>OX465282.1:46817551-47163163 GCA_949987705.1 Thereva unica | reverse complement strand
TTCCACTTGGTTCCTTTTGGTCAAGTCTGACAAGTACTTAACAGTTACAGTTTTGCTAATATCTCCGGAAAGCTTTGGAATTTCCAAATGAAGTCATTCGCTTCTCAGCTTGCCAATGGCGCTTCAGCCCAATTTGAACACCCGCTTTAGTGCAGCGAGCGAAATACGGAGAAAATGTTTGTTTGCTAGCGTTCAGGGAAAAACAAATTCTCTAGAAAAATCTTGTGGATTTACTAGTGTTATAGTTATTTGAACTAGCTTCTCTTAGGATCGCTTTGTCATCAGTTCTGATACTAGCCAATTTTCCACTAGTGCTAAACGTATAACCATTTTGTAAAAAGCCAGTTTATTCCATCTTCGATCAATATACTGGGAAGTTAATCGTGTAGACCAAAGGGGTCAAACCCCACATCCCAGCTAGTTCAGGTTTAGTTTCTTTAAAAAACATCGTTTTTACATTCTGCAGTTTACCTTCGGTATTGTGCATTATTCGATTTTAAGAATAATTCTCATTCTCATTTCAACATTGTAAGCGCGTTCAGTTGTACGATAATTACTTTTATGAGAGTATTTTTTCAGATATAATAAAAGGTAAGATTAATCAAGCAGCAGCATTGAATTACACATTACAACACAAACTTATTTGTTCGTTATTTGCAGCAATTAAGTTTGGTTGTAATAATGGCTAGAAGGATGCAATTGAAATGTTATGTCTGCGATCTACGGTCTCTCGTTCAGCAAATGAAAAAGTCTAAAAAACTGTTTGCTACAATGAGATATGATTATAACCAGGTTCAAAATATTGAACTGTTAGATGAATTACGAAAAATTCCAAGTAAAATGGTGTTTGACGCTTTAATTAATCGATTTTTATGATTTCCGAACTTGAATCCTAAAAGTACCTGAAAGCCCCAAAAAGTCTAATTTTTGGGTTTCGTGCCCATGAGCACTTTTGATCAGGACGATGTCAGCTACAACATAGTGAAATTCCAGCCAATTTGACCGAAAGCACGTTTCCATATGATTTGTGCGGGGTCCTTTGAACCAACCAAAGAATCTTCATAAAATGTATTGTTGAATGTGCTTAATGGGAACATTCGTTGTGTACAATCGTCTTTTGGAGTGTTCAAGAGAAATAAGCTCGCCAGACTTTTTTTTATGTGACAGACTAGAGGCTTAGGGAATGTCCCTTTGTACTGCCGACAATCTATTTTTTCGTATATGAGTGAATGTCGACAGCAGCTCTAGCCGGAAGATAGAGAGAAGAGAAGGAAGTAACTGTCACAACCTAGCCGCGATATTTTATTCCACCTACTCACAACCATTTCGCGATTCTGCCATCGAGGCGTCGAGAACAACTCGCTGGAGTGTTATGCCTCCTGAACCGAGTTGAATCTCATCAACCAACCGATGGCATGCGCGTGGGTTTGTTTTTCAGGAAGTGTGTTGTACAAGCTGCTGTTGGTTTCAGTTTTAGTGGGAAATGTTCTTATTTAGCCGCACATGCCCAACGACTCTGTTTTAATCGAGGTTGGTGTTCGCCCGTTGTTAGGCCATCTAAGGTACCTACCGTCGTCGTCTGCCAAACTTCGCGCAAATTGCGTTAACACAGAAAATATGATAATGGTAAGATAAGGCGACATTATGCGCTAGTTCGTAAAAGCAAGTGGAAAGAAACAAGTTATAGTTTTGATGCTACTTTTCCCATCTATAGAATAGTTTATCTATGGTATTATGAACAAATGGTATTCCAAATCCAACAGTAATTTGTTAATCTATTCCTGGGAAAACGAAAAACTTTTATTCAAAAATAAAGCAAAATAACGCACGTACATGCTTCCAATATATGTAAATATGCAAATTGCAATCAATGCGCCGTCCAGTCCGGTAAAAAACATTTAAAGTTCCGATTAAGTTCCGTTTATTACAAAACCGCGCAATAATTGGCTTTTTCGGAGGACAAGCCGGTTTTGGTTTTGTACATTAAGCCCATCTACTTGGCAGATTGAGTGAGCGAAGTATAGAAACCTCTCTAAGTCTCTTTTATGTTTAAACTAAAAAGAAGAAAATAAATAGATTCTCTTATACCTCTCTCATTTGAATTCACAAGCAGGATTGGAGAGCTATGACACTTCCGAGGATACTCGTGCGGCTCTCAAAGGCTGCTATGCTATTGCCCTTCACTGGTTTATTGCTGGAAACTGAAGACAATAGTGGAAAGAGGACGTATAATAAAGTGCCCTTGTGCGCTGACTTTTCGCTGATATTACCCCCTCGGGCCGTCGCCCGGGTTCGCCACCTAAAGCCGGTACTGCACGCATAATATTAAAAGTAAGGGCGCTTTCAGTAATGCAGGATGCGTGCGCAAATGACTTATTCAGCAATTAAAGTGTGAAGCTTTCAATGACTGAATAAGTCAATTGCGCACGCATCCTGCATTACTGAAAGCGCCCTAATTTTGACTTTTGAGAGACCGTCTGTCCGTCCGCCGGTCCGTTCGTCTGTCCGTCCGTCTGTCCGTCCGTCTGTCCATCCGTCTGGGCCCGTCTCTTCTCGTCTGTACTGAACGTATTTATTTAGGGAGCTGACAAAAAATAGTAAATACTTTCATTTTCGTCTAGCCGTCTTAACATTGGTGTGAGACCAATTATACCTATTCTTCCTGTAATATTAAGATTGTAGATTTGAGTCTGAAAAGGGCATGACTATTAAGGGTGTCACATCACAATTTTTTTAGCTTTTTCGATAACCTATTACAAATAATACCTACTTTAAAAATAATCTATATACATATATGTATGTATGTATATAAAAATGAATATTTGTTTTGTGGGTAATCGAGGTTTGAAATATGAAATGACTGTTTGGGAGCTGTTTGTGTGCAATGGCGCTTGAAAATTTTTTTTTCGATATTCCTATTGGGGAATTTTTTTGTATTCGCATAAAATATATGATTTGTATACGAAATCGGTTTGTTTTTTAAATGAAAAAAAAAAATATGAGTGTGCTTAAGACCACACTTTAGAAGTAAAACTTTTGTGCCCAACGGCTAGTAATATGCAATAGATATAGTGGAAAGTCTGTCGGATCTATAGTACGCTTGAGAAAATTCAGGCCAACGATAGATTCAGGAAGAATAGTGACGAATGTACTGACGGACTTGATACAAATACTATTTGAAAATATCAATATTTATGAATTCCTAGTTACATTAAAACCTAAAAGTAACCGAGTAAAAATAATTTTTATTGGCTAATTTTCTTAAAAGCATACACGCGGTACACCTAGTACGTATAGCATACATATAAGTGCGCATCCCACACGGGTGTACACGCTTCCGCCACAGGCATGGATACTACCGCCACAGGCACGAAAATCTAAACATTCGCCTCATGGTAAGCTGGTGACATATGCAAGCGTACATGCATTGCATTCAGAGGTTCATAAAATTGCATGGTTTTTTTTCCGTTCCAGCTTTCACACATAGCCCGAAAATCTAAGTAATGAGTGCATGCAAGGTGCATGTGTTTGTTGTGCATACTTGTGTGTGCTATTTCGAATGCGGCATTACAGTAAAGGTTAAAAGTAGTCCGACCTTTGCGTGGCATGCATTCCATTCATGGAATATTCCGTCAGGTCGCATTTGAATACACACACTTCTATTCTATTTATCAACGAATTGAACGCATGTACGCTTGGATATGTTACCAGCTGTATGCATGCTCTGCTCCCGCTACATTCATGATCATTAATAATTGCATCCGCATCGGCATAGACTATTCAAAACGCAAGTATTGTTTTACCAAACAGTCCGCCAACCACATCCAATGAAGCTTTACCCACGCGAGCCGCTTTACCTACGCGAACGAGAGCCAGTCTACTTGAGTATAGTGTTGTCACCCTTTATGGCCACCTATCCAATTACCTGATTACTTCGTCCCATACAATCTTTAAGGGAGCCAATTAATTTTAAAGGGAGCAAAAAGAAATGCAGAAAACAATCAACCTTTTTTCAAATTCTTCTTTCTAGGTGTAGTTGAAAATAATTTATTTTAGCTGATTAAACCGAATTTGAAGCATTAAGTTGAAAATACCTTTTTTTCAAACCTTTATATTTTCAGACGATGTAGGGATAGTTTCAGCCCTTTACTATTATCCCTTTTCATAAAATTTGCTTTGTTATAAATCAACCACTTTTGAATATAAATATTGCAAAAAATGTATTTTATTGGATTGTTTTTGATTATAATTAAAATTATCGCGAAAATCCTTAAAAAAGGATATTTTAAGCATATTTAAAGGTGACATGCATATTTTAAGACTGTGGGCCCCGATTTTCGTAATCAGCGACCCAAAAAACATATCAGGAACGATTTTCACAACAGTGTAATGTTTTGACATAAACGATTCGTCGATTTGTGCAAGTTAAAAAAATTGTAATTTAAAAAGGGGAAAGGTCCAGCACATTTCACCAAAGGGGAAGTGGGTGCCAATTTTAAACAACAGCACCTCACACATTTAATTCACCACTCCCTTTTGGTATTAATTCTAAGCACCCAAACCACCGCCGAAAATTCTTCTCGTATATGCCGCTTCCAACATGTCAGTCAACTCCACTGACATATAGGAATGGACTGCTGATTGACAATGCTGAATGGCACCACTTTTCTCCAGATATAGAAAACCTTTTTTTACGTAAACAAAAAAAAATTTCTTCGAATTTAAGAGGAAATAAGCGATAAAATGTCTGTAATAATTACTAGAAATATATTTCCATCACTCATTTTTATTTGCCAGCAGTTTTTGCATTAAAATGTATTTATCTAAAAACTGTGACGGTTATTTCCCCTGTTTAATGAACTATTCAAAATAGCTCAAGAGTGAGACAGAAGAACAAAAACTATACCTGTCTATTTTTCTCTAATTATGTTTACATCGCTGACATGCGCTGACGATTACAGTTCATAAGAATTTAACGTGGGAGTGAGGCAGCAATAGTTTTTGGTGCCACTTTTTTGTATGGGATTTTGTTCATTTAGCAGTCCATTACTATATGTCAGTTGTCAACTCCAAAGTGTCCGCGGCATAAGCCTTGCCAGTGACCAAACACAAGAAAAATCTGAAATAATTCACCTCTACATAATGGTGAATTTGTATTCCTATAATGAGATACAGCAAAGTCTTGGCGACGACGTAGCTAACATGCCAGAAAATTTATGCAGTAAGGCAGAGTGTATTTTAACTATTGCACACACAGCCCCGAGTTTCTTGGTCCCTTGTACCCCGTCCGCCCCTTTTCCCATCGTTATACGAAAGTTCTGACGATTTTTCATGTGTGAGAGCGTTACGCGAATGAAATTGATTCACTCTCATGTAATTTTTTTAAAGCAAACGTCCCTAAAGAAGTTTTACTTCAAAAAGTGAAATCATTCTGGAAAAAGGAACGCAGCAGCTAGCAAGATAGTGGTGTCAAATTGTAAACGGATTAAACTAAACGTAGCTGGGCTTCCTTTTGAACGGGCTAAAATACCTTTAATAGTTTGGACTAAACCATTAAAACAATATTTTCTTTGCTTCCCTTCTAGTTTTATTGACGTGATATTCAATCATTTCTTCCAGGAATTGCTTTTCAAACCCTTCTCTTCTTAATCTGGCCTTAAAACTATTTTTACAAAATGGATTTTTGCTGTTTAAGCAATCTAATTTGTTTATTTCGCAATGAATTCAGCTGTGGATTACGCCTTGTTACTAACTTCTTCAGAAAACACTCCAATTTGTTCAGCAGATTTGATTACTGCCGCACAAGTTTAACTAGATGCTTGCACAACTAACGAATCAATCATCTTTTCCCATTTATTTGGACATCAATGTTTTTCCGTAAGCTTATGGCTCATTTTTGTCACATTACTTTTCTCAATAGTAACCAACTCTTCTATGCATTTATATGTAACTGGACCATGGGCAATGGTACATAAATCAGCCTTCAACAAAGTATTCCTAATTGAGGTACATTATACTATAATGCACAATATAAATTTTCAAAATATGGTTTAAATGTTGTTACGCCTAATCGGAAGAAACAATTTCTATTATTTGGAACTTGATCGCATACCACCCTCTAATATTCTACCCGTCATTAGAACAGTATTCTAGAATTTCTTGTAATTTATGTGATAAACTTTTCCCAGTGATACTGGTTTCTGTAACGTAGTATGCAATGATGAATTTTCAGTTGGATAATATTCCTCTTGCCATAAAAGCCGCCATACACGGTCAAATTGGATGTACATCCAGAATTTCATCAAACCCATAAGTGCAATGAGTTTTGATCGGCCGACCGGCCCACAATCGATAGTTTTGGTTGTATGTCAGCCCTTCGATGTACCCGTGTACATGCAGAAAATATTTGCGGGCTCAATATTTAATTGTTGATAAGGGGACTCTAAAACGGATAAATCCTGTAATTGCAAGTCCGAGATTAAATTCCTTCCTTCATACGTTTGCCCTGAAAAATTGACTGTAGCCTTTCCTCATTTTCCTTAATTGAAGAGTTTACAAATATCAAGGAAGGTATTGAGCCTATTTTTAATTTCTTTTTACCAAAACAACTACTACCGCAATGTTTTGAGCAGACGTACGTATTTTTTATTGTGGACGGGGATTTACAAGCATTTATGAGGACTTGTCCCAGATTTTGGAAATCGAAAGAATTTCAGATTTGGCTCAGCATGTTTATGCGTTTTGCAACTTTGGATGATGCAAACAACCCCCCAGGGTGTGCGACTTTTTCGCATTTTTTACAAAAAACTGTGGCCAAAAATCTACGTCCACAACATACCTACAACAAAAGACCTACTTAAAGCCAAAATCCAACATTTAAAGGCAAAAACGAAAGTTCTATAGATAAAATAAAATATAGAATAATTTCCTAAATTCGTTTGTAAAATCATTCTAGTTATACTGAAATACCAGAAAATAAAAAAAAATCGAAAAACCGTAACCAAAAAAAACCTCAACCAAGTACCTATTTTAAAAATATCGCAAACAAATTTAAAATCAAGAGAAATTAGAAGTCATTAAAAAAATATACTGAATATTCTAAGAAATAGTTAAAATACAAAGCATCAGGGAAATCCTTCAATGTAGCGCTAGACGTAAATGTTTGGAAGATGACAATGCTGCGAGAAACATTCTGTTGTCAGTTCCTTTCCTTGCCCCCCTAAAATTCTAGCTTCCTTATCAACAAACTCACCGCATGTCTTGTGCTGCGGACCAAGACCACGTTCGCCTCCTTGTGTAGCTAGAAACTCGAATATGTTGCATGTTGCTAAGGTTGAGGCAATCCCAGAGGTCTGCCGATGAGAAAAGCGTTCGCGGTTTTTATTCTATCTGTCGCATCTTTATACGGAGTATTATGTTATCTCTGGTTCTACCCTGGCTATGCTATCATAGGCGGCTTTAGAGTCTACGAAGAGGTTTTGAATTGAGTTTTGAAACTCTAGACATTTTTCCATAGCCTGCCTCAAGCAGAAAATCTGATCAGTCGTTGATTTGCCTGGGCTGAAGCCACACTGGTAATGGCCTATGATGTTTCTGGCGTATGGGGCCATCCTGTTTTGTAGGATAGCGGAGAATATCTTATACACGGTACTCAACAACTTTATACCGCGATAATTTGTGCACGCTGTGATATCTCCTTTTTTGTGTACCGGACAGAGGATGCCTTTTCTCCAGTCTTCTGGCATCACTTCCTGCTCCCATACTTGCACAATTAATTCATGAATCGCTTGGTGTAATGCCCTCCATATTTAACCAGCTCCGCTGCGATGCCGTCTGCACCCGAGGCCTTGTTGTTTTTGAGCCGGCTGATGGCTCTGCTAACTTCTTCTATGCAGGGTGGCGGCAGCATAGCATTATCATCAGAAATTGGTGGAGCCTCCGAATACTCAGTTAGCTCGCCATTTAGTAATTCATGAAAGTGCTCTTCCCATCACTCCAAGATGCCTTTAGGATCAGTGATCAGATTGCCTTCTTTGTTCTTGCAGTATGTGCAACGTGGTGTGAATTGCGTCATACTGCGGACTTTTCGGTAGAACTCCCGCGCCTGGTGCGGCCGTCGTTCTCTGTACTGTTCTAGCTCACAGACGAGATTTTTTCCCCAAGCTTCCTTTTTTCGTCTGTGAATTCTCTTTTCTTCTTTTTTGAGCTCTTTATATATCTCTTCACGTGCCCGTGTTCTCTGAGACTGCTGCATGGCTCGGTACCCAGCATTCTTACGTTCAGTTGCCAGCTTGCTTTCATTATCGAACCAGTCGTTCCGATCTTTACGACTTCTGCCGAAGATGGAATCAGCAGTACTAATGACAGTATTTTTAAGGTGGGTCCAGTTCTCGTCGACGCCCAGCATCTCATCCACAGGACTTAGGGCGAGTTCTAATACATGACCGTAGCTGTTTCTGTTGATTCGAGCCTGATCAGCGGATACAAAGCTTTTCAGCGTTGTAAGGCGCTCTCGGAGCACCATACCAACAATATAGTGATCCGAGTCGAAGTTGGCACCTCGGTACGTTCGTACCGTCATCAGACCCGAAAGGTTTCGGCGGTCTATCAACTTATGGTCTATTTGGTTGCGAATGGCTCCATCAGAAGATACCCAGGTGACTTTATGGATATCTTTACGCGCAAATCTAGTACTTGCAGAGACCAAGTTCTTACTTGCTGCCATCTCTACAACTCGCTGTCCATTGTCATTAGTGTTTTGGTGCAAGCTGTGGTTGCCGACATATTGCCTGTATATGGGCTTCCGGCCTACTTTGGCGTTCAGATCTCCCAGTATGATTTTTACATCATACCTGAGGTAGGCATTAAGTTCCCGTTCAACTAATTCGAAGAATTCGTCTTTATCATCATCCGGGGACTCTTCTGTAGGTGCTAAAATTGGCGCTATTTTGTACTTTTTCAGTACTCTCTTTACTAAGCTTATGTCGAAAGATACCAAGGGCCAATTTTAAAGTCAAAATTGCTTGCAATTTCAGCAAATAAGGCTAATTTCACCATTAAAATTGCATATAACTTCGAAAGTAAAGGCCGTAGAACAAAAATTATTGGGACATTATTCATAGGAAACACTTTAAGCTTTCTTATTCTGGGAAAAAAACAGGTGACATTTTTGGTAAAAAAAAAACCAGATTTTGACTTTGATGACTTATAACTCTTGAAGTTGGTTAGGTGGTACCGTCCCTTTTACAGTTTTAGATAGGTGGGAGTATTATGCGTACACTGGTACCTTATTCATAAAAACATTTTGTGGCGTTACAACAATACAGGGTTATATTAGTTATTTTGCCCGAACAAAAAGGAATAGCATTATTAATACCTTATCCACAGTTACGGGATATAACAACTATACAGAAATTCAATACTCATTATAGCCGATAATCTGAGATACTTTCCTTTTGCGCCGCGCCTGGGGTAATTTTGTATGGGCTGTGACCCACCTCCTTTGGCACCCACCGTGTAGTTGATTCGAATAAATAATTACTCTTCATCTATCTTATTTTATTAGCACTGGAACTTCTCGTGAACGTCCCATCCTTTCTTACATTCGAAAGATGGTTGGTTGGTACTTTACATTCAATATTGTTTTACTTTTTTGTTTATTTTAAAATAAAAGCGTATTTTTTAATTCTTTTAAACTATATTTTTATTTTCTAGTTTTAGCCTATTATCCGCCATTTTATGGTGATTGCCATATTTCATTTAAAGTGACTTCACACAGCTTACAGTACTATACTCGTCATACTCTTCAATACCGGGGCGTTGTAAAGAAAAAGCTAATCCGCCATTTTAAATTTGTAATGACGTCTCACAGCTAATTGTATTCAGCTTGTCTAACTCATACCGATCGTATTGTGAAGAAAACCTGCCTAGACCCTGGAGTCAGTTCCAGCTCTTGGGCCTCTTAAGGTTAACTTGTAGTGAGTGTGCAGTTCTCAATGCCGCCGTGCAGGTAGCAGAGCAGCCTCTTTCTTCACCCTGCCCTACGGCTGTTTGCCTTTCGCAGAATGTCATCTTCCAACAGGATGCCAAAATACCACTCGAGCCGGGTCGTAAGGCGCGTTGCAAAAGGCGTAAGAATCATCTTAATCGCCAAGTCTCCATTCGCAATAGGGTCACCTTGAGCTCCTCGACATGTGTTTTAGTGACTATTATCAAGCTTGAAAAATGCTTTTTGCTGTAACATGCTAAAGGCGATGGCGAAACTATTTTCCGCGGCCACGGCGAATGGCCCGACGAAATTTGTTGCGAGCACACAATAAGAGCGACGGCGACACAAATTTAAAAACACACACCGGAATAAACATCTTGCACAGCCGAGTATGCTGCACACGCACACAGGAGCAAACGATAATAGCAACACAAACCCATGCCACACACGGCTCGCCTGAACCCAGTCTAACCCAAAAGTTCTGGCACCTCTGATTTTATTGCGGCAACACTTAAATTAAACTTTCAGAAACTCAAAAAAACAAACAAAAAAAAACATGTGTCGAGCTATTTTCGATTGCGAGCGTTTGTTCGAAAAAGAAAAGAAGCCCGTTAATTCTCTTGTTTATTTCTTTGTTTTATAAGAACGCAATTCTTTGTTATATATTATATTTGAAATTGGTTTAGTATGTATTGACACTTCATAAATTAATGGAAGCTTAAAATTTTTGTTCATATTTTGTAAAAAATAATTGCTAAGGGGTCGTCCATTAATTACATGAGGCGTTTTGGGCCAGGGGTCGAGCCGAATCTCACTCAATCTCACGTAATTCAAGTGCAATAATATTCATGGCCTCAACGAAAACTTCAAGGAGCTCCAGACTCACGCCGTGATCGCGCGAACGCGTATGCGGATGCGCCTAGCTCGCGCCTTGCTTTCCTTTTCAAGGGGATATGGCGTGAATTTGTGCCGTGAATTCACGGCTTGAGAGTGAATAGAAGTATAGATCTTCAGGCACGAACTGACGATAAATGCCCAAACACATAAAGATTTTTGTCAGTTTTCTTGGACTGCAGGCCCCATACAGTAGGCAGCCGTGTGTGAGTGCGAGTGATTAGATGGGGGAGGAAGTCGAGCCAAATCTCACGACATCTCACCAGTCGCTGTCGATGTGCTGGGGTGCTGTCGATAAATTGCAAAAATCACCTAACGTTTTTTTTTTTTGCGAAAAAAAAAAACGCTCGCAATCTAAAATAGCTCGACACATGTTTTTCTTGTTAGTTTTTTTGAGTTTCTGAAAGTTTAATTTAACTGTTGCCGCAATAAAATCAGAAGTGCCAGAACTTCTGGGTGACACTGAGTTCAGGCGAGCCGTGCACAGGGCACATGCAACTGTAACAGGCAACGGTTACGAAATAAAACTTGGATTGATTCGGTAGACGAGCTCGCTATCACAGTTGTCTACAGATTATGCAGCTTCATGCAAAAGCAGTGTGTTCCATTCGTTTTTGACAGTCGCTTAGCAGAGCGATTCGTCGGTCGCCTCTTAAGCATGTTTATAGCATTAAGCATTGAATTTCGTCGCTGTCATAGTCACAGGAAATGCAATTGAACAAATCATTAAGAAAAAGCACAGAGTAAATAAAAAAAACTTCTGTTGATATTAGAGTAGATTTATGTCATTTAATTAATTAATTTTTAAAGAAAGCTGTGATATATATTAGTAGTTTTTAATACACGGTACTTGGAATATTTTTTGAAATTTCTAGCATTGATTACCTTGGGGTACTATTTTTTCTCATTTGGATACTTATTTAATGAAGTGGCGTGAAAACACTGGAGATAATATTAAACTAGTTGGGATGTGGGTTTGTCCCCCTCGGTCCTCACGATCAACTTCCCAGTATGATGAACGTAGACGGAATAAACTGACTTCTTACAAAATAGTAATACCTTTTAGCACTAGTGGGAAATTGACTAGTATCAGACCTGACGACAAAGTAATCCTGGAGAAGATAGAGAATTTGCTTTTCCTGAACGTTAGTAAACAAGCATTTCCCTCGTATTTCATTCGCTACACTAAAGCGGGTGTTCGAATTCCTATTGAGCGTGGTGAAGCGTCGCTGATAAGCTACGAAGCGAATGACTTCATTTGGATATTCTAAAGGTTTCCGGAGATATTAGCAAAATTAATCTATGTAAAGAACTTGTCAAACTTGACGAAAAAGAACAAATTTTTCGGTAATTACTGAAGATCCCGAGGTGAACCACAATGTCCTGAAACTCTAGGACATAGAAAACAATTCCTCGTCAAAAAGTGCTTATCCAAGGTTCGAAATATTCGTGATGTTTGTAAAGGGTAGCGTAATTTTTGCAAGATTTAAGGTCTTTCTGACACTTAGCCGAAGTTTTTCCACTTAAACAAAAAAAAAGCCCCACCGAATGTTACGAACAATTTTTCAGTGTATTTTTTCGTTAATATTTCTCTTTCGGCACCTCAAAGAAGTGGATATAGTTGTTGGTTCGCGCCGTATCGTGCAGGTTCAAAAAACGAACGACGTTTAAACAAAAGGTTCAACCGAATTTTAGGAAAATCTTTTCAGATCATATTTTCGTTAATATTCTTAGAACGGCGCCTCAGATAAGTGTAACGCCACGGTTCGCGCGATATCGTACAGGTACGAAAATCACTTATGCCATTTAAACCATAAAACAGCTGGACAGAATATTATAAAAATCTTTTCAGATTATTGCGTCGATATTCTTTTATGGTTCACGCGATATCGTGCATGATTAAAAATCACTTATAACGTTTAAACCAAAAAAAGGCTCGATTAAATTTTATAAAAATCTTTTCAGATCCTATTTCCGTTAATACCCTTCGAACCCTCAACGAACATGAAAAAATGAAAAATGAAAAAATGAAAAAATGAAAAAAACTTTTTCTCAGTTTTGACATGAATATATCTTATCCCTGGGGTCTATTTGAAAGAATGTGCGGAGACGAAAATCGTTACCATAACTCATTACTGTTTGGCATACTTTTAGGAAAAATTTTAGAAGCAAATTAAATTTATATTTAATTCTGCATATTTTTAGGTGAAAATATTATCGAAAGCTTTCTTAAGGTTAGAAAATTTTCGAGACATTTCTTTTGACATGAATATTTGTCGTTTTGCCAAAATGACTGTTCCGAGCACATACATTAACAAGAAGCTATGCTAGCAGCTTTTTTGCGTCCAATATCATAGCAGCTTTTTTTGTTCAATCGCTGCGAGTTCTTGTTCCAAGAGTGAGAAAAAGTGTCCAGGATATTTTACTTTGTGTGAGATTTTTTAAACAGCTTATGGGACCCATCCAACTAGTTGTCCAAACTGAGTTGTGTAAAAAGTTGTTGTTTTGCCACAAACGCTTCAACTGAGTTGATATTTCAACTGTCAATTCGATATTTTATAGGCAATTTGAAAGTTAAATGAAATTGTAGAAAACCCGCGACGACTTTATGATAATAAAAATTGGAGAAAGATGATTTTTTAGATTAATTATAATTGTTTTTAATTATTAATATGAATATTTATATTTTTCAAAATATAAATTAAATTCTAAAAGTATAAATTATGAAAATAATTTAATAATATGTGAACTTTCATAATTTAAATTAAAAATAATGCAAAATAAACTTGCAAAAAATATATTCTTCGAATTCAGGCTTAACTCATCCAAGAAGTTTGCCAAACTGCAATACACACAGTGCGACTAGTTGCCCAAACTCTAAACCCCGCCCTCATAAAATTAAAAGATTTTGATTTATCCCAACTGAAACCCCAACTGTCAAATCAGTTTGCCAACTGCCCCACACACGATGCGATTCAGTGACAACACAACTCAGTTAGGACAACTAGTTGGCCTGTGGATGGGCCCCATTAGAAAAGGTGTGCTTGAGTCGTCCGTCGCGCGATATTTTTGTGTTTTCGAAGCGGGGCGGAATCAGGATCGATATCAGGGAATTTTCTTACTACGCAGTTTGCGGATTGAGTGTGGTGCGGCCGCGGCGCGTTTAGAATTTTTGCAAAAGCACAATTTTTTTATTTTGAACGATTTCGTTTCGTGTGTTTGTATTCTGTTACATTGTGGAAAAGAATAAGGTGGTTGAAGGGTATGTATTGAAGCGAGCCAGATATATTTTGTTGTGTGCATTCCTTTCGACCCCCTCCAGGGGTTCTTTCCAATAAGAACAAGAAGGTGATTTCCAATAAGAACAAGAAACAAATAGACCCCAGGGATAAGACATATTCATGTCTACTGTGCCATCGAGAAGCCATGGCACTTCCCGTCTTTTTTTTTCTTAAAATGCTATTGGGAACTTGAAAAATGAAAATACGTTGAAAATTTCGATTTCGATTTTCGGGCCCGATAATATAACTTTCCTAAAGCTTCATTAAAAATTTCGTCAGAATAAACACAGTTGCGTATGCGTATAATATACTTCACACTATGAGTGGAGACGGCTAATACGTTCAATAGGCAACGTTTGGCAACATTGCGCGAACTTATCAAATATTAAACGGTATGAAAAAAAGTGATTTTTCCGTTTATAATTTCATAACTACACAAGTTGAACATTTTTTCTATAAATTAAAAAAAACACCGCGAATGTAAATACAAATGGCCACCTTATCATTTATAACTCTTAACCCTAGGACCCTACACTATTCAAATATAACAAATCTCCTACATAGGGGTTACGTACACCCCAGTATTTTAACTCGATACCGTTAAGTGAGTTTTCATTGTAGATAGGCATTTTTTTAAAATTTTAATCAGCAGAAGGTGCAGAATCGCGTGGTATATGGCAAAATAGCATTAGATAAAATTTTGCCCCAAAAAAGTGCAATTAAAAACATGAACAAAATTATTTTTGCAATTTTTATTAAAATTTAAGGAAAAAATGATTAAATTTTGTTCGTGCTTTTTTAAATAACTTTAGGCTTGAGTACTAAAGAAAAAGGTATAAATAACACGTAAAAAATGTATGAATCGAAAATTCGAAGGATATCAGAATTTTTGCAAGCGATGAATATTATCAATTTTCAGGAAATTTACATTTAGTGGGGTTACGCTAACCCCAACGTTTAAACAAATATTCACTGTGTCACTTCTAAAATAGAACTAAAGATTCTCTCTGCAGCACTCTTCTCTATACTGGTCCCCCTCCTAATGGTAAAAATCGCTTGGCCCTACCACTAATACAGCCGAAACGCCAGGGCCGGTAAAACTTTGTGGGGTTTGAAGAACCCCAGTGTAGGGTCCTAGGGTTAAAATGCACTTAATCATTCACTTTTTTAAAAAATTTTTGATTTAAACACTGAAGCACTAATCCACACGCGATTTTACTAACTTTAATCTATATTTAACGCTTTTTACTTACAATTTTAATAAATTTTTATCCGCGACGACACGTTGTTTTCACCTAAGATCAAACTTAGACGTTTAAGATACCCGGTCAAAGTAAGTACTACTACACACTCAAGCAGCACAATAGTTGTGCATGGCTTGTATTATAGAAGGCTATGCTTTTGCATATTTAGATTTATAGGTACTTTACAGAATAGATAATTTTCCGACAAGCTTGGCCCATGTGGGAATGCGCTCCGTAAAGCCCCCAATTGCGTAAGCCCTCTTCTCTCTTGACGGTGCCATATTTTTTCCTGTCAAAACAAAAACCTTCGCAATTGCCGCCAACTGCGGAGCACTGTTGATTGAGAAGATGAGTTGAATCTCTGTGCTGGACTAGGTACCTCTGTCGAGTTCCCCCTCCAGCTTTGAACTGATACTTATGAGATCAGACCTCTACAACCTCCTATTTCGTCTAATTTTTTGTTTGGTCTATAAAAGTCCCACGAGTATGGCAGGAAAGGAGAGGTCCAAATTTACATCTTGGCTTGGTAGGCTTTTAAGGGTGCTCCCCCTAAATTGGTTATTCAGTTGTCATCATTAGGAGGCAACGGTTCGATTAAGACCCCCGCAATAGTAATAGCCGTTTCTAAGGTAAGCGCGGACCCACAGACAGTCAGACAGACCGACAAAAATTTAAAAAAAGAAGCTTAAATTTGTTTTAATATCGTAGAATTAACCTATGAGCTTAGAAAAGGACAATTACTTCAAGATCAACTTTTAAGAATTAAAACTCACATCAATTCCTTGGCTGCACAGCCCCAAGAGCTAAAAGAGTTCAAAATTTGAGTCCCAGCGCCAGCTACTTGTTTACATTGTATTGCATATGATTTAAAAAGCATTAATTGAGATTTTGTCGGTTGCGGCGCCAGCACCAGGCTTCAGCGCCAATTCTGTTCTGGCTATTGGGATTTCCGGAATCCAAATATGTCCTAAGTTCAGCCGAACAATTTAATTGCAGCTAAGGCAAACCCACAGCGGCCTCACTTATTTATGAACTTAATCCCCTTAGTTTAAATTCATGATGGAATTCCGCACCGGACTCAAAAAGACTAAGCAGCGAGCCTAAACAACCTTGAACCAATTTCGTAAGACTTCAAAAGGGTTAATATTTTGAACAAGAAAAGGAACGTAACGTTAAATAAGGTGAGATAATGTGAACTGAATGACAAAATAGTTTTTAAGGGAAGTCCCAGACCTTTAATAGTTCTCCATCGAGTAACGGCCTTTGAACTTCCCTGATTAGCGAAAATAGTGAACACGAATGTAGTATCTTTATTATTCGTAATTGTTTGATTTTTTGAAAAACTCAGAAAATGAAAATTAAAGGGAAACCACTAAGATATCAGTATCCAGCCAATCAACCTAGGAAAATGGATCAAAGGCTCAGGCGAATCATGCGGAAGATTAAGAACAGGTGATACTTATCTAAAAGAAAAAACACAGTTCAACAACAACAACAGTTCAAACAACAGCAACAGTTCACAGTTCAGAGTTTTGGTGAGTGGTCCCTTCCATTTTTTATGCTTTATATTAGCTTTGTAGCGGTTGCTACTTGTTATTATTTTATGTTCGTTGCTACTTGTTATTAATTTATGTTCGATATTGTAGCAAGTTTATTCAACACTCAATTCAGTTCCTATACTAGTAACTTTTTAGTACAGTGTTTTTAATACGTCAAAAATTATATTTTCACTTCTACTAACAAATACACTTTAGGAATATTGAATCAGATATCACATACGCAGACACTGGACACATAAACGATTTTCAAAAACATAGCCACACAAAAGTTGTCATGTAAAATAAAAATAAAAATGTATTAGTAGTAGTTAGAATTTTGAATTATTCAAATCTTTTTATTCAAGTCGATTTGCTTTTACGTAATAATTTGTAAAAGTTTTAAAGTTTTAATCCTTACCCTACAGTTACTTTCGACGCTCGTGACGGTGAAGCTAGCGACGCTGAAGACGCGAAATTTCAAAAACAAATTAAAATGTAACGAAATACATCCAAGTAGGCAAACACTCCGTCGACACCACGGTGGCAACGCCGACGACGGTGTAAAGTTGGCTCTATTTCAACTTTTTAACGCTTTGCCGCATCATTTTGACAGATTTAATTTGTGATTTCAAAGGAGTAAAATAAAAGTGGAAACTTAAATAATGGTTTTCGAAGAAAAATTAATAGAGAAAATTAACAATTATAACAATTATATTCGATTCGCATTCAGGCATTTTAAATTTGCAAATATTTATCAATAAACAAGAATAAGAACGCTTTCAGTTTGCCTACTTAGAATCGACACGAACTTTTCCAGCGTCGTTTGACGTTTCGCAGCTTCACCGTCGCCGTCACGAGCGTTGAGAGTACCTGTAGCATTACTAATATTATAAATGCGAAAGTAACTCTGTCTGTCTGTCTGTCTGTCTGTCTGTCTGTCTGTCTGTTACGCTTTCACGCCTAAACCACTAAACCGATTTTGATGAAATTTGCTACAGACATAGTTTAGAACTTGAAGACGGACATAGGCTACTTTTTATGGAGAAAAAAAGGGTTGAAGGGGGTGAAATGGGGTTCAATAAGTTGTAAGGGGATTTTTTATCTTTACTTTTTAATAACGTTTAACGTTTTTAATAACGTTTACATCCACTAAAAACCGATTTTTCGAAATTCATACCCTAAGTGGTTGAAATGGCTTTTATCCAAACGGCTAAAGTTATAGGGCTGAAATTTTGACAGTGCATCCCTATAATGGCGTGGACATCCACTATAAAGCGATTTTTCGAAATTCATTCCTTAAGGGGGTGAAATGGGGTTTATCCAAACCGCTGGAGCTATAGGGTTGAAATTTTAACAGAGGATCGCTATAATGACGTGGACATCCACTAAAGAGCGATTTTTCGAAATTCATCCCCTAAGGGTGTGAAATGGGGTTTTTACAAACCGCTAAAGCTATAGGGCTGAAATTTTGACAGTGCATCCCTATAATGACGTTTACATCCACTAAAGAGCGATTTTTCGAAATTCATCCCCAAAGGGTGTGAAATAGGGTTTTACAAACCGCTAAAGCTATGGGGCTAAAATTTGGACAGTGCATCCCTATAATGGAGTGGACATCCACTATAAAGCGATTTTTTGAAATTCATCCCTTAAGGGGGTGAAATAGGGTTTATCCAAACCGCTGGAGCTATAGGGTTGAAATTTTAACAGTGGATCGCTATAATGACGTGGACATCCACTAAAGAGCGATTTTTCGAAATTCATCCCCTAAGGGTGTGAAACGGGGTTTTTACAAACCGCTAAAGCTATAGGGCTGAAATTTTGACAGTGCATCCCTATAATGACGTTTACATCCACTAAAGAGCGATTTTTCGAAATTCATCCCCAAAGGGTGTGAAATAGGGTTTTTACAAACCGCTAAATCTATGGGGCTAAAATTTGGACAGTGCATCCCTATAATGGAGTGGACATCCACTATAAAGCGATTTTTAGAAATTCATCCCTTAAGGGGGTGAAATAGGGTTTATCCAAACCGCTGGAGCTATAGGGTTGAAATTTTAACAGTGCATCCCTATAATGACGTGGACATCCACTAAAGAGCGATTTTTCGAAATTCATCCCCTAAGGGTGTGAAATGGGGTTTACCCAAACCGCTGGAGCTATAGGACTGAAATTTTGACAGTGCATCCCTATAATGGCGTGAACATCCACTAAGAAGCGATTTTTCAAAATTCATCCCCTAAGGGGGTGAAACGGGATTTATCCAAACCGCTAAAGTTATAGGGCTGGAATTTTAACAGTGCATCCCTATAATGGCGTGGACATCCACTATAAGGCGATTTTTCGAAATTTATCCCCTAAGTGGGTGAAATGGGGTTTACCCAAACCGCTGGAGCTATAGGGCTGAAATTTGGACAGTGCATCCCTATAATGGCGTGGACATCCACTAAGAAGCGATTTTTCGAAATTCATCCCCTAAGGGTGTGAAATGGGGTTTACCCAAACCGCTGGAGCTATAGGACTGAAATTTTGACAGTGCATCCCTATAATGGCGTGAACATCCACTAAGAAGCGATTTTTCAAAATTCATCCCCTAAGGGGGTGAAACGGGATTTATCCAAACCGCTAAAGTTATAGGGCTGGAATTTTAACAGTGCATCCCTATAATGGCGTGGACATCCACTATAAGGCGATTTTTCGAAATTTATCCCCTAAGTGGGTGAAATGGGGTTTACCCAAACCGCTGGAGCTATAGGGCTGAAATTTTGACAGTGCATCCCTATAATGGCGTGAACATCCACTAAGAAGCGATTTTTCAAAATTCATCCCCTAAGGGGGTGAAACGGGCTTTATCCAAACCGCTAAAGTTATAGGGCTGAAATTTTAACAGTGCATCCCTATAATGACGTGGACATCCACTAAGAGGCGATTACTCCAAATGCATCCCCTAAGGGGATGAAATGGGGTTAACCCAAACCTCTGACGCTGAAGGGCTGAAATTTTGACAGTGCATCCCTATAATCACGTAGAATTGAATGACTCGAAATTCACTTTATTTAATATTCATTTGTGATTGCTTCATAATTTCTTACATCCACGTAAATAGGCGAACAAACTTAACGAACGTTCGTCAAACCCTAAAATGTCACTTTTCTTGATGACATATACATGCCAATCTCTGCTTCAAAACTTGCAGATTTGTTGAGCAGAGGTGATATTCGCAGCAATTTGTTTACCATATTTATTAAAAAAATGCACTATAATAAACCCTTTTTAGGGATAATAACAGCTGACTTTTTTGTTGGTTTTTTTAAGGAAAACATTGCACATAATAAACAGTTTTTAAAGGCGTTGCAAGGCACGCGGGTTTTATGCTAGTATAAAATAAAATATTGAGAGTTTCAAATAAAATTATCTAAAGATAAACGTGATCAATTTTTAATTAATAATTTGTTGGATTTAAAAATAATATTATCCCATCAACACTTCATACGGGTGACCCCGAAAAAGGACTTAATTTCAAGAAAGAAGAATTTAATTTCAAGAAAGAAGAATTTAATTTGAAGAAAGAAGAATTTAATTTCAAGAAAGAAGAAAGAAAATAATTTTTTTTTTAGAAGAAATTTTTAAGAAAGAAGATAGAAGAAACATCAAGAATCCAATTCAAGACAGAAAATTTTAAAATTTTTTGAAAAGGGAAGTCAATTTTAATTAAATTAAATATTTTTCCTTTAAATTTAATCTTAATTAAATTAAATATTTTTCTTTTAATTTTTCTAAAAATATTGTACAAAATAATACTTCAAACATAAAACTTACAACAGTAACACTTTTTCTTAATAGTGAAAATACAATTTTTCTATTATTTTCGATTTTAAATGAATATTTTTAATTTTTATTAATCGAAAAACTTTATTTTAAATTTTGTTTTAACGTCTCTCAACGCGAACGTACACGAATTTCTTTTTCGTAAAAGTATCGAAGTTTAAAGTTAAAACTTGAATTTCTTGTTACGCGGAAGTGAATTAGTTGTGAACAATATGAGTGTACAGGCTAATGGAATTAATAGTGATGAGATTATTAATGAAAATAGTGGACATATCAATGCTTCTGCAGTTACACTACCAACTCCTTGTCCAGAAGCATGGTTTGTCATTGCAGAAAGCCAGTTGTCTTCCAAGCACATTAGACAAGATGAAACAAAATATGAACATATTATACAATCTTTACCTTTGGATGTTATTAGGAATATGTTAGATGTTATCCAAAATCCACCACAAGAAAATAAATATGAAACATTGAAGAGAACCGTCATTCAACGATTCACGGAATCAGAAGAAAAGAAACTGGAACATCTTCTTTGTAATACCGAAATGGGAGATAAAAGTCCATCTGAATTTTATAGGTCGATGGAAATTCTTGCTGGAACTTCTTCTAACATAGGAAAATATTTGATTAAGAAACTTTGGATGGGAAAACTACCATCTAATATCAACATTGCATTGATGTCTTCTGGAAATCAGAACATCCAAGATCTTCAAATTCTCGCTGACAAAATTTTCGACGTTTCAAAGATTCAATATATTTCTTCAATCAATAACAACCCATCAAACCCTTTTTCAAATCAAGAATGTATTAATTATTTGGAAAAGATAAATTTTTTAGAAAATAAAATAGAAAATTTGTCAAATTTACTGAGAAAACTCACAATTAATAAAAATGATAATTTTTATCGCAAATCTAGGTCTAGGAGCAGAAGCTCTTCAAGACAAAACTTTAATGATAATAATAATAAACCTTTTTGCTGGTTTCATTTCAAATTCGGAAATAAAGCAAAGAGATGTGTAAAACCATGAAGTTTCAACAATTCAAAAAACTAAATAACCCTTCAGCGTTTGCAATAAATAATATACCCCAAAAATCAAGAAGACTTTTTATTTTTGATAAAGAAAATAAATTTAAATTTTTAGTTGATACAGGAGCAGAATTATCCGTCATCCCAAATACATACTATGGAAAATATAAAAAGGACCCAGATTTAATTCTAACTGCAGCTAATGGATCGTCTATCCATATGTACGAGTACATATGGAACAAAACTTTTAAAAATAGATTTTGGTTTAAGACAAGACTTCACTTTTCCATTTATCATTGCAAACGTCAACAAACCTATTATCGGCGCAGATTTCCTAGTTCAATTTAATTTACTAGTTGATATGAAAAATAGAAAAATGATAGATGGTACTACAGATTTTAGTGTTAACGGAATCATGATCAAGACAAACTCTCCTTCACCCAGACATTTTTCTGTGGACAGTGATTATGGTAATATTTTGTCTAGATTCCCTTCACTTAAATTTAAAATAGCCAAATTAGAATTTGACCACATGGTTAAATTAGGATTATGTAGAAGCTCTTCATCATCTGTCTCATCAGCATTACACATGGTTCCGAAAAAGAATTCTTCAGACTGGCGACCATGCGGAGACTATCGAAGATTAAATTCAATTACAATTCCAGATAGGTATCCAATTCCCCACATTCAAAATTTTACATTGAATTTGGACGGTTGTAATGTGTTTTCGAAAATTGATTTAGTCAGAGCTTATCACCACATACCAGTAGCGGAGGAAGACGTTTTCAAAACAGCAATCACTATACCTTTCGGCTTATTCGAATTCACTCGAATGCCTTTTGGTCTCAGAAACGCTGCCCAAACATTCCAACGTTTTATGGACAAAGTTTTGTACGGTTTAGAATTTGTTTTTGTCTACATTGACGATATTCTTGTGGCAAGCAAGAGTGAGAAAGAACACAAAGACCATTTAAAGCAAGTGTTCACCCGATTAGAAGAATTTGGAATAAATATTAATCCAGGAAAATGCCTTTTCGAAGTAAATTCAATTGATTTTCTAAGCCACAAAATTACAAAAGACGGGATTCTTCCATCTGAAGACAGAATTAAATTTATTCAAAATTTTCCGTCGCCAGATTCAATTAAACAAGTTCAAAAATTCATCGGAATGGTCAATTATTTTCACAGATTCATTCCACAGTTAGCGAAATTGTTAAGTCCTATTCATATTCAACTAGCGAAAGAGCTTAAGAAGAATAAAAAGGTTAAAACTTTTGACTGGGCGGAGGAATGTGAAAATGCATTCATTGAAGTCAAAAATGCTTTTATTTCTGCAACATTATTAGTCCATCCAGCAGAGGAAGCTACTTTACGATTAACGGTTGATGCATCAAATATAGCAATCGGAGCAATGCTGGAGCAATACAAGAAAAACAAGGCTGAACCATTGGCATTTTACTCAAAGAAATTGAGTGCAGCAGAAAGAAACTATTCAACGTTCGATAGAGAGCTTTTAGTTGTATACTCAGCAATTAAGCACTCCAGACATTTCTTGGAAGGTCGCGATTTTACAGTGTTCACAGACCACAAACCCTTAACCTCGGCAATTTGGACAAAAGCTGAAAGAAGTCCAAGGCAAGCAAGACACTTAGATTATATCACCCAATTTACCTCTGACATCAAACATATTAAAGGTGAATCTAACGTCGTGGCAGACGCTTTATCACGGGTAGATACAGAAATTATGGATTGCGACACGATTAATGAGAATCAAATTGATTTGGACATTATCGCAGAAGAGCAAAAGAATGACATTGAATTACAACATTTAATTGAGAATTCAAACGGAAATTCTAAATTCATATTAAGAAAAGTAGATGTACCTTCATCTGGAAATAAAATTTGGATAGAATGTTCCACTGAAAGAGATCGTCCATTCATTCCAGTGGGTATGCGGAAAAATATATTTAATATGTTACACAATTTATCACATCCAGGCATTCGAAGTTCGAGAAAATTGATTACGAGTAGATACTTTGGCCTAGGATGAACTCAGATATAAATTTATGGGCAAAATCTTGCATAGCATGTCAAAAAGCAAAAATCAATAGACATACGATATCTCCAGTTCAAAAAATTAAGATACCGTCAGGAAGATTTGAACATATACATGTAGATCTAGTTGGCCCCTTACATCCGGCAGAAGGATTTATGTATCTATTAACAGTTGTGGATAGGTTTACCAGATGGCCAGAAGTGTACCCTTTGAAAAGTATCACAGCATACATCGTTGTAAGGACGTTGTACGAACAATACTTTCCGAAATTTGGGATTCCTTTAACAGTAACCACTGACCAGGGAGGTCAGTTTGAACGGAAACTTTTCGAAGAATTTTCAAAATTTTTAGGGACTCATAGAATTCGAACAGCGGCTTATCATCCACAATCGAACGGAATGGTGGAGAGATTCCACAGGCAATTGAAAACAGCTCTCAAAGCTAAAATGGATAGTTCAAATTGGTTGTTGCACATTCCAGCTTTACTGCTAGGTTTTCGCACCACGGTTAAGGAAGACCTTAAATGTAGCCCAGCTGAGTTAGTGTACGGACAGGCATTACGAATTCCAGGGGAATTCTTTGTCAGGAATCAAGAAAATATATACGATCCAGCAAACTTAGTAACGCAATTACGAGACCATATGAGAAATATTATTCCAATTGATTCTCGGGAACAAAAGAAATATTACTATATACCAAAAAGATTAGAGGACTGTGAATTTGTTTTTCTGAGGGTTGATAGAGGTAAAAGTTGCTTACAGAAACCATATGAAGGTCCATTCCAGGTCATTGAAAGAAATGAAAAGAATTTTTCCATTAACGCCAACGGGAAGATGATCGTAGTATCAATCGATAGACTGAAGCCCGCTTTCATTGAGAAAACAGATGACACTATAAAACCGGTAACAAGAAATTCAAGGAAAAGAGTTACATTTCAATTGTAATATTAGAAAGATTTTGGTAATGGGTATCGGTAAATTGATTGTTAAACATTCATGGACGCTCGCGCTGAAGGGGGAGTTATGTAGCGGTTGCTACTTGTTATTATTTTATGTTCGTTGCTACTTGTTATTAATTTATGTTCGTTATTGTAGCAAGTTTATTCAACACTCAATTCAGTTCCTATACTAGTAACTTTTTAGTACAGTGTTTTTAATACGTCAAAAATTATATTTTCACTTCTACTAACAAATACACTTAAGGAATATTGAATTAGATATCACATACGCAGACTCTGGACACATAAACGATTTTCAAAAACATAGACACACAAAAAGTTGTCATGTAAAATAAAAATAAAAATGTATTAGTAGTAGTTAGAATTTTGAATTATTCAAATCTTTTTATTCAAGTCGATTTGCTTTTACGTAATAATTTGTAAAAGTTTTAAAGTTTTAATATAAAATAAAATATTGAGAGTTTCAAATAAAATTATCTAAAGATTTACAAATAAATGAAGTGATCAATTTTTAATTAATAATTTTTTGGATTTAAAAATAATATTATCCCATCAACACTTCAAGCTTCACCTGTATGTTGTATGTTTATGTTATAGTATGTAAACAAACCTTGCAACCTGATTTTGACTCACTATATAACCGATCAACTTCAAATTTTGCGTATATGTATAGCTCGAATGGCAATGCAATCTGAGCATTTGTAAAAAAATCAATGGCGTTTCCAAGATGGCGGCCGAATTTTGTAATTGTGCTGTGCGACCCCTGAGTACAATTACATATGTGGCGTCAATCAAAATAGAGGCCAACAGAAAATGGCGCACAACTTTTTTCTTTTCAATCTATTCGTTATGGGTATCAAATGAAAGGATATGACAAGTAGAATACTCTGGGCTGTGGGGCGTCATTCAAAATGGCGGCCAACACAAAATGGTGGTTTACCTTTTTCTTTACAACGCCCTTGGTATGAGTATATTAAATGAAAACTTATGACGAATGTAGTACGGTAAGCTGTGTTAACTGGAGCAGTTTAGTCACTATTAGACGAAGTGAGCAAAACGGCGGCCAACACAAAATGGTGGTTTACCTTTTTCTTTACAACGCCCTTGGTATGAGTATATTAAATGAAAGCTTATGTCGTATGTAGTACGGTAAGCTGTGTTAACTGGAGCAGTTAAGTCACTATTAGACGAAGTGAGCAGATATAAAATAAAACTACTCGCGTTACAAGAGATCAGATGGATAGGAGACCGGACAATGGACTTTGCAAACTACGGATATCCTACAACTGCGGAAAGGAACATCACTTTGGAGTACGCTTCGTAATACACAAGTCAATTTTAGATAATGTGATAGAGTTCAAGCAAATAACTGAACAACTATGTACAATACGACTCCGAACAAAATTTGTCACCCTTTCAATCATAAACGAACATGCGGAGACAGAGGAGAAAGCGGACCCAACAAAAGACACTTTTTGCTAAAAGCAGAACACGCATATGACAGGGCCCCTTCCAATGACATAAAGATGGTCATAGGAGACCTCAACACCACAATCGGAAGTTAGAACTGGCACAGATCAACCATTGGAAATGAAAGTCTCCACGAAACTACAAACGATAACGGACAATGTGTTTTCGATTTTGCAATGAGCAAAATTATGATGGTCAACTCAGCATATTTCTCAAGAAAGGACATTCAAAAAACACCTAAGATCCTGCAGAGGAACTAATTGTGAATGGGACCACTTCCTATTGAAAGCTAGATTCCGATCAAGAAAAAAGAAAAAACAAACAAAATAAATTCGACTTTTCTCGCCTCCAAGAACAGACCATATTGGAGAGATATCAGCCAACTCTAGCAGAAAAAATATGTCCAAACCTAAACATAAACTAGTTGGGATAAGGGTTTGACTCTTTCGATCCACAGGATCAACTTCCCAGTAACGTAGTCGAAATAAACTGACTTCTTATGTTTAAGTGGGAAATTGACTAGTGCCAGAACTCGTGATAAAGTAATCCTGAGCGAAGCTAGTTCAGATAACTATAATAGTGATAAATCCACAAGATTTCTCCAGAGGAGTTGTTTTCTTGAGCGTTAGCAAACAAACATTCCCTTCATACTTTGTTCGCTACACTAAGGCGGGTGTTCGAGTGCGTATTGAGCGTGTTGAAGCGCCGCTGATAAACCAGGAATCGAATGACTTCATTTGGAAATTCTAAAGCTTTGCGGAGGTATTAGCAAAACTAATCAATGTAAATTCGTGATGTTTGTAAAAAGTATCGTAATTTTTGCATGCTTTTTAGAGTGTTGGATTTTGACAATTAATGTTTTGTTGGAAATTTTTTTCAGAGCATTTTTTCGTTAATATTTTTCTTTCGGCACCTCAAAGAAGCCGGTATAGTTTCTGGTTTGCGCGATATTGTGCAGGTACAAAAATCACGAACGACGGTTCGACCGAATTTTATGAAAATCTTTTCAGATCATATTTGTGTTAATACGCTTCGAACGACACTTCAACGAAGTCGTTATATTTTTTGGTTGGCGTGATATCGCGCTGGAATAATGACCGCATACGTACACATACTTCTTCTTAAATTTTTGCTTAAAATGCTATTGGGAGCTTGAATACTGAAAATACGTTAACAATTTCGATTTACGGACCCAATACAATAACTTCCCTATAAACTTGGAAGTTAATAATGCAGATACAGTTGAGGGAAAATGGATAAGACTGAATGAAGACGATTCTGACAGGTGTCATGAAGGAAACTGTAGGTTACAATCGCACAACGAGAGCCAGTGAATAGTACGACGAGGAATGTAAAGCAGCTATAGAAGCCAGAAATAAAGAAAAATATACATAGAGAGACCACCCAGGAGCAAGAAATTAAAATACGAGGAAACAAGAAGACCCGCAAAAAACATCTGCAAGAAGAAGGAAAGACAACTCCTCAACAATTTCATCCTGTGGTCAGAGGACAACTTTGCACAAAACACGGAAAGCATACAAGAAAGTAAACTTCTTCAAGATTGGCTTCAAACATTCCATCGGCATATATACCAACCCTGGCAGAGTTACAGAGTGTCATATAATCCTAATATAAGGAGCTCAGGAAAAAAGAGAAGAAAATTCACAGGCACCAGGCGCGGGAGCTCTACCGAGGAGTCCGCAGTATGACGCAATTCACTCCCCGTTGCACATACTCCAAGCACAAAGAAGGTAATCTGATCACCGATCCTAAAAGCATCTTGGACCGATGGGAAGAGCACTTTCATGAATTGCTAAATGGCGAGCTAACTGAGGATTCGGAGGCTCCACCAATATTTGATACTGCTATGCTTAATTGTGCAAGTATGGGAGCAGGAAGTAATAACAATAATAATTTATTTAACATTGTACAAAAGAACATAATTCTTACAACCGTACAAACAAAATATTAATTGTGTGACTAAGACAAAATTGAATATAACATACTACAAACTAAAAAACAAATAATGTTTAAAAAAAAGTGAAAAAACGAAGAAAAATGAAAAGAAGTTACAAGATGAAGTTTGAAAAATAATATTAACAAAATATAAAAAATAATGTTTTAATAATAAAAAAAAACAAAAATGGCAAGAAAAGAAGATAAATGAAAAGAAGATTCAAAAGTGAGTGACCCTACAAATTTGTTATTTATTTGTTAGATGTTCCTTCAGCCTGTTGAATAATCGCCAAGAGGACGCGCTCCGCTCATAAACTGGTAGTTTGTTCCACATCCGAGCAATTTGGAACAAGTAAGAGCGTTCACCATATACTGTTCGTATAGGAGGCACCAAAAGTGTGCTAGATTGTCTGCTTAGTTGCAAGAAGTTAAGTTTTTGAAATAAATGTCCAGGGCATCTGCTGTGTATAAGTTTAAGTGAATTTTAATCGGTGATATTTTAGGTAGTTTTCAAACGTCATACCTAGCAGAATGGGAGCATAGTACGTGATATGATCAAAATGACGCAATTTAAAGACAAAACGAAGTGTATCATTGAACGCGACTTTTATTTTTCTTGAACAGACAGCATCAAGTTTTGAAAAAATTAGGCTTCCGTACATGAAATGGGGCATTACCAGGGCCTGCGCCAGTCGTATACGTAAAGCAAGAGGCCATAGATTAGAGGATACATAAAGTTGGCGAAGGCAGGCATACACCTTACGAAGGACACTTCAGGTTTGGTTACAGCAACTGAATTTACAGTCGAGCTCGACTCCCAGATTTCTTACAGAGTCCACATAGGGTAAAACATTACCATTAATTTAAATTGGGAACAGATTTTCAATGTCAATAGGAGTTTTGCTGACGACAAGGCAGGACGACTTGGTAGGGTTCAACAGTAATTTATACTGAACTGACCATTCAGTCGCGCGTTTCAGGAAGTGATGCCAGAAGACTGGAGTAAAGGCATCCTCTGCCCGGCACATAAAAAAAGGAGATATCACAGCGTGCATTAATTATCGCGGTATAACGTTGATGAGTACCGTGTGGAAGATATTCTCCGCTATCCTACAAAACAGGATGGCCCGAAACGACAGAAACATCATAGGCCAATACCAGTGTGGCTTCAGCGACTGATCAGATTTTCGCCTTGAGGAAGGCTACGGAAAAATGTTTAGAGTTTTTAAAACTCAATTCAATACCTCTTCATAGATTATAAAGCGGCCTATGATAACATAGCCAGAGTAGAATTCTACAAAGCCATGAGAGAACTCGGCATCCCCAACAAACTGACAAGACTATGCAGGTTGACCATGACTAATGTGACAAGCCAAGTAAAGGTATCTGGAACACTGTCCAGACCAAAAACATCTATAATGGACTCCGACAAGGGGGAGGCTTGCCTCCTATTCATTCTGACGTTGGAGAAAGTGATCCGAGATTCGGGCTGGACATCAAAGGGCACAATCCTCCACAAGTCCACCCAATTACTTGGAAGAACAACAACAGCTGTGCAGGAAGCTCTCACTCAAATTGAGCAGGTGGCCGGAAATGTGGGACTGCACATTAACGAAAGCAAAACAAATTACATGTTGGCTTCATCTACAAGAACACCTAATATTGGTCCCACAATCAAGGTAAAGGAACACGAGTTTGAAGTGGTAATATGATTTACCTACCTTGGGTCAATAGTAGCAGCCGACAATAGCATGGAACCAGAAATACGCGCACGACTGCTAAAAAGCCTATTATAGCCTGCCAAGGCTCTTTAAATCCAAGCATCTAGCCATAACGTCTAAACTTATACTATATGAGACAATGATCTTACCGGTTCTCACATATGTATGCATCTGAAACGTGGGTGCTTAGCACTCAAACCTCTTAGCCGTGTTCGAGAGGAAAATACTTCGGAGGATTATTGGTCCCATATGTGAGCAAAGACTATTTCGGAGACTCTATAATGAAGAAATCTACGAGCGCTATACCTACATTGATGTTGTGAAGAAAATAAAGCTCGTTAGGCTCCGGTGGGCAGGGTATCTAGTCGTATGAGTGAAAATGAGTCTGTTCGCAAAGTTCTCTGCAGTAATATATTATATATGGGGTGCAAGTGAGATCCAGCCTAGAAGGATGGCGTAGCCCAGAACGCTTAGAGCTTAGGCATGCCAAACTGGATGACATCGGCTCAAAATTGAGACCGGTGGAGAGAACAGTTGCGAGATGCGAGGAGAGGTCAGTATATAAAATAATGACAAATATAATTATAGCCAGACTGGAACCATATGCAGAGGCTGCAATTAGTTATTACCTAGCTGGATTCAGAAGAATTAAGTCAACAATGGATCAACCTTTTTCAATAAAGCAAATCCTCCGAAAATGCTGGAAATAAAACATTGACTTGTATCAAATTTTCAGCGAATTTAAACAAGCATACGACAGTATCGGCAGGGAACAAATGAATGCGGCAATGCTGGACCTAAACATCCCACTAAAGATAGTAAAATTAACAAAAATGTCAATAGAAAACACAAGGTTTGCAGTCAGAATGCAAGGAGAATTGACTTAGTCCAACCCAGTCATGCAAGGCTTTAAGCAGGGCGATAGGCTGTCATCCATGCTATGTAATCTCTGGCTAGAAAAAGTAATTCGCAAAGTAAGCAGTGATGAGAACGCAACCCTGCCTAAGCAATCAAAACAATTGGGAGGATATGACGACAATATAAACTGCCTTGCCAGATCACTTCCATACCTTAAAGAAATATTCACGGAATTAGAAGATAAAACCAAACATATATGACTACAAATAAATGCAGACAAAAGTAAAATTTTAATTCAGTCGAGGCTGCAAAGAAGAAGAAGAAACAACAACACCCCCTGGAGGAGTATAACTTCGAACGTTTAAACCAATTTAACTACCTAAGGTCCACAGTCAGCGAAGACCGAGATGAAACGATAGACGTACAAAGAAGAATAAACGCAGCAGACCGAACATACTTCTCACTACTGCCAGTGATGAAATCCAGAGATATCTACAGAAATGCAAAAATAAAAATCTACAAAACCATAATACGTATAATAGCTTCATATTGCTGTGAAGCACGAATTATCTTTCAGAAATCCTGGATCCTAAAAGCCATCCATTGACATATCATTTTTCGAGAACGTTAAACCATTTAATTAAACCCAACTCTTCAAAAATACAACATGCAACTCTTCAACAATTTTTCATATAGATCAACCAAAAACAAATTATTCCTATAAAAGTGTGAGATATTAGATTCAATATACATTTATATGATGTCGCGATCAAAATGTCAGATCCCTAATAGTTTCACATTTTGTTATTTGAAACCAAAAAATTGCCTTTTTCAAATTCCCCTACTGTATATTAAAACGCTTCACCTGATTACTACTATTGGCTTATGGGTGCAGCATAGGCGCCCCGGAACCCAGCTAGTTTATATAATAAAAATTGATTCGAACAACCAGAAATTACTACAGCCCGAAAAGTTAGAAGTGGCCGCTCACCAAGTAAACATTATATGTACGTAAAAGATGAAATTGCACATGATCCGTGCTGTTACGACCTCAATAACAACTTGTATGTATGTAGTACAGTAAGTATTGAACAACAATATGTCTCAAATTCACAGGTATTTAACGAAGGAAAAAGGCTCCGTAATTTTAAAAAAATGTCTTCGCTGTTGACGGTCGTACGGTTAATTTTTTAACTTCCCAGTATGGGAAGTTATTGTAATCGGTCTGAAAATCGAATTCGAAATTTTCGACGTATTTTCATCTTTCAACGTCCCAGGAGCATTTTAAGCAAAAAATTGGGAGGAAGTATGTGTATGTGTGTGCGTACGTATGTGGTCATTTTATCTTGCACGATATCGCGCGAACCAAAAAAGATATCGATTTCGTTGAGGTGTCGTTCGAAGCGTATTAACCGAAATATGATCTGAAAAGATTTTCATAAAATTCGGTTGAGCCGTTTTTTTTGTTTAAGTGGCGTAAGTGATTTTTGTACCTGCACGATCTCGCCCGAACCACGAAAGATATCGACTTACTTGAGGTGCCGTTCAAAGCGTACTAGCGACAATATAATCTGAAAAGATTTTTATAATATTCGGTCGAGGGGTTTTTTGGTTTATAAGTGGTTTTTCCACCTGCATAAGTGGTTTTTGCACCTGCGCGAACTATAAAAGATATCGACTTAGTTGAAGTACCGTTCGAAGAGTATTAACCAAAATATGATCTGAAAAGATTTTCATAAAATTCGGTCGAGCCGTTTTTCTTTGTTTAAGTGATGTTCGTGATTTTTGTACGTGCACGATACCACGCGAACCAAAACTATATCGACTTGATTGAGGTGCCGAAAAAAGAATTTTAACGAAGAAATCCTCTGAAAAAAATTTTAATATTCGGTCGGGCTTTTTTGTTTAAATAGAAAAACTTCGGCTAATTATCAGAAAGACAAGTTTTGCAAATATCTAATAAACTAAATGGAATGAGACCCGTTCTGAACAAAGTGATCTTTTTTGGGTTCTGCACAGCGATAGCCTTCGAACAAAACATCACTTGTAAAAACCCGACAAACTTTCAAAATCGAGCAAAAAATCGTTACCCTTTACCAACAGCGCGAATTTTTCAAACCTTGGAATATCACTTTTTGACGGGGAAATGTTTTCTACGCGTGATACAGTTTCAGAAAAGTGTGGTTCATCCGAGATTTCCAGTAGTTACCGCAAAATTTGTTCTTTTTGGTCAAGTCTGACAAGTACATAACAGTTACAGTTTTGCTAATATCTCCGGAAAGCTTTGGAATTTCCAAATGAAGTCATTCGCTTCTCAGTTTGTCAATGGCGCTTCAGCCCGCTCAATACGAATTTGAACACCCGCTTTAGTGCAGCGAACGAAATACGGAGGAAATGTTTGTTTGCTTTCGTTCAGGAAAAACAAATTCTCTAGAAAAATCTTGTGAATTTACTACTATTATAGTTATTTGAACTAGCTTCTCTCGGGATTGCTTTGCCATCAGTTCTGATACTAGCCAATTTTCCACTAGTGCTAAACGTATAACTATTTTGTAAGAAGTCAGTTTATTCCATCTTCGTTCATCATACTGGGAAGTTAATCGTGTGGACCGAAGGGGTCAATAATATTTTAAATAATAGTGCATAATAGTACAACTCTTAAAGAAGAAAAAGAGCTCGATAAAATGTCCTAAGAAGTCGAGGAGCTGTAGACGAAGGATTTTACGAAAACGCTTTTTTTACAAAAATCGAAATTTCACCCATATTTTGCAAAATTTCGAGCCAAAAAAAAAGAGTTTTCAGATTGCCAAAAGCAACATTTTTACCAAGTAAAAAGTTTCTAGGTCGCATCAATATAAACCAAAAAATAAATGAAAAATACGCGATTTTTAACGGTTTTTAGGATTTACTCCATGTATAAGACACTGACCAATATTTTGTACCACATCAATTGAAAGATAATTTTAATACCTATAACTTTCTCATTCAACTTTTTCGGGTCCGAGCTCAACTTTTTGTTTTACATATTAGCGAAAACCCGTTTTTTTTACTTTTGCGAATTTTTTAGGTAAAGTTCGCCAATGAAATTCCGTAAAAAAAAAACAAGTTATCTTTCTTCAAATTAAGTGTTCTACACGCCCTGCCTTTGATTGTCTGGAGAATTTCCATAGATTGATTGGACTATCGTATTATATAAAGGAATACATATTATTAAATTATAATTATATTAAAATTTATAAAATGAAAATCAAATGCTGTAATGATAAGTGTTACAACCGAGTTGAGTTAGCTGGGCTCGGTAAAAAAAGGCAGTCGGATAACAGCTACGTACTAGTGATGAATAAACATGGTATTGATCTTGCAGTCTTGCCTGGTCTTGCTAAATGTGCAAGTCCAAGACCAAGACTTAGCTATGCTCGCAAGACCAAGGCCTAGCCTTAGCCATGCTTGCAAGTCCAAGACCAAGACAATATCAGACTTGTCGTGTACTTTCGTTTGCTCATCATTAGCTGGAGGAATGAAAAGTTTACGTTCAATATTATTTTTTTACTTTTTAGTTCATTTAAAAAAAAGCGTAGTTTTCAGTTTTTTTAAACTATACTTTAAACTTTCCAGTTTATATAAAAGTTATTAGGTCCGAAAAACGAAATCGTAATTTTCAACGCGATATCGTGGGAACCTTGGGGTTTTTTTTTTTGAATATTTACTTCTTAAATTGCTCACAAGAACGCAAATTTCTCAAAATATATCAGAAATGTTAAAAATGTTAAAAATTTTACATTTTCATTGTATTTTTTTGACAGGCTCCCATTTTTAATGAACTTTTTATATTTATGTTGACTCATTTACACTAATAGCTTTTCTACATTGGAAAATGTTTATATCTTTCTAAGTTCATTTTTAATGGATTAAAAATATGTAAAAAAAAGAAGTGTCACAGCGGCTTAAGGGTTACAAGCGCCTTAAATTCATTAGTTTTTCTGATATCTAATAAACTCATTGGAATGAAACCCGTTCTAAATGTAGTTAATTTTTCTGGATTCACCAGAGCAATACCTTCCCGATAAGACATCGCTTGTCAAAATCCGAGCACCCTTAAAAACTGCGCAAAAATTACCCTTTATTAGCTTCTCTCAAGCTAACAACTTTGGCCCAGGTTCTGCTATTGGCTTAGTTTAAAGAACCAGGTGTATGAATCCGATGTGATTTTTCTTAAAATTTGTTGAAATATTGTTCATTTATTATTAAATTATCCATTCATAATACTCACCATTCATCATACTGGGAAGTTGATCGTGTGTACTGAAAGGGTCAAACCCACGTCCTCTCATACCACTGCAATTGTGGTTTTCATGGATGCGAAATCGTGTCTTTTCAATATTCTCGTGATCACCGAAACGTGGTTAAACAATACATTTCTAAATGAGGAGATCTTGGACAATTACTGGACTATCTATCGTTGCGACCCGGGCACTCGATAGGAGGAGGTGTCCTAATAGCCGTCAAAGACCCTCTAAACAGTGTATTGATCACCACAAATCGATCACAATTCGAAAATATTTTCATTCGTGTCAAATATGGAAAAAAACACATAGTTATGAGCGCTGTTTACATACCCCCTAATTCTGACGAATCAAAGTATGATGATTTTATAAATACACTCAAAGGAGTTTTCCTTCTCCAATCACTTGAGTGCTTATACTGGGAGATTTCAAACGTCCTAATATATATTTTACTCTCGATGACGATACCTACCCATTAATGTCACACACGCTATTGACATGAAGCTTATTAATAATTTTTACGCCAATGATCTCCAGCAAGTGATAATAGCCCAGTTGTCAGAGCCAAATTTAGACTGAAAGCCAGCACAAAATGTGGTATCACTGAAAATTGGGTCATAGGTACTTTTTTGGGTGTAGAGTCGGAGAAAATATCTTAAGGGGTTACATGGGTCAAAAAATCGATTTTTTTTTTTATTGTCTTATTAATATCTAAAACATCTCGAGAATATTATCCTAAAATTTCAAGTCGATCCGAATAAAAGTTTCGGAGATACAGCCTTGGGAAGTTGCGCGCTCAAGGCTCAGCCCACTGGTACTCAAAACTTTAAACGCGTTTTTCTCGAAACTGTGTTTTCAAAGTCGGTTGTCAAAAGTTCTCGAAAACTACTCAACCGATCGTGATGAAATTTTACACAGGTCTTCGAGATACAATTCACGAGGACTTGAACGAAGGATTTTTTTTATTTTTCAATCACAACTATTTAAAAAAAAAGAAATGTTGAGAAAATTTTACCAAAATTTGCATTTTTTTGTAAAAAGGTCTGCCTAAAATCCAATTTTCACTTTTTTTGTTTTTCCTTCGTTCAGATTCTAGTTTATGGTCTTAACTAAAACAGGATTTTTTTTTTTCAATTCTGATGATCCTGTCATGAGTTGTACTGTCAACGCGAACGCACATTTTTTCCGAGGAGTCACCGGAAATGACGTCACAATAGTGGAGTTTTGAATATTTTGTTTTGAAAATTTCAGAAAATCTTTTTCAAACATATATTTTTAAGACAGTAAAAAGTTTGAATAAAATATGTCCTTTTTTATATAAAAAAAAAATTGTTGAAAATAGACCTTTTTTCCCCCGAGTAAACCCATGTAACCCCTTAAGGGACCCTAAAAAATTCTTCGATTTCGTCAACACAAAGCGAAAGACCTCAGGGTATCCCACAACGACGAATGGGAGAGCTTCCTCCTCGTTCCCCCAAGTATATGTAACAAGTTTGCTGTGAGATGTAGTGAAGCCTTCGCTCCCAAATCTAACACAGCGCACACTGACCCTACTTGTACTGAATCGTCAACAATCATTAACAATCTATCTCTGTCAGGTGACGAAATAAGAGCAGGTTTAAACCATCTTGAAATTAATAAAGGTCACGGCCCCGACAACCTGCCTGCAAGCTTCCTGCAGCGCTGTCCAAATTAGTATTTCCTCTTCGTTTTATTTTTAACAAACCACTATCGTTGGGAAGTTTTCCTAAATTCTGGAAGAAATCCTACTTAACACCAATCCATAAATCATGCGACAAGCAATTAGTGGATAATTATAGGGGCATGCCATCCTATCCGACATTCCTAAACTCTTCGAAAAGTTTGTGCACGACAAGATTGCACCACCTAACATTAACGAGCAACAACACGGTTTCAGAAAAAGGCGTTCGACCACTTCAATTCTTTGATCTGGGTCACAAAAACTCTATTCCCAATGAAGTAGTTCGGCGTACTAGGTACACAAAACTACTTAAGGAATATTCTCATCGCACCGACTGCGCAAGGAACGATTCCATTAATAGATGTTGCATGGTCTTCAATGATCATAATCAATGCTTTACTCATCGCACTAACAAATTGTCTTATAAAAGAAAATTAATACTAATGATGAGACCACAAACTCCCGTTATATCTGTTTAAGCTCATTATTAAAATTAGTATAGTAGATATAGCCTACATATAACCTAGCCCAATTATACCTGTACCTGACTTAGGGCCGGTTTCACAGTCATACTTAACTTAACTTAAGTAAGTTTTTTCACTTAAGTGAAACTTGAGTCTTTGGTTTCACAGTGCAATTTTTTCTTCTTCTTACTATTATATATTAACTTACAATAGCCGAACTTTACATGTAAAATTTCCTTTTAATCGCGTTTTCCTTGAAATGTACTGGAATCAACTGACGTTTGAATTTTCGTGCATTCTGATTTAAGAAAAACTTAAGTGTAGAGAAACTGCCACAGAAGTTACACTTAAGTAAATTTTAAGTGGCACCTGTGAAGCCGCCATCCATACTTATGTGTAACTTAAGTTAATTTTTATACTTAAGTGTAACTTAAGTTAATTTTTATGCTTAAGTTCTCACTGTGAAACCGGCCCTTAGCATCCTAATGTGATAATTAATTTAAGCTAAAATGTTAAAAAGTGTACTAAGATTTAAGTGTGCCTTGTTTGGAAAAATGAATAAATAAATATGTACAAGCTTAATAATCAAAGTTCCATAAATTACAAAGCATCAAATCGAACAAATCTAAATTCTCGAATAACAGTATTCGACAATAAAAATTCATATCAATCGCGAAACGTTTACAACTATAACCATTAAATCCAATTATATTTATATAGATAAAGAGATAAAAGTTAATTCAAATGTTTATATAACGACTGAAATAATGTGCCATTCGTAACATGAAAAACTTCAGTTTCAATTACTTACGCGAAGATGTATTTAAAACTTAGAAAAAAAGCCTATGAAATACAACTTTTTCAGTTCAGATAAAACCCAAAAAACAAACTAATTAATTACATTCTGGCATTTCTTCTGAAATAAATTCCGTAAACGTAAGAGGATATCATTAATTGATAAGGTCTTTATCCAGCTAAATTACTTTCGAAATGGAACAATTACCATAAAACTTAGCCAAAAATAACGATGACACTTATTCATTTCATCATACAATTTTATAACGTCTCCGTAATTAGTGAAAGCTGGTCAACTCAACAAATGAGTCTTCGTTCCATTATCACAATAAGTTGGCTGCAATCGATATCTACTTATACTCAATCTATGTTGAGAATTTTTTCTTTGCGTGGACAAACTGTGTGTAAATACTTATTTTTATGTAATTAGTTGGGCGTTTGTTCAAAGTAATACTTTGGCACATTTATACATATTCTATTTAATTGAACTGAACTTATTTCTTTTTTGCTTGCAATAATCGCGTTTTGTGAAAATGTTTCGCGCTGTAAAAAAACATTTCTAATGATTTCCGATGCAAATATTTTTTAATTATTATATAATAACCATACTAGAAATGTAATAACCACCCAGCGGGAAAACTAGCAAGGGGTTACTCCAAGAACTCAAGAATTCTTGAATGATTGGAGTGGAAGTCTTTACGTTGTAATGACTAGGTAACCGACTAGGTAATGACTTGTGAAATACTTTCGTAATTTTTAGTCTTTGTCTTTTCGAAGCCTTTCTTCTTGAGTTCATACTGTCCTCATCAATTTTGTAAGATAAGAGTTTATACCACTAACAATGAGCAACAAATCAAAAAGATATCTTGCTAGAAAAATCCTCATCAAATGTATTAAAAATGGAATGGTAATTTCGGAAAGCATTGTTTGTAATGTTAAAAAGGGTAGCCAGTAATTTATTCTGCATGCCTTAAATGGTAATCTATGTATTCAACTTATTTCATTTCACTTCTGAAATAAGTCCTCGTCTATAATGCCTACTGTAATTACTTACCGCTCTAGGACATCCCTATGTAAAAGTAACCTATTATGTATTTAATCACAACGGTAATGGGTCCATCTCACCTCAGTAGGTATTGGGACGGTTTGGGATGGGAACCAGATCAGACTAGGTCAAGGTCAAGGTGATTAATAACGCGTAATTATGTTAATTGGATGACAGGTCATTAACCTGCACGGTATACAGAAACATAAGGTAATGTAAAAGAGACGACAGCTTTGAATACCGTAAAAATTGGGCGCCTAGAGACGTCAGCCCTAATGCAGAAACAACAACAACAGCTCTGACTCTATATGGAAAGCGGGCCCCACGTGACGTCAGCACTAAAATATCGTTTACGGTAGGTATACACAGTCTTTTACACTACCTTGTTTCTGTATACCGTGATTAACCTGTTATTATGGTAAGTGGGTGACCTGGGAATGTGTGCCAGACGTATTAATTGTTTGTGTAGATCAAGGTCATCGCTGTTATTGTTGTGCGTGTGAGGCCACGCCCACTTGTGGCGCCACGAAGGTGAAAGTTGGAGTGCGAGGAAGTATTAGCGATGGCGATGACGACGACGAAGGCGGGGGCGGGGCTGGGGAGAACTCGATGGCTCGACGGGTACATCATGGCTAGGGGGGTGTAGGAGTAGTTGGTGGGCCGCCCCCTGTAGCGTGGGAACTTTTTTTTTCTGGGTCACGGAACTAGGTCAATCACCTGTCATGGTCATCAATCACCTGTCAAGGTCAACGATCACCTGTCAAGGCCATCAATCAATCAATCAATCACATGTTGGTTGGCCCTGAAATCTAGGTCGCGGTCGTTGACCTTGAGACTGGTTTGCTGGGGTTCGGGATCTGGTTAGGGGTCGTTGGCTTGGGCGGGGTCTTTGGCGGGGGCGGGGTCCTCTCGAACTGGTTTGGGGTCGGTGAGTTGGGGGTAGTCCATGTACCAAGTGGAAGAAAAAGCGAGAGTGGAAAGTGCAGCAGAACTAGTGACGCCGACTATGGCTACGACGATGACGACGACAGCGGCGACGGCGATGTTGAGAACCCGATAGCTCGAACTTGTCGACGGATACATCATGGCTATGGGTGGTATAGATTACGAAACTGGTCTGTGATGCTGCAAAAACCACTCTACAGGTTGCATCGAAAATATAACTGGAAACCTGAAAATGACTAGGGATTGATAATATTGAAAACAAAAAACCAAAATGTTAATTGACCATTGTTATTTTATTTTTTTAAAATCAGTTAATTTACATTGAATTGATAATAATAACCTGAAAAATGATTATAACACAGATTAATATTCAGGACGAGAGAACCAGAGAGTGAACCAAGAGAAAATTGAAAACAAGATTGCGAGGTTGAAAAACAAAAACCTTTTGGAATAAAATATTTTCTATTTTTAGATTTTATTTTTCACATGTTTTAACATTTTTTTCTGTTTTGTGATAAAATAATAATATATGGTCATATACGAAAAAAAAAATCAAATAAAGATAGCGTTTTCTTTTTTCTGTTTGAATTTGGAATGGCAATCCCGGAAAGTGTAAAAAACGCTTTTTAGCGAATAAAAGAAAAACGTGACCTCGGATCGAAAAACTCGAATTATAAAGTTGTAGCTGTTCAAATTATCTTTCGATTGATGTATATTGAGTTATTTTTTTTTTTTTTTATGAAAAAACCAAGCTTAAGTGTAACCCTTTGTAGTACCAGTCCGTCATGTCGTTCAGTTCATGGTGCAATGTCTATTAGTAGCTTGGTTTGAAGAATAGAGGAGAATAGGAAAGGTTAGAGGGGGTCTGGAGGGTGTAGAAGAAAATGACGATGAACCTCACGTTTGAACTCTAAGATGTTGTACGAGTTCGGAAATACTGACTGCGGGAGATCATTCCACAATCGAGTTGTTCTATTCATAAACGAACTTCTAAACCGTATTGTGCGTGACCGAGGGGGCTGTAGGGTATGGGGGTGAGCCGAGCGGGCTAGTCTTGTGTTGCGGGAAAAGTATTGCCGTGCAGGCAGGAGGTCCTGAATTTCGGTGGAACAGTCGCCATGGTAATAGCGATAAAGTATGGAGAGGGCTGCTACATTCCTACGGTGGCTCAAGGTGTCTATGGATGCGCGAAAGGGGCCATCACCAATGAGTTTGAGGGCACGATTTTGCACCTTGTCGAGACAAGCCAAGGTGGTTTTTGGGGCGCCTGCCCAGATATGTGAGTTGTATTCGAGGCGCGGCCGAATGTAGGATTTGTATATTGTAGCCAATGCGGCTGGCTGGAGGAGGAACTTGCATCTTTTGAGAAATCCAAGGCATTGGAAGGCTTGTTTGGCGATTTGGAATATGTGATCGTTCGCAGATGCTCCGTTAAAGTTACCCCAAGGATATTGAGAGTTGAGTCAGCCGTTAGATTCTCTCCATCCACAGAGACAGGAGGAAGGTCGTACAATTTTTGTTGGAGATCAGACAGTGCTTCGTTTTTGTGGCATTGAATTCGACGCGGTTCATTTCGCCCCAATGAAGAATCGATTCGATATCCCGGTTGATCGAAGCCGACATCAGTTGACGGTGGTAAAGACAAGGTCTGGCACGTGCTTGTCTTATATTGTCGAAGGAGTAAGAGAAATTCAGAGTACCGTCATCAGCGAAGCAGTGAAGTGGGTTGGAGGGGATTGAGAGCAGATCATTAATGAAGATTAGAAAAAGTGCGGGTGAGAGAATTGACCCCTGGGGAACTCCGGCCGAGATGGCGTGGGGGTTGGATTCGACGCCATCCAATACTACCTTGATTGAACGGCCTGAAAGAAAGCTCTTAATCCAGTTCTTTAGAACTAAGTGTATACCAATAGCTTGGAGTTTATTCAACAGAGCTGGGTGCCATACTCTGTCAAAAGCCTTTGATATATCTAGAGCAACTAGGCTAGACTCACCAAAGCTGTGAATGCTTTGGTTGATACGCTCGGTTAAACACACAAGCAGATCGCCAGTAGACCGTTTAGATCTGAAGCCGTATTGCCAAGGTCAATTTTTGGGATTTGTATAAGATAATTTGACCTGAAATTCTAACCAGTTATAAAGTATAAGTTCACTGAAAAAATCCGAAGTTATAACCAAAACACTAAAATTTATCAGTTTTTTAAGTGTTTTTTGAAGTTATATGTACGGATAAAAATTTCATCATAACGAACAGCCTCTATTTTCTTTTTTCGGACCTACATATGCCGAGATATACGCATCTATATTAAGAAATAACGTCCAAAAATTTTCACAAAATGGTCAATAACTTAGCGTTGGTGTTGCTAGAGCTATAAAATGGCCATTTAGTATAGTATTCGATGTAACTAACAATTCCTTATGTTTTGCTTATTTTTGTTAAAGGTTTCGATACTTTTACTTTTATCGATCACCTTGCGCATTGCTTCCCTTATCCTGAAGCAGCATTAACAGCCAGGGCCTGACGGTCTAGGGACTGAGTAAAACTTTAAATACTGCTCGACCACTATACCACGATATCTAACACTATCTACCGAACAAGGCCAATAAACCACTTGCAAATAATAATTAATTAATGTCAATTTCCTATTATTAAACTATAAAATTACATGTCTAGGGACTGACGAAGTGACTGGATCAGCACTACTTGGCACAGCAAATCTCGCCTCTACACTTATTTAAAAAATTACCGCTGCAAAAGGAGTGCAGTCTGTAGATAATTTCATCTCTTTCTTTAAAATCAACTGAATTACATTCCCTCTACACCCATATAATACCGCGAAATTTTAAAATCCGTGAATGGCTAGGGACTGATGATAAAAATTGAGGACACTAATTTCGACCTTAGGAAACACATTTATTGTTTTTTAAAATTGCAAAAAATGATGAAATTAGTTGTAAATACTTTAATATTGAAAAATTGTAAAAAAAAATTAAAGTATAAATTAAATTTTTTCCGAAAACGCAAAATTTCGGTGCACGGACATGGCTAGGGACTGACGTTTTGGGTCAATAAATATGATTTCAAGAGTATAGTGTATTATTATTTTAAACAAAATTTTAAATACAAAATACTTTGATTTGTTACTTAGCAATCTTAAAATAAAATAATATTAATTATATCAAGTGGGGAGTGCTGCGGACACAGAGTTGCCGGATTTTTGTGGAAACACCCATAAAAAGAAAAACCCCTTTCGCTCATCCTTCCGCAGTCAATATTTCCGAATTCGTACAACATCTACGGGTTGAAACTCAAGTTTCTTCTCCTCTTCCTCCTGGTGTCTTTAGACAAGCTTTACCCATACTCCGCTAGCCTATGCTTTGAACGACTTAAAGAATGGTAATAGAAGACTCTGACTCTTAAGTTTAATTCCGGTACATAAAAAAGCGCCACAAACAATTATTAAAGCTGATGTGCAAGAGCTGCATTGAATTAGGGATGGTCAATATTCATCGATGTTATCGAAACATAGATATTTAGTGTGAAAACATCGATATTTTAACATCGATATTAGGTCCTATAAAATATCGATTCATCGATGATGTTAACAAAAACATCGAAAATCGATGTTTCCACATTTGTCTGTTGTATAAATTGAACTTGGTGAAGTAGTTCTTAATTTTTATGCTAGATGTTACCAATAGATATTTTTGATTACAGGGTTGTATAAGAAAACAAACTTACTACCGTTCTGTTTATCTGCAGTCTATGGTTACATACGTTTTTTTTTATTCATATTCAGTCACTCAGTTCAGATGTCATTTTCAGAGTGTGAAACCCAGTACTGTCTATTGGAGATTGCAATTAATTAATTGTGTTTTGTTTCGTTTCAATTAAAACATTTCTTTTGCCAAACTAGATTTTGTAGATAGTTTTTGGAATAAAACTTTGAGAAAGAAAGCATAATAGCTATGTACATATATAAAAAATTCTGCTATCTTATAATATTATTCTAAAATCGGCTCACCGATCTATGTGCCTGGTTCGAGTAAGTGAATGTAAATAGGACTATGGGCGCTGAAATCAAAAAACGATTGCAGCATACTGAAAATATCTCTGAAAAATATTCAGGAGTTGGTAACCCTAGCGCATGATATTAAATAGAAAGGACTTGCTCGACGAACCACTCTCGTGATAACAACGGCGATGATAACTTGAACCCTCTATCTTAATAAAAGTATAAAATTGTAACGGTTGTGTTTTATTTAAACTTAACAATATTTATTGTCCCTTATCGAATATTTACAACAATATCAATATCCTAGCTGTGTCCACTCTCTTAGACCCTAGGTTTAAAAATATACACTTCTAAGATGCACTAGCATGATCAAAGGCAATTACAAGCATTAAAGATTTAGTTTCAGTAATACCAACATACTGAATACTGATTTAAACAACCTGCATCAAGTATCTGAACGCACTACTCACGAAAACGCTGGAGATATATGGAGCGATCATTATAAACTTGTGAATGAAAAGCATTATTTATTGACTCAATAAAGTGAGGCAACACATTTACCATTATAAAAATGTTTTATTTTAGCACCAAAACATCGATGTTTTCAAACCGTGAATTGTAAAGGTAAAACTGTGCGATAACGGCCAAATTGAACGAAGAGTTGCAGATGGTAATGGTTAAATTCTTTGGTTTTGGTGTACTGTGTTTTCTTCCGGCCTTCTGAATTTTCTTGTTCTGTTGAACAGTTAGGTCATTCTAACCAAAAGTCTTATAGTCTGGAGATAGTGTTGCATATTGTACACAACGTCAAGCCGCATAGGAATTCACTGTATGTAACTTACTAGTTCAAGCACCTGCCGTTATGTCGGCCCGATAGTACAAAAAGTGATCTCTGAGTTAAGGTCGGCCGCAGAAGAATAGAAAAGATATCATTATAAGATTTACGCCAGAAATTCATTTGTGACAACTGGGTCGATGTGATTCTTGATTGGAGCCCCAAGGATCCTTACGATTTTCACAACTAAAAGTAGAAGTGACAAGTGTCATAAAAAAGACCCTATACAATTTTTTACACCTACATACGTATCTACCATCAAATTAACGAGTTTCTATAATAAACGTAGTTTTAACATAAAAAATTATCCCGAAACTTTGCCCTGGACACTAGTAACTTTTATATTACTCCCGCGACATTATCACACATGAGACATTAAAAATTTATTAATTTGAAGTTTTGATACAAAATATAGGAAAACGCATAAATTCCAAGCAAACCTCATCTCACTGCCACTAATTTACCGGATAATAAAAGGGGGTTGTAATGGTTGGACCTTCTGCACAAAAGTATTTTGAACATCCAAAAAGGGCATATAAATGATAACAATAAGTTCGCAACGCAAGTAAAAATAAATATTTCCTAATGTCGAGAAAGGATACACAATCACTTAACCACGTACTGATGATGTACGGCATTCCTTTAAAATGAACACCTTCTTTTCCACACAAAGGCATCTACGACGAAGAATAAAATGTCAAGTCCGTTTCAAATGTGTAAACTTGTGAGGATTTTGACGTGACCAAATTTAATCGAAAGCAAATATCTTAAGTATACAGGCTTCCAATATTTACCCATATCCACCCGGATTAAATATCAAGCTTTTAAAGGGCTTACATAATTTTCATGAAAATAAATTTTTCGTTGACCTTTTTATCTGAGAGGTAAGATTAGAAGTTTAAAATGCCTATCCTGGGATAATGTTTTTTCTGTCCCCAAAAAAGCTCGTTTGTGGAACTATTTCAAGTGAGCTTAGGTTTGAATATCGTGAGATTTTAAATTATTTCAAATACATATAAATCAAGGGGATTTATCTCTGTGCGCCTTTAAGTCGTCTCTTAAAGAAAAATTCTTGGATTTCGTTTGTTATGTAAATTTGTGCATTTCGTCAAATTTTGTTATTTTATTATTTTGATATAATCGGCAAATGGGAAGAATTATTACGCACATTACTTTGGAATTTAATCTGAATCTCTTCTGTACCAGAATGTTTTATATTTAATAAATCACCGGCTGGGTCATTCAAATCTGACATACCAGACATTAGGTTGATGATTTTGTCACCACTTCAACAACTTTTGTCAAACGATTGATAAAAAATGAGATGTATTGAAATAAAACACGATTTTTTTCTAGGTACGTTATTTTTTCTTGTTCCATCCGCAGTAAAACGTAAATATTTAGACCGTCAGCTAGTGACAGATTTAAGTTCACCTTTTTCTCATGCTAGCCTCGAAGAGGGTTGAAAGGTAGATCGCTGTTGAGTTGGAAAACGTTAATTTAAGGTGCCAGGTACCAACGTAACATAACGTAAGTATTTTTGTTAACAGAAATAAAAGACGTATCTCGCCCGTTGAGAATCACTCCCACATTTCGTTGGCTGGATCATTGCCGTTAGGTTCGTCCTTTCCTAGGCCTGCCTTGAGGTTTCGTGACGGGTGGGTTTTTACCATGGAAGGTTGTCAGCCTACCACCTTAACCCCAGCCTGGAGGACCAGTCAGATTTTTCTTTCATTTTGAGGCGAAACACACTCACCTTTCACCATCCTGTGTCTGCTACTGTGGTATAGACAAGATTATCCTGGAGTTACCCGATGTAAAGTCAACATCTACGTGGAGGTGTGTTTACTATTACGAGGGGGGTTCGGTATATTCATTTCTCCAATCCCTATAAGGCCTCGCAGCAGTGAGGTTTGTAGCTGTTTTCATGTCCCAGCAGTACATTCAGACATAGTGGTCAACCTTACAAAAGAATACATCACACGGGACATCGAATGGGAAAAAATATATGCGACAATGCTGCACCGTAACGTACCACTGAAGATAGTGAAACTTACGATAATGATAATACAAGGTCAAATACAGTTAGAATACAAGGAGAATTGACGGAGTCCAAGGCTTAAAGCCATGCAATGGGCTGGCACTCATGAAATTTAGACAAAAAAACGTCTGGAAAAAGAAGCTGATGGAGGTCAAGGCTCGAATTGGGCTGTAGAGCAGTCTGTCTAGCACAGGAGTTGTAACCTAAAACAAATAATTAAAAAATTTCCAAAACCATGTATTTAAAGGAATACCATTGAGATAAAATCCATCCTGGACTTCTTCCTCCTCCAGCGCGTCTAATTTCAAAGACCTAAAATGAAATATTAATTATAAAGGACCCCGCACGTTTTGTTTGGAAAATGGCTTTCGGCTAATTTTCTTGAAATTTTGCAGGTTGATAGTTCTCAACATGTAGATCAAAAATCTCTATGGGCACAAAGCCCCATCAACCCTCCTTCCCCCCCAAAAACCACCCCCAAGGGGCTAAGGGGATTTAACTGATTTTTTACATTCAAACAATTTATTTTTGTAGTCCACTCCACGGCTACGGCAAACAACCACTGCTTTGACCCTGAAACTCTCGACCATGTAACCCCTCCCCCCTTTCGTCCCCCCACCCTCACTATGACCCATACAACGGGTTTTCCTTATTACTGAATTACCAAGTAGGCAACCAATGATATAATTCAACCTCGGGCCGTCATACCCTCATGTAGATCAAAAGTCTCACTGGAACTAAAGCACCATAACCCCCACTTCACCCCCACCCCCTTACCAAAGCCCACCATATGGATTTTACTGATGAACCGTGTTTTGAGCTATCATTCATCAATTATTTGGACTCCAAGATTTTCATCGTTCCGATTCGCAGCATCCAATGTGGTATATAGCAAAGAGTCATCAGGGTATCTAATATTCTGTATATGTCGTGCATACCCTAAATACTATAAGACACTTGCAATGTGCGCACATGTACCTAAAGTACGAGCGCCGCTTTGACATGTACAGTAGTAGCCTAGAATTACATCATTTTGATCATAATCCTGGTCATCTCCATCATTGGCAATATATGCTATGAAAGCTTGGTGTTTAGTTGCATTACGGAATCTTGAGTATAGACGTATGCGCAAGAATCCCGGGTCATTCAAGTTTTCGTCAAGCTGAAATTGCTCATCGTTATCCCTTATTAATTTATCTTGAATGTAAGAGGATGATAGATCTACCTGATAGGTTCCTACAGTCAAATCTCGTAAATAGTTCAAGTTAAGTACAGGAAAATCTATTAGATCATGATCATCTAAAGGCACCCACTGACCGTTCCTTCGTATAAGATTATCTACCTCTACTCTTGCTTGTACAACGTTAGGCATTGTTGACCTATCAATCATTTCTCTAGCCAGTTCAATGGTTGCATCTTGCATTAAAATAACGGGATGGTATCTGTTTAAGATAGCTCCAGCTATGCGATAGAAACTATTAAGTTTCTTTGCATGCTGCAGGTTTAGTGTTTGTGCTAGAAACTTAAAAACAGATTTTAGATGCCCGTTTCTTGCCTCGATTATCCACCGACTTTTAGTAACAAGTCGAGAACTATTTGCCTCTTCTGTTGGCAGTTGTCTTTGACCCGGTAGCAGGAGTGCGGGCATTCTATGATCAATTCCAAGATATTCCAATAAAGGAATTGCATCGCGATAACCTCTATCTACCAACAAAATGTCACCATTTTGGAACCAGTTTGCTAACGCATCAGCATCTTTTTGAAATTCTTCGCGGAGTATGTCAGCATCATTATTGTAAGAGTCAGAAAAATATGGACCCATAATAGATAGAATAAAACCATCTGGGGCTACTATAATAGTGGGTTTTAACAGATGGCGTTTTTTATGAAGAGAGTACGACTGTCGCAACACCCGAAAGTTTGTACTTTTGTGGATATAAGCGTAAGTAGCATCAATCACAGTAATTGCTTTTCTTTGTTCCGGGTCAGGATTGTAAAGTTCGTTTGCAAAGTCTGTTACATGCCGGTCTATAAATTGCTGCCTAGTTATAGATTCTGGTCCGATATTATCTGGAACAAATCTTTGTAATAGTGACAATCTGACATAATCGATGGTGATACTCACGCATTGTCTACTAGGGTAATCAAAAATTATTTTCATAAAGTCATCGGTCAATCCCTGCCTCATTTTACAAAGAAAAAGTAATAAATCTTTCCTACTTACATGTCTTAAACTTCCATATAGAAATACTGGATCACAGTACGTTAGAAGTTCTTCGAATTGATTCTTATTAATCGGCGACAAGCTTTCATATTCTTCATCAGTCAAATCATTGAAATCTATACCTTTACCTCTGTTTAATGATGCATTCCTCATTTCTTGAAGAAAAACTTGTAATTGCTGACCCTTAATAACATAGGGTCTGTTAATAAATTGTAAACCAAGTAAAAGAATATTAAGAAAACATCCGTTTGCATCTAAATGGTGCCTACAACTACGTACATTATCTGGTACGTAAATATTTCTTTTAATGAAGACCTGTACCCTGCATTGTACTGATAATCTTTCAATATTATTTTGCGCATTACAAATGACACAAGTCTGAGACGCTGTTTGTGTAAGAACGTTCAATCGCAAGCAAGTTGGATCTCCATTTATTAAATTAATTTCATCCTTTATTGAGCGATTACAGTTGATGCATAGCCTCGAATTTTCATTCAGAGCTAGAGGTGGATGGTTCAACTCATCCCGCCTAGTAATTGCTAGTTGACGCGTATTCATATTTTCTGCACCATTCATTAATGCCAATTGACGTACATTAAATTGCCTATTACAAACGTAACACAGCATTTTCAAAGACAGATATATATTAAGTACGAGATGTCAATTATTTTTATATACATGCATAACAATGAAACAATACTCAACTAATATTCTCAGAAGCTGAAACAACAGTTGGTACTCCGATCTACTATTCTAAAAAGAACTGATCACCACACCTTGCAAACATTAAGTAAAAATGTACGTCAACTATCTTGAACAAGACTATTTGACGAACAGAAGCTGAAAGTTCACGCAAGGGACGCTACTCCAATCTCTTATATTGCACTGCACAAAAATATCCGACAACCACTTCACACCAACAACACTGAAAAAACACTGAAAACAGTGAAGGTTCTACCCCAATTCATTCTCTTCGGGGCAGTGACGAGCGAAGGAGTTGAAGGTCGCGGGGGGGGGGTTGGTGTGGGGTGCGAGAGTTGAGAGAGAGGTAAGGCTTTTGATCTACATGAGGGTATGACGGCCCGAGGTTGAATTATATCATTGGTTGCCTACTTGGTAATTCAGTAATAAGGAAAACCCGTTGTATGGGTCATAGTGAGGGTGGGGGGACGAAAGGGGGGAGGGGTTACATGGTCGAGAGTTTCAGGGTCAAAGCAGTGGTTGTTTGCCGTAGCCGTGGAGTGGACTACAAAAATAAATTGTTTGAATGTAAAAAATCAGTTAAATCCCCTTAGCCCCTTGGGGGTGGTTTTTGGGGGGGAAGGAGGGTTGATGGGGCTTTGTGCCCATAGAGATTTTTGATCTACATGTTGAGAACTATCAACCTGCAAAATTTCAAGAAAATTAGCCGAAAGCCATTTTCCAAACAAAACGTGCGGGGTCCTTTAGAGCCATATTATAAGACTTATAAAGCTATGTACAGACCAAGCAAATGCAAACGAATGAACATGTGGCCACATGTTCTTATCATATTTTTGGTTTGTACGGGCCCTCAAAAGTCAAGCGCATGGTAACAAACGAACGAACGAACGCATGCAGTTTGTACGGACTGCAAATAGCAAACGAACGAATTTGAACTGTTTGCTTGGATTCGGAACTCATATAAAATTTGCGCACATTTGATCGCTCGTTCGTTCGATAGTTGTGTAAAATAAATGTAGGTAAGTAACCCAACAGGACAAAAGAAGAAAATGGATGCTATCGATAAACAAATTGAGACATATGTTCAAAATTGCAGCAACTGTAGATCAGCGGCGAAACAGCCGATTAAAACAACACTGCATTCATGGAGACAGGCTACTCAGCCTTGGCAGAGAATCCATATCGATTATGCAGGGCCACATAAAGGAAATAACTTCTTAGTAGTGGTGGATGCTTTTAGCAAGTATCCGGAGATGTTCGTTATGTCATCTATAACTTCTGAAGCGACTATTAAAGTACTGCGGCAATTATTCGTGCGATATGGATTACCCGAAACAATAGTTAGCGACAATGGCACTCAATTTACTTCAGGTCTATTCGCATCGTTTTGCAAAGAAAACGACATCAACCACATTCGCACTCCACCCTTCCACCCTCAGGCAAATGGACAGGCAGAAAGGTTTGTCGATACTTTGAAAAGAGCACTGCTCAAGTTAAAGGGGGAGGGGGATATACACACAATTCTTGACACTTTCTTAGGAACATACGGCACAACACCAAACTATGATGTACCAGAAATGAAATCACCAGCAGAACTTTTCCTTGGAAGGAAGCTGAGAACAACGCTTGACTTACTGAGACCACCCAAATCACCTGTAGGACAACGAAACGCTCAAATGGAAGCACAATTCAACCGCAGACATGGGGCTCAGGAAAGGCCCTACTACATAAGCCGTGTTTTTTTAATGAACTGGGTTTTGAGAGCTTTGAGTTCATTAAAAAAACGACAAGGGAAATTTCATGTAGCGCCTATTTCGATGCCGATGAAAGACGAAATTAAACGGAAGTTAAGTGTTATTTTTTGCACTGTTACACGAAATCCTCGCTAGAAAATAATAAATATGTTTCTAGAAAATCAATTATTTGTTATAAATTTGCTCTCATCACTTTCCTGTTGTTTTTATTTTTAAATTACGTCTTTCCGACACCCGAAAGTATGCAGCATGCCAACCCGCGAAAGTAAAGTATGCAGCATGCCAACCCCCGAAAGTAAGCAATATGCGAATTAAGAAATTTCCCAAAACCTCGGTAGAAACCCCAATAAAACCTGGGTTTTGCGATTTGTATGGAGAAGACCTACATAGTTCATTAAAAAACCACGGCTATAGGAGAAAAAGTTTACGTGAGGCAGCTTAAAAGTTAACCTTGGCAACATGCAAGAATAACGGCAACTAACAGCAAGGTTAGAAACTGGTAAAATACAAAGATATCATTTAAATCAAATGAGATCACGAATGTCGGAAGAAGCACATATACCTCCATAATGGATCATAGTCGAAACATTCGACCTTCCACTTGGGAGTGATGTCAATCCAGAAGAACCGGCACCACTCACCACTCAGAGGACATCAGCACAGGAAGAACCGGAAACTAGGGCTCAGCCCAATCGGGTTGAACCGCAAACAGTTCGACGATCAACAAGGCATAGGAAGCAGCCATGCAGGCTCTCTGTAAAACCTAGTCAAAAATCCTATGACTTGTTATTTAAAATCGGAGATGTTGGCAACCGTAAAAACCTAGTAGCTTAGTGGAGTTATATAGTTTTGACAGTTAGTTTGTTTCTAAGAATTATGAAAATAAGATACGCAATTGTTTAAAGAAAAAGTATTGTGTTTTTGATTATTTATGGGAAATAGATAAGGACACAACAGTAAGTTTAGTATTTTTTCCCTTGGCTAAGTTCAATTTCGTTTAAATTTAGTCCTTTAGATTGAAATGATGGATTCGAACAACGAAATCATTTTTAAATTGATTGAAGAATATAAAGCCAAACCGTGTTTATGGGATCCTACTGATGGAAATTATAAAATTACCAAAAAAAAATATGATGCTTGGCTAGAGATTGCGGAAAGCGTAAAATGCGAAGTAAACGAAGTGAAGAAATAAATGAATTCCTTACTTACGTCTTTTAGAAGGGAAAGGCAAAAGGAAAGAGATGTAAAATCGGGGAGCGGATTAAATGAAAAGTATAAATCAACCTGGTTCGCCTTCAAAAGTATGTCGTTTTTGTTAGATAAATTTTTGCCTAGGGAAACTAGAGATACTGCTTGCGGGCAGGTAAGAAAAATTGTACATTTTTGAAAAGCTGTATTCGTTTTAAAGTTTGTATTATATTATTAGAATTATAAATGGATTATATGTAATTGTCTTGCCATGGTACTCCTCCAGAAGAGGCAAAAAATTCGGCATATTCTCTTCTAATTTCTTCAAAATTTTGAGTACCCTTTCGAGGTATTTTCCGAACAGAAGTAAAGGACGCTAGTTTCTCAGAATCATTTCACCAGCTTCCACGAATTATTACTCCTTCCGATTCTCTATCAAAGGTTCCATGGGGAGTATACAGATTTCTAGACGAAATACTTCTCCTTAAGAAATTGTGGAGGTACACACAAGTTGTTACTATTAAAGTCGCCTTTTCTGGTTCTAAAATAATTGGTCTTCTTAAAACGCGAAATACTGCAGAAATGATGCCGAACGCATTTTCGACAATCCGACGAGCTCTTGAAAGCCTGTAGTTGAATATTCGCTCAAGTGATCCTTTCACATTTTTTTCCACTATAAGGCTTCAATATGTGATATTTCAAAGGAAATGCATCATCAGCGACAAATACGTAAGGCACTTCTTTCTTTCGACCGGGCAGTATTAGATTGCCTGGTAATCCTAAAGTATCAGTTTCGAGATTTTTCCAGAAAACGGTATTTTTAAAGACACCTCCATCTGAAATTCTGCCCTGGCATCCAATATTGGCATATGGAAATAGGTAATCCGCTTCCACCACGGCCATGAGTACAATACTAGTAGTGGACTTGTAATTAAAATAGTCACTTCCTGAATGAAAAGGTGCTTGTATAATGCAGTGTTTGCCGTCAATTGAGCCCAGACAGTTATTAAAATTCCACTTCTCTTCATATGCCTTGGCAATTTCAATCCATTCTTATGAAGTATTAGGCATCTGAAATTTATGAAAAATATATATTTGCATATTATATACATACACAATCAGGATGTCTCATTTATACATGAGGCTGAAATTTACATAATAATATTAATTGGGGATAAGTGGATAAGTACGGGGTCCTCTATTACCCTGCGCCCTTTTGGACCATGTTGAATGAGACACCCTGTATAATACAGATACAGGTTCAAGATGATATATCGCACAGTTTTACAGTATAACTGTCTCTACCAAATTTTTACTTTTTAGATTGAAAAGGACAGAATGGAACACATGAATGAGAATGAAACCAGTGTTACTAGTGCAACATCTTTTAACCCAGTTACCTCGCAACAAAAGGAATTTAAATTTCATTGACCCTGATGGTTGCGACAAGTGCAATTCCGGGAAAAATCTCCAAGAATGAGGCGATTGAGCCCGCGCAAACGAAGTCCCGTTACGAGTCACGCTTTGTCATTGACTTATGTAACATTCGTGGACTTCATGCGAATTTCTCTTTTGTTGAGTGCCACCTACTGACTTTTAAACCCCCAATTTTCGCACTTAGTGAAACCCAAATATCACCGGATAATGACTTAAGTCATTACCAGATATCGGGGTACACTTTAGTGCACAACCTCTCCCCCCATAGGGGTATTGCCATTTATGTTAGGGACGACGTGGCTTATTATAAAATATTTTCCAGCGCGACTTCAGATTTTAATTATCTTTGGATTAAAATCATTTTCCAAAGCCACGTCATATTCTTCTGCTTCCTATACAGAAGTCCTAACATAAGTAACGAAGCCTCCACCTTATCTTTTGATACTATTTCCGAACAAATCTCGGGATTCTTGTCGTCCAATCCTGAGTGTGAAATCATCGTTGCGGGTGATTTCAATGTTCACAATGTAAACTGGCTGACTTACTCAAATGGCACCAGTGTTTCTGGCAAGGACGTCGAGCTCTTTGCAGACACCAATAATTTGCATCAAATTGTTGATCATCCCACGAGAGTCCCTGATGTTGCTGATCAAGGATCCTATCTCCTTGATCTTTTTCTAACTTCTCATCCAGCGCGTTATTCCGTCACAGTTGATTCACCTCTCGGCAATTCGGACCACTGCTTAGTTAGCGCTAGCTTCCCATTCAAATTTCCCACCCCTCCCAAACCAGTTAGAAGAACTGTATGGCATTATGGGAAGGCCAATTGGTTGGGGCTTATTAATTTTTTCCAATCTACTGACTGGAACCTGTGTTTCCGAAACAAAAACGTCAACTCTGCCGCTATCCGTATTTCTAGGATCATACAGGCAGGAATGCATTTGTTCATTCCTCATACTACTAAATCTGTGAAGGCTAGGCCCAACAGATGGTTTAATCAGGGGTGTATGAATGCAATCAGAAATAAAGAAGCCGCCTTTCGAGCTTACAAGAGCTCCCCGAGTGAATCGCTCCGTGCAGAGTATATAAAACTAAGAAATTCCTGTAAAGTCACCATCAGGAATGTCAAAAATTCATTTGACAGCAAGTTGAGAAGTAAACTCCTTAATGCAACCTCTGGTAGCAAGAACTTCTGGTCCTTGGTAAGCTCCATTAAGAAGAATTTCACTTCATCCACAACTCCTTCACTTATCCACAATGAGAAGGTGATAACAGACAGCAAATCCAAGGCCGATTTATTAGCATCTCTGTTTGCTTCCAATTCTTCTTTACCCCAAACTGATATGCTACCCCCGGTTCTTGAGCTCAGCGCTCATCTAATGCACAGGGTTTTCTTTAGGACTCGCGAGGTGTACAGGTGCCTCAAGGAGCTCGATGTAAACAAATCGACTGGACCCGATAATATACTCCCTATCGTCTTAAAACAATGCGCCTCACCTTTGGCTAGACCTCTGCGCAAACTTTTTGCCCTATCATACTCTTCCGGAGTTTACCCAGACTCTTGGAAACTTGCCCATGTTCAGCCAATACCGAAAAAAGGTGACTCCAGCGATCCCTCCAACTACCGCCCAATAGCAATTACTTCTATTCTCTCCAAAACCATGGAGACGATAATTAACAAAAAGCTTATGGGATATCTAGAATCCAACCAACTTATCAGCGACAAACAATACGGCTTCCGTCAAAAAAGATCCACTGGTGATCTTTTAGTTTGCCTTACAGAACACCTCAGCCGAAGTTTGCATGGATCTGGCGAATCTAGTTTGGTTGCTTTGGATATCTCCAAGGCTTTTGATAGAGTATGGCACTCTGCCTTGTTAGCTAAACTCCAAGCTATTGGAATTGACTCACTTCTGTATAAGTGGGTTGAGAGTTTCCTTTCCGGCCGTGCAATTAAGGTATAATTGGATGGCGTCAAATCTGAATCTCACTCCATCTCTGCGGGGGTCCCTCAGAGGTCAATTATATCACCGGCCCTTTTTCTCATCTTTATAAATGACCTACTTTCAATCCCCTCCAACCCACTTCTCAGCTTCGCTGACGACGGTACTCTACGTTACTCGTACAGCTTCGATACAAGACGGACACATGCCAGATCCTGTCTTGATGATCGTGAACTAATGTTCAACTCTATTAAAAAAGACATCAAACTAATTCTAGATTGGGGAGAGAAGAATCGTGTCAAATTCAACCCCTCTAAAACCAAGTACTGTCTTATCTCAAAAAAGAAGTTCAACACCTCACCATCCTTGACAGTGGATGACGTTGAACTAAAGGCCGATCCATCCCGACACATCTTAGGCGTGACATTAGCCAAAGACCTTCGTTGGAATGATCACATATTCCAAATCGCCAAACAAGCATCCCAGTGCTTGGGATTTCTTAAGAGGTGCAAGTTCCTCCTCCAGCCATCGGCCCGCGCTGTTATTTATAAATCCTACATACGGCCTCTTCTCGAATATAACTCCCTCGTTTGGGGCGGCGCTCCAATAACCACCTTGGCATGGTTAGATAAGGTCCAAAAAAAGGCCCTTAAATTAATTGATGACGACACCGCTGGCTCCACCATCGACCCCCTCAGCCACCGTAGGAATGTAGCAGCATTGACTAAATTTTATCGCTACTATCATAATGACTGTTCCTCCGAGTTAAACGCTCTCCTGCCTCCACGGCAATCTTATAACCGCAACACCAGATTAGCCCACTCGTCTCATTCCCTTCACCTGCAACTCCCCCTTTCACGCACTCAACAAGATATGAATTCGTTTGGTAATAGAACAACTCGACTGTGGAATAGTCTCTCGCAGTCAGTATTTCCGAGCTCCTACAACATCCAAGAGTTCAAACGCAGGGTTCATCACCACCTTCTTCAATACCCCCCCGTTCCTTTTAACCCTTAACCTATACCCCCCTCCCCTCCCCGTACTAAGCTTACTGCTAGACATTGCACCATGACGTGACAAATGACATGACGGACTGGTAGTACAAAGGGTGACTCCTGAGCTTAGCACTGTCACATAAAAAAAAAAAAAAAAATCTCCCAAAAAGGTGAATTCCACAAAAAGGCAGAAATGTGACGATCCCAGAGTAACTGAGGCATATGATATACTGAAAGCAACAGTTGCAAACAACGATGATTGTTCTATATTTGGCGAACACGTTGCTTGCAAAATAAGGCAATATTCACGTCGGACTAAAAATATCGTTCAACATTATATTAATGACATACTATTTGACGCTGATATGGGGAAATTCGATACTTCTCATTGTGCACCATCAAACACTTCTCCATTAATGACGCCATCTTCAGACATTTCAAACTCAACATTTTCTTATTCGCAGAGTCGAAAGTTCTTCGAAAGTTCGATTGCAATTAGCGAAGAGCATACATCGCCACCTGTTACTTTTACTACGGCCAATTTGCAAACTTTTGTTGACAATTTTTCATGTTCATTTGATAAATAATTTTATAGGGATACTAAATTTTTTCTAACCATGGAATTACATGTTTTTTTTAACCTACCAATTGATGCGAATCTTTTATAAATATATGAATAAAATGTATTATTTTGAAGTGGTTCTTTCATTGTTAATTTACCTTAATGTAATCTTTTAATGCGTCAATAATAGCAGCACAAACTTCTGGAATAATGCCGGAAATCGATTGTTTTGAAATCCTGAACAAGTACATCAAACTCGAATATGAATCCCCGCTAGCTAAAAATCTCAAAGTAATAGCCAATCTTTCTTTTGCAGGTATACTTCCTCTATAATTGGTATTCTGTTTCGCTATTTTGGGTCCAATTAAATTTAATAATATCTCAAAATCGTTGCTGGACATTCTACAAAAGTTCGAAAATTGTCCTGAGTTGTTCATTACTAAATCTTTCATTAGACAAGATCCACTATGCATCTCCCTGTTTCTGAATATTTCAGTCATCCACCAGCGTCTTTTTCTTTTTTTCTTTTTTAAAATTTCACTCAGAACAATAAAACAAGCACTTGCCGCTACTACTTTACTCTTCATCGTATTAGAAATTCACTGCTATAAGTTTTATCAACAGTAGAGTCCCGATTACTAAATTTGTGATTGCAACTAAAACTTCTGCAAATATCATCGAATGAATGCAAACGTTTTTTGTGGGCTTGCACAACGTACACACCGAGCAAATTTGTTTCTTTCTTCACTTCGGTTTTGTAGAAGGCAGCGAACGAACGGTCAAATGTGCTAAGTTTTGCTACTGGTTCCAAATCGGAGCGAATGCTTCAAATTTGTTTGTTTGCAGTTGTTAACCCGTACACACTACGCACATTCGTTCGTTCGTTCGCCTGATTTCACTTGGTCTGTACATACCTTAATGTAAACAAAAACATGCCCAACAACAACAAAAATACTATAAACTAAGAATTAAAATATCAAGATGAATTTTATGTTAAGATAATAATAGATTATAAACAAAACAAATAAATGAATTTATACCACTTTTTTAAATAAATTAAGCAATAAGAAAGAAAAATGAACAAACAATCGGAATTTGACAGTTCTCACCGGCAAATATATTTGTTCAAATTTCACACAGAAAAGGGTCAGAAGGACAAGAAAAACATGCGAAATACATAAAGGATACATACCTGAATAGAGTTTATCCCTTTTTGCACCTGCATAACACCTCACTCGCGCGAATTCTCCTAAAAAGGGCCAACGGGCGAGATCGCGAAAATTAGAAAATGACTACTGGCATCCATGTTCTGATGCCATTGTCAGCTGGCGCTAAAAAGCTTTTTTCGACAGCAATGGGCTGTTTCACACGAGCCGACGGCCAACCAACAGAAATCGGCTGTCCATTCCCTTTTGAAACTCGACGAAAAGTCGCATGGGCTTTCACACGGGCCAATTTTTCCAACCAACTCTACGTCAAAACGCTTTAGCTTATTGTTGTTGTCTTTTTATTTCAATTCTCTTGTTTTGTCTTTTCTCTTTCTTTTCTTTTTCTCAAAGGAATAAAAGCAACAACAACCACACAGCTGTCAAAAAGTCGTATCGAAAATCGTGTGAGAAAGTTGAATGGAAAAATCTTCCCTCCCCATCGTCCTCTCTCACCCTCTTCTCTACAAATTACGTTTTCATGGGATTTCTGTTGGTTGGCCGTCGGCTCGTGTGAAACAGCCCAATGCCAGGTGTTCGCGTAATTATCGCGAAAAGCGCTTTAAGGAAATTAAAAAACGACAATTTAGCCAATAAGAGGAAGAGAGATGGCAATAAAAAAGGGAGACAAAAATACGAGTTTGCCGATAATAACTCTGCAAAATCGATAATGAAACCCAAAAATTATAGTAGTTTCTACCATATCGACACGGCATTAGCGGCCCTAAAACCATTGGTTTGGAAGTATTCTGACAGCGCACATGCATTAGGAAAAAGTAATGCTTTAATCAAGCCATTTCTTCCTAGAAATACATGCATGCCAGGGCAAGGGTTTTCGTTTGTGTTTTTTTATATTGTATGGTGGTGGTACTTAAGAATGTTAAGACTCGTATTCAACGTGGGAAATACACATTAATTTTGGGAATTTGAATAGTGCTTAAGATCCATTAAGGCTTGTTCATCGTGGGAAATACATAAATTTTGCGAATAGAATTTCATTAAGATCCGTTAAGGCTTGTATTTAACATGAAAATAAACATTAATTTTGCGAATTGAAATTACGATTAGGATTCGAGTTAGATTTATGTCCAAGTAGAAATTGTGTTAAGGTTTTTTTTGAAGTTAAAATAAGAAGTTTAATAAATTAAAGTTTTAGAAAAATTGAATTTCATGTGAAATAGGACATCTGTCAATAACAAAATAAAATAAAACAAATTTGTACTGGAGCATTACTGTGTGTTTTTTATTAAATTTAAATTGATTGTAAAAATAAGAGAATTGGTATAACTAAGGTTCTGTGCATCGCATTGGAGACATCGCTACACTTTCCACCAAGATTACAGTTACCTCGCTTCGTAAACATTTTGGTGGTTCCATCCAGGAACCAGTACAGAACCCGTTTACCGTTCCTTCCCAACAAGTATACCGTTTGGTTACTGCAAATTAAAAAACACAGTTAGGTTAACGCTACATTTAAACTGCTGTTATATAAAATGTCTACCAACAATCAATTATTTGATCAGGAGCTCATCCTTAGGAATCGCATCGAAAAATATATCGAGTGAAATAGTTAGTGGGATTTTCTATTTAAACAACAACAACAATTAACACCAACAATAATATCAACTTTATTCCAACAATAAAAACTTATATTATCACTTCAACAATAATTTAAAACCAAATAATAATTTAATCAAACAATCAAAACTTTACTTTAATAACGTTAGTTGAAAATTAATATATATAAAATGGATGTGAGCTCGACCAAAAGTTGCCATGCTCTAGCCAGCTACATTTCAATATTTTGCTTGCATCAATCGCTTTCGGCAACATGGAACACATGGAACTTAATGAGGTCAAACATTCGGTCGTAGTGTCTATCATTGCTTTAATTGCATTTGCTGACTCATTGTTTATTTTAGGCTGCGAAGTCAATGCCCGCAGTTGGGTGGATATTAACACACGTTTGTTTTCATCTCTGTCGGTTAATGCATACCAAGCTGCTTGATAATTTTCGTTTGTAATATTATACTGTTTGATAACCTTGGCCGCATTTCCAACAACATTCGCTTTTAGGTAATGCAATTTTTGTACACTGGCTGGAGATTTGTTCGAATCGATAAGTGAATTAAACAAATCCCGAAAACTAACCCAGTCAGCATAATTGCCCGAGAATTTAGGAAGAGTTATAGTTGGCAATTGTACAAGGGTTGAAGAATTTGTTTTTGTAGGATTTTGCTCACCAATTTCCTTATGAGATTTTTCAAAGGTGCTCAATTTATCAACTAGCTCATCTTTGAAATCAAAAAAAAGTTCTTCGTACTTATCGTAAAGATTTTCCTTGAAATAGGGTTTATCGGCGTTTTGATCCGTTCTCAGTGATGTCAAGGATCGATCGGTAGTGGAGAACTTTTCCCACAGTTCATGACAGCCATTGACACGTCCGAGATAATAACCGTGAGTTCTCTTTCCTATCGCGGTTTTCCTCGTATTACTGACAAATTTGGTCATTTGCTCCATTAGCGATAATTGAAGCTTTCTTCTTCTTCTTTAACGGCTCTACAACCGGGATCCGGTCCTGGCCTCGCGCAACTGTTCTCTCCACCGGTCCCGATTCTGAGCCGATGTCATCCAGTTTGGCATCCCTAAACTCTGAGCGTCCTGGTCCACGCCATCCTTCCAGCGAAGGTTGGGCCTCCCTCGCTGTCGCACCCCTGTTGGAGCTTTACGAGCGCATTAAATGAAGATTCATTCTCCGAGGGCCCGGGTCTTACGTTCGAAATTGTTCCTTCCATTTTGTTAAATTTACGCGACCACAAGAAATATAGATTAAGATCAACACTTCACTTCAGGGACACACAGTACACTTAGATATATACGATTATAATAGATAAGGAAAAGGGATAGGTACTTACAATTGGTTTTTTCACCGAAGCTCTTCTAGGGATGTACTGGGCTGATAGCTGCCTAAATATGATGGTACGGGCTGCTGGATAAAGTTTTACTTGATGATTGTAGTGTTGCACTCTCTTTAACCACTTCACACTGGTAATTAAATAGAAAATCCGGCTCGAAGGACCATGAAATAGTTAGTGGGATTTTCTATTTAAACAACAACAACAATTAACACCAAAAATAAAAACTTATATTATCACTTCAACAATAATTTAAAAAATTAATACTCGTATATATAAAATGGATAGCGGCGATGACAGACCCGGTGGTGATACTTGTGGTGATTGATGGTATTTTCGCGCTTTCTACGTTAAGACTACTGATCGATTTTGAGTGCATCGCACGCGCACCTCAATCCGTGATCGCGCAAAATTGCTGAATCGCCCTTTTTGTCTTAATTAAAGGTGAATTTAGGCGATCAGCAATTGTGCACGCGCAATTGATTATTGCAATTGATTTGCAATATGAAATGAGGGCGATCGATGCACTCTTGGTGAAAAAGTACAAATTATGTTTCCGGTGTCAGTGTAATCTCGCCCACAGGCCCTCACGCGGTTCATAGCCCTGCAAAAACAATTTAGGAAGAAACCAGATCTAGCCAGAGACTATACCAAGTGTCTCGATGAATATCTACAACTCGGCCATATGGAAATGATCGCTCCCGGTGTAACTGACAAGCCCCACTACTACATTCCACATCCAGCGCCGTAGCGAGGGTCTCGGAGGCCCTTGTGCAAGATTTCGTAAGGGGCCCTTGAAAATAAATTTCTAAAAAAAAAAATATGAGTGTGCTTAAGACAACACTTTAGAAGTAAAACTTTTGTGCCCAACGGCTAGTAATATGCAATAGATATAGTGGAAAGTCTGTCGGATCTATAGTACGCTTGAGAAAATTCAGGACAACGACAGATGCAGGAATAATAATGACGAATCTACTGACGGACTTGATACAAATACTATTTGAAAATATTTATGAATTCCTATTTACATTAAAACCTAAAAGTAACTGAGTAAAAATAATTTTTATTGGCTAATTTTCTTAAAAGCATACACGCGGTGCACCTAGTACGTATAGCATATAAGTGGGCATCCCACACGGGTATGCACGCTTCCGCCACAGGCATGGATACTACCGCCACAGGCACGAAAATCTAAACATTCGCCTCATGGAAGTAAGCTGGTGACATATGCAAGCGTACATGCATTGCATCCAGAGGTTCATAAAATTGCATGGTTTTTTCCGTCCCGGCTTTCACACATAGCCCAAAAATCTAAGTAGCGAGTGCATGCAAGGTGCATGTGTTTGTTGTGCATACTTGTGTGTGCTATTTCGAATGCGGCATTACAGAAAAAGTTAAAAGTAGTCCGACCTTTGCGTGGCATGCATTCCATTCATGGAACATTCCGTCCGGTCGCATTTGAATACACACACTTCTATATTATTTATCAACGAATTGAACGCATGTACGCTTGGATATGTCACCAGCTGTATGCATGCTCCGCTCCCGCTACATTCATGATCATTAATAATTGCATCCGCATCGGCATAGACTATTCCAAACCCAGGTACTGTTTTACCAAGCAGTCCGCCAACCACATACATGAAGCTTTACCTACGCGAGCCGCTTTACCTACGCGAACGAGAGCCAGTCTACTTGAGTATGGTATTGGCACCCTTTATGGCCACCTAGCCAATTACCTGATTACTTCGTCCCATACAATCTTTTAGGGAGCCAATTAATTTTAAAGGGAGCAAAAAGATATGCAATCAACCTTTTTTCAAATTCTTCTTTCTATGCGTAGTCGAAAATAATTTATTTTGGCTGATTAAACCGAATTCGAAGCATAAAGTTGAAAAAACATTTTTTACAAACCTTTATATTTTCAGTCGATGTAGGGATAGTTTCACCCCTTTACTATTATCCCTTATCATAAAATTTGCTTTGTTATAAATCAACCACTTTTGAATATAAATATTTGCAAAAAATGTATTTTATTGGATTATTTTTGATTTTAATTAAAATTATCGCAAAAATCCTTAAAAAAGGGAGTTTTTAAGCATATTTAAAGGTGACATGCATATTTTAAGACTGTGGGACCCCGATTTTCGTAATCAGCGACCCAAAAAACATATCAGGAACGATTTTCACAATAGTGTAATGTTTTGACATAAACAATTCGTCGATTTATGCAAGTTAAAAAAAATTGTAATTTAAAAAGGGGAAAGGTCCAGCACATCTCACCAAAGGGGAAGTGGGTGCCAATTTTAAACAACAGCACCTCACACATTTAATTCACCACTCCCTTTTGGTATTCTAAGCACCCAAACCACCCCCGAAAATTCTTCTCGTATATGCCGCTTCCAACATGTCAGTCAACTCCAAAGTGTCCGCGGCATAAGCCTGGCCAGTGACCAAACACAAGAAAAATCTAAAATAATTCACCTCTACAGAATGGTGAATTTGTATTCCTATAATGAGATAAAGCAAAGTCTGGACGACAACGCAGCTAACATGCCAGAAAATTTATGCAGTAAGGCAGAGTGTATTTTAGCTGTTGCATACACAGCCCCGAGTTTCTTCGTCTCTCGTACCCTTTCCCATCGTTATACGAAAGTTCTGACGATTTTTCATGTGTGAGAGCGTTACACGAATGAAATTGATTCACTCTCATGTAAATTTTTTTAAGCAAACGTCCCTAAAGAAGTTTTACTTCAAAAATGTGATTTCGAAGCCTTTTCGAAGTCCATTAAAAAAAGGGTTCAAAGGTCGTAAGAAATTGAAAACAGCATTATACTTTGGTTTAAACAATTTCTTTATTTCTCATATGTGTGAACATACTATTACACTATATTCTGTATTAGGTAGATAAAAACTTTACGCCCAATGAATGACGCTCATCCCATGAAATCGCTACTTAATGCATGTAAATAATAAAATCATAAGCTCTCTAACAAAGCAGCCTTCATTAAAAAAAGTGTTCTCGAAAACATTTTCTATTAGATACTAATAAGAGCGTTCTAAAAAAAAAGTTTCCCAGGGGCCCTTTCCATAAAAAAGTAGATCCAATTTTATACAATGTTATAAAAACGTTATCGAAGATCTTTTCTAGCTCATACTTTAAAACGAATTCTAAAAAAAAAAGAAATCTTCGGGGGCCCCTCAGGGCCGGGGGCCCTGGTGCGCCGCACCGCCTGCACATGCCTAGTTACGGCACTGTCCACATCATGCGGTCTTTAAAGAAAGCACAACCACAAAGTTAAGAGTCGTGTTCGACGCATCCTGTAAATCAACCAACGGAAAATCACTTAATGACTACCGGTTGAAGGGACCTATTTTACAACCGAAGCTATTTGCCACCTTGATGAATTGGCGGAGGTACAAGGTAGCCATAACAGTGGACATAGAGAAAATGTACCGAATGATTTTGGTCCAACCAAATCAACGAGCGCTTCAACGAATTATTTGGAAGCATCCAATTACCCATGAAACACAAGATTATCAATTGAAAACAGTCACATTCGGTACATCAGCGGCTCCTTACCTCGCCATTAGAACCTTGCAGCAATTAGAAGAGGATGAAAGGAACAATTGGCCCTCGCTTCCACAGCAACCCTCAAGAGCTTCTATGTTGATGATTTATTAACAGGATGATGTGCTAAAAATCTGCAAAGGGAATTAATCGAAATGATGAAGACCGGAGGATTTAACCTAAGGAAATGGGCAAGCAATGACATAGAGTTACTATCTCATTTACCATCTGAGTATTGCGAAATTAAGGAATCATTTTCTATTGGAGAGATGGAAGCTATTAAAACTTTAGGTATCCAATAGCATCCTGCAGAAGACATTTTCACTTTCAAAATTTCCTTAAAGTCAAAACAATCTGTTCTTACCAAACGAGCTATGTTATCAGAGATCGCGTCTTTGTATGACCCTCTCGGCTGGATAGCCCCAATAATAATCGTCGCGAAAATACTAATGCAATCACTGTGGATTACAGGCTGTTCGTGGGACGTTACAGTACCTACCTCAATAAATGAACAGTGGGATACATTTGGAGGACTTATGTAACCCGCCTCGATTAAAAATCCCGCATTGGATTCAATATGCCAGCACAGCACAAATTCAAATACACGGCTTTTGCGACGCTTCAACCAAGGCATATGCAGCTGTCCTATACTTACGAACAATACTCGAAGATGGTAGCATCTCATCAATGCTGTTAACGGCCAAAACCAGAGTAGCTCCCATGAAACCAACCACCATTCCCAGATTGGAGTTAAACGGCGCGGTAATTCTTGCTCGGCTTATCAAAACAACGGTTTAGGGCATGGAACTGAAAAACGCCTCCATATTTGCTTGGACAGACTCCACTATTGTACTTCAATGGATAAGAGAACACCCGTCTCGCTGGAAAACATATGTGGCGAACAGGGTCGTTGAAATCCAGGAAAGCCTAAAGTATGATTAGTGGCAGCATGTTCCCACTGCAGATAACCCAGCCGATCTTGCTTGAAGAGGCACCACCGCAGATGATTTATTATCGAAGGATATATGGTGGCATGGTCCAGGTTGGCTAACCAAAGGTGAAGAACATTAAACCAAAATTAAAAAAATGTGAAGAAGGTACTGAGCTAGAGGCTAAACGAAACACCACGGCAACCCTTACAACAGCAATTCAAGATGACTACCTCATGCGATATTCCTCCTATGATAAGTTAATTCGAATAACTGCATATTTACTGCGCTTCATAGAGAACTGCAAGCCCTCATCAACTAACCAAGTTGGAGTCCTATCTCGCAGCGAATTGTGTAATGCTGAAACTACTATATTGCGTTTAGTCCAAAGGGCAAGCTTTCCGAACGAATATCACAGCTTATCAAACGGTCAACCACTTTCGCACAATAGCAAACTCATACAATTAAGTCCCTTACGGTTAAAGGGATGGCTATCTCATGCATCCTTAACCTATGACAACAAGCACCCAATCATACTACCAAAAAATCACCATGTGGTAGAAACATTGATTGACAAAATTCATCAAGACACCTTTCATGGTGGAACGTCACTAGTGTTATCCACCAGTCGAAATAAATATTGGATTCTGGATGCCAGAAGAACTATCTCAAGCAGGATCCATGTGTTCGCTTCCGAAAAACAACTTGTCAGCAGCGTATGGGTGATTTACCAGAATTTCGAGTCAATGTCACAAAACCATTCAGTAAAGTTGGCATAGACTATGCAGGACCTATAACCGTCAAGTCGTCACCATGCAGAAGGGCAAAACTCCTGAAGGCATATGTATGCATATTCGTTTGCATGGCAACCCAGTGGCGGATTTAGGGGGGGCTATAGGGGCTTCAGCCCAGGGCGGCAAATTTTTTGGGGCGGCAAATTTTCAAAACATTTTTTTATATTTTAACCGGACAACGTGTATATGAGAACGAATGATAATTTGAAACCACATGTCATAAAGAAGGTAGTAATCAGAGACTATTTACTGTACACAATCCCAATCCTTTACGATATCCTTCCTAAACCAACCGTCGTCGTGCGTAATATATTCATCTGGAGAGCGATGTGTCAGATGGGTCTAAAGGCCCCAATACACGAGCACTCCATTATGGCGACAGTACAATGTTGCCAGTGCATTGGATCCGGTCCAAAATTAGGGCACACACACGATAGCGCCTGAACCAGTCAGCCGATTGCAGTGGGTTAGACGAGCACAGTACTTAAATACAACATTAAGTGATATCGTCGATTCATTTTCAAACAAAAAATCAAGAAGGAAGTTATTTTAGTTTTGAATTCAAAGGCTACCAAATCATTGTTTTAAATGACTTAGTTTTTAACTGATATTGTGATTTCAGTTAAATACGGCAAGTTATGAGTTGTTCAGTGTTAATGTAAGAGTAGAAAAAAATCCCTCGCTTATACAGAGTGGAAATGTTAGATTACATTCTTTTTTGTAAGGAATTTATTGTAATGTAAAGGATAAGAATGCTATATCATTAATATATATCTATAAACCTATTATCTCTGTTTTTTCATTTCCGAAATCAATATAAGTTGTCGTAAAATATAACATAAGGAATATTATTTATTTTAAATGATTGTTGTTGATGGTGAGTTCATGTTTTTAAGGGATTACTGCTGACATTTTCCGTCACTGATAGAGACAGTGCCGTCTTTAGGCATAAGTTGACGAAGCTCAGGCTTGGGGCCTCCGCCTTGAGGGGGGCCTCTTCATATTCGATTTTTTTAACAAATTTAAACGCAAAATTCAAATTTTCTTATTAGTTATCCAATGATCAAATAATAAGTTTTAATTTATTATAATAAATAATAAGTTTTAATTTATTATGGGTTTTACGTTTTATAAAATATACAAAAATATTTTCATCCAATCATACTTAACCCTCCGTCGGGCGCGGCTGGCCTGAGAGGCCAGCAAAACACTTTTTTAGACGCGCCTCCTACCCCTGGCATCAGAGCGGGGTGCCCTTCCCAATAGTTTCCTGACTCGGGACGGTGAGTAAGAATCCCTACTCCAGCCCGCCGTCCCCTTTCACCCGGCTCGCCTAGGCCCCCCCTGGCTTGTAAGGCCGGGTGCGCCCGATTGCGTCAAAACTTTCGAAGATGAATTTTTCAAGATATTTTTATTGCAATCGCTCGTTATACTCAAAGTAGACCTGCTCTAGGTAAAGTTCGTCGATATCTTGAGAAATTAAGTGCTATTCTAACCCTGGCCTCTCAGGCCGAGTGCGCCTGATAACGATCCAGAACCACTTATCTGACGGCAAAATGGCTTGATTCCACGAATGGAATTTGGTATTCTTCCTTTCCTTAGATCCTACTGTAGGATTCCCTTCCGATGTTTTGACTTCCAATTGATTAGGGGGTGATGCGGGGCTAAAATATATGTGGCCTCTCAGGCCGGGTGCGCCTGGTTTTGTTTGGCTCAGAGGCGCACCACTTAAATTCGCTATGCCAGACCTGTTATTCAGCTGCTGCTTTGGAAAACTAAACGTCGGTTTCTGCCCACGACTGTGGCGAAAAATGATGGTCCCACCTCAGGAGTATACTATGTACTATTTTTTTTTTGAGTTTTTTATTTTTAAGGTACTTGGTTCGTGCAATTTTGAAAATGCTTTTGTGTGAAATTAGTAATTTTGCTTGTTTTAGTTAAAGCTTCATTCCATTCAATAAACTCGTTCTTTTCCGTTCAATTCGGAATATTTGCTTTCGTTAGATCCTACCGAAGGATTCCCTTCCGGTCTTTTGAGTTAAAATTGATTAGGGGGAGGAGCGGGGGGGCTAAAATATATGTGGCCTCTCAGGCCGGGTGCGCCTGATTTTGTTCCGCTTAGGAGCGCGCCCGACGAAGGGTTAAAATAAAATATTTTATTAAAGTAAAAAATTTACAATAATTTACAATTTGTTTCTTGATTTTTTTAATGCAAAATCAGAGATAATGGTTTCAAAGTCGATGTTGTTACAAAGATCTGATTCAATAAACATTAGTGCCAAACTATTCAGTCATGCATCTTGTATTTCTGTGCTCATCTTTTAAGAAATTTTAGAGCTGAAAAAGATCTCTCTCCAGTGCAGTTTGCTACCATCATACATAAAAATATTCGGAAACATATTTCAATATTTGGGAAAGTAGAAACTAAGAAATCTGTTTTTATTCTGCCGTACAAATGAATTATCGATGAGTTACTCATTTTTCCTGATGTTTCCAAATAAAATTTGAAATTAACACATTCAGAAATCAAAAGATTCTGTATCTATCTCAATATCATATTTTTCAGCTAGTGTTTCACACTTTTCTTTTATTGCTTCGTCAGTCATCTCTTGCAAATGGGAAAAAAACTGAAATTCTCATTGATTTTACTATACGCTAATTTTCGTTTTTTCAGGTTAACAGAAAGAGAATCTATAATGGGATAAAAAGTTTCGATTTTTAATGAATCTTCTTTGTTGAAAAGAGTTTCATCACTTTGTCCCTCGAATCTTGTTAATAGCATGTACACACCGACTTGGTTACTACTATTGAGATGGTTTCAAGCGTTAACCACAATAATTTTGATGGTTTGTGCGTGGTTCGCCGTACATATTCAAACCAAGTAAAAATCACAAACCAAGCAAAATTTCAATGGTTAACTCGTTTAACCACGATAATTAACTGGCATGAGAGCCACCTATCAATGAAAGTTTTCAATAATCTACCAAAATTTGTTGTCAACAGTCATGATTTTTATTTTGGATATTATTCGTTGACATAATTTTAAGTTTTTCGCTGAAATTAAAATGAGTCATGCAGGACCGCCAACGAAAAAAAGATCTGTTTGATCCACAAGGGTAAGGGTTAAAAGGAAATAGGAAAAATTCACACATTTTCAAACGAATAGCGAGTGCATAGCATCACATGGCTCTATTTTCTGTGGCCAAGAAATTCAAACATATTTGCACAACATTGCTAAGAAATACATAACAAATTATACTCCAAATTGCTTTCCGAATATGTAGCTTAATTTTTAAACTCTTTTCTTTACTTTCACTTCGGAGCATCAAATCTTGTAACGTTAATTTAACCGCCTTTTACTCAATGCAAATGGATGAAACTTTGCAGGCATACATATTCCCGATGACAATACACGAATATGACATTTTGATACATTTTTTGTTGTTGATTTTGTTGTTGAGTAACAAAAAACGATTTTTAATAAAAAATGCTTGGAATTATTCGTTCTACTCAATGTAGAGTCTTAAAATTCACTTCCCTTCAATAAAAATTGGTAAAAATTAACAGACATGTGTATTTCCGACGAAAACACACTGTGCAGCGTCATTCCAAATTAAAAATGGCGGCCAAAAAAATATTACGGATTACATTTTTCTTTACAAGCCACTCGTTCGATATGGGTATCAAATGAAAGGTTATAAAAAGTTGAATACAATTAGCGTCATCCTAAATTCAAAATGGCGGTAGAAAAATGGCGGCATAAAAGTGGCGGCCAATACAAAACATAGGATCAATTTTTCTTTACAACGCGCTCGGAATGGGTATCAAATGGAAGGGAGTGACAATTAGAATAATGTTGTCTGTGTAACGTCATTTCAATTCAAAATGGCGGCCAACACAAAATGGCGGTTTACCCTTTTATTTACTTCGCTCTCGGTATCGATATCAAATGAAAGTGTATGAAAGTGAGTAAGAAAGTAAACTGTATGACGTCGTTTAAAATCAAATATGGCGTTCACTAAAAAATGGCGGAAGACAAAACATAGCTACAAATAGCAAATAAAAATATGATTTAAAAAGATGCTAAAAACTAAGTTTCCAGTTTTTAGTTTTCATTGCTCCAGCCAGTATACGCGAACACACTACCTTTCGAAATGTAAAAAAAAACGTAGAGCGCTATTAGATTTTTGAGGGGTCATCAAATTGTGCATTTTTGGGCTGCACTTTAGAACTGTTGTAAAGAAACAAATACAAAACATGTAAAAAAGTTTCCTTATTTAACATGATACCTAATCTAATTAAAAGTTTGGAAATTGTAACAACGCTATTCGTTACTAAAAAGTAAAAAATAAAAAAAAGGAAAAAAATTTTTTAAGAAACTCTTTTCTTTACCTTAATATATTGATCAGTTGTGAACACAAAATTAATATAAATATAAAAAAATCTACTAAAAGGTAAAAAATAAGAAGATTTTAAACAACATAAACTTTTAAATCAAAATGGAAAAAATCTCACACATTCCTTAAAGAAAAGCGTGTGGTGCGTTTTTATGAAACAAAATGCTCAATTAGTGAAAATTCGTAACTGTCTGAAATGTTAAAATGTACTCGCGGCAGTCATGTTTTTTTTAAGTTCAGGTTGGTATGGGCGCCCCACGCTTTTCTTTAAGGAATGTGTGAGATTTTTTCCATTTTGATTTAAAAGTTTATGTTGTTTAAAATCTTCTTATTTTTTACCTTTTAGTTGATTTTTTTATATTTATATTAATTTTGTGTTCACAACTGATCAATATATTAAGGTAAAGAAAAGAGTTTCTTAAAAATTTTTTTCCTTTTTTTTATTTCTTTTAATTATTATTTTTATGACCATTACGTTCATAATTAAAAACAAACATAACATATAATTAAATCATTACATTAAAACATGAAAACATGAATTGACATCGATATCGAATAATACAAATGACAGAAATAACCAATCGAGTTAGTGTGTACAGTTGTTAGTTTTGAAATAGTTTGAAACCACATAAAGAGATAACCAAGTCGGTGTGTACATGCTATAATTTAACACTTCTACTGTTTAATCTATTTTTTTTTTTTTTCATTAAGTAAATTTCGCTTTTGAATTCTTTGGTTTTTCTTATATAATCATCAAATGTATCTCTTAAATTATAAAGGTATTTCTCGAGCGGATCAAGTAAGTTAACAACCACAGCTAAGTCCAATGCCTCTTTTTGCAAAGTTTTGTTAGTTGAATTGATTTTAAATAAAACAGCATCCCAAAAAATGGTGAGAAAAATATTATCAAATTGAGTTAGTTTTTCGAATAAACTTGAGGACTCGAGTCTAGTATCACTTGACTGTGTTGTATCACTGGAAAGTAGCAAAAGGGATTTTAAAATATTGCCATAACTTCCACGGAGAGCAGTGAGAGCATCACTTCTGGCTGACCATCTGGTATCGGATAACGGTTTTAGCAGCTTTTCTTTGTCACGTAGGACTGATACTAACTTTTGCCACTTGCATGTGGATGCCGAAAAAAAGTGTATAATTTCTGCACTAAATAGAAAACTTGCGTGACCATAGTACTACAGTCTACGCTTTTAACGCTAATCAAATTCAAATGTTGGCCAGCGCAAGGTACATACTCAGCGTAGTCTAGCTTGGAGGCCTGAATATTGTCCTGACATATTTGACGCATTGTCATATGACTGGCCACGACAGTTATTGATACTGATACCATTATCATTTAAAAATGTTAAGACGACTTTAGACAAATACTCAACTCCATGACCTTCAATAGGAATTAATGCCAAAAATCTTTCACGTGGACCATCATTGGTGACATAACGAATAGTAAAAGTCAATTGGTCCTGATGTGAAATGTCAGGAGTTGAATCTACACTTATAGAATAATACTTTGCTGCCTTTATTATTAAAATCAAAAATTTGTTTTGCCATCAGTTCTAAAAGTTATTCACAAATATTGGGGAATACCTAATATGAACGCTTGCTCACATTCACAGAATTTATAAAACATATTCTTTCAATTTTTTAATTACATGGTTTACAATAAAGTTTCAGCAAATTAGCATTTAACTAGTTTGGGTAACCTACTTTTTCTTTGATTTAAATGGGTTTTAGTATTTGTCAATTGACTTTTAAGCCTAATGCTTTATGAATATTTTAGGGGGGCCTCCATCTGTAGCCTGAGGGGGGCCTCGCAATCTATAAAGACGGCACTGGATAGAGAAAAACCTGAAATGTAATAAAAATTGTTTATCTTTAATCGGTGATGGGAAATGCCCGTTATAACTCTTAAATAACACAAATAATATTTATTCAACCTAAGTTTAAATTTAGTTTTCACGTTTTCGCGATAGGCTAGTATTTGTGTGGTAATGTTGTTAGCAGTTATTATAAAAACCTGGTTGATGGATGATGTAAGAGCGGTGGTGGGGCGGCAGATATCTTCCAGCCCTTAGGCGGGAATTGTGTAAATCCGCCCCTGTGGCAACCAGGGCCATACACATAGAGCTCGTTTCGTCATTGACCACCGATGCTTTTATAGCAGCTTTAAAAAGATTTATTACCAGAAGGGGCCTGTGCACCGATATTTATTCTGACTGCGGCTCCAATTTTATTGGAGCAATATCAACACTCGATAAGGACTTACAAAACGCAATTGTCAACTCAACTCAAGAAGCTGCTCAATATACTTCCACTCGTTCAATTAATTGGCATCTCAATCCACCAGGAGCGCCGCATTTCGGAAGAACCTGGGAAGCAGGTGAACGCTCCATAAAGGGCCATGTTCAAGACCCCATTAGTAATTAAAGTTTATATGTGAATTATATACTTTGTCAATTTGAAAATGTTATGTAATCACTTTTTTTTCACATATAGTAGGTTTTTCAATTTGACTTTATGAAAATTAGTAATTTTGTTTGCATTGTCTTTTTATTTGAATTGAACGAACAACGTAATTACATAATTATACATTGAAGATACCGTCTTTTATTAAAATTCTTTTGAACATTAACATTATTGGTCCTTCGAGGCAGATCAACCACGTGAACAAGAACTAGGTCTAGAGAAAAACGAGCATGGAAGACGTTTTAAAAAAGGTAAAAAGCATCTCAACCAGAATAGAGAACTTTATCCGAAACCCCGAAAAAACGGCAAAGAGCAAAAGGACAGCAGCGTTCTTAAACGCTCGAATTCAATTGGTCGAAAGGTATTGGTCTCAATATCTTGACCAACATGATGAATTGTTGGAGAAGTCCACGGAAGAAGAGAAGGGCAAAGTTCCTTATTTGGTTGACGATGTGTTCTCTGATATTGAATGTATGTATATAGATGGATTGGTAAGGCTACATGAGGAATTGAGCGAACTAGGCAAACAGAAGGAGGTTGCTGTTGCTGCTAACTGCACACAAGACACATTGCCAACTCAGCAAGCAATAAAACTTCCTAAGATTAATATCCCACTATTTTCAGGATCTTATCTTGAATGGCCGTCATTTTATGATTCATATAAATCATTAATTCATAATAACTGCTCCCTAACGGACATTCAAAAGCTTCATTATTTAAAGTCGTCAGTCAAAGATGAAGCAGCTAAATTGATTCAACATTTCCCGATCACAAATAGTAATTATGAATCGGCATGGAATATTTTAATAACTCGTTACGAAAATAAACGCTTGTTAGTGAATGTCAATTTAGAGTCAGTTATCACCCTATCTCCTATGGCTACGGAATCAACTAGCGAACTACGACGAGTATTAGATTTCTTTGTGCAACCGGTAAGAGCATTAGAAAATTTGCAAAGACCAGTGAACCAATGGGATGATTGGCTTATCTATTTCCTCGCGAACAAACTTGATGCTATAACAAGAAAAGATTGGGAAACGTCATTAGCCAACTCGTCTGAAATACCAACTTTTGAGTCATTAATAAAATTTCTAGAAGGTCGAGTTCAAACATTAAGTGCCCTGAGATCAAACTCTCTTACTCCAGTCGAGAAGAAATATGAAACAAAGTCAAGACAAGTGAAGCCCAGTTATGCTCATCGTATGACCCATTTTACTTCAACAAATTATAATTGCAGTATTTGTCAGGGAAAACATTTAATAATATTCTGTCCAGTATTCAAGACAAAGTCAATTCAAGAGCGTCGAGCTTTCGTCCGCACTAAAAATCTATGTTACAATTGTCTCAGACCTAACCATGGGGTAGTCAATTGTCCATCCGAGCATCGGTGTAAAGTTTGTCGCAAGAAGCATCATACATTGGTTCATGATAATGATATATCTGAGGTGGAAAAACACTCATTGCAAGTATCATCTCAAAATACTTCCGTGCAACATCCGTCTCCGTCTAATGCTATGACCTCAGTCATATCTCACGCATCATATGGTGAAGACAGTTATGCCTCTGTATTATTAGCAAGTGCTTTAATAAAAGTGCATTCTCCTACAGGAAAAACAATTATAGCTCGGGCCTTATTAGATCAAGGCTCCGAGACGAGTTTCATATCATCGTCAATAGTGAAAGCATTGAATCTCAGCACCACTAAGGTAAAAGTTTCCATACTCGGTGTGGGGCAATGCGATGCGGGAGTTGCAGAATCATCTGTCACATGCACAATTTCGTCGCTCATTGAACAAAATAAGGGTTACAAAGTGAAAGCTTTTGTTCTAACCAAACTAACACATCTTATTCCATCAAAAGCGATTGTTAAAAAACAATGGTCGCACATAGAAGTATTGCCATTGGCTGATCCGTATTTTGACAGTCCAGCCCAAATTGATTTCATACTTGGAGCCGACATTTATGCCAACTTTCTGATTGGCGAAGTAAGACATGGCTCTACAGGAACACCTACTGCCCAAAAGACGTCTCTAGGATGGATCCTATCTGGTCTAATCGAATCAGATTCATCATATCAAACAACCTACAGTTTTCACACTTCAATTTGTAATATAGAGAAGTTGTTACGCAAATTTTGGGAAACAGAAGAACCTCCATCGATTAGCATGTTAACTCAAGATGAAATTGAATGTGAACATATTTTCAAATCAGCACAACGTCGAGACGTCAAGGGTCGATACATTGTGAAGTTACCTTTTAAAGAAGACACAAATTTATTAGGAACATCAAGAGAAGCAGCACTCTCAGCATTATATAGAATGGAACGAAGATTTCAGATCAATCCGCAATTAAAGCTTGATTACTGTGCGTTCATGAGAGAATACTTGACATTGAATCACATGGAGCCAGTGAATGAAGAGTCTAAATTTAACACTAACTGTTACTACTTACCGCACCACGCAGTATTAAAGCCCAGCAGTACATCAACAAAATTACGAGTAGATTTCAATGCATCGCAACGAACAACATCAGGGCATTCATTAAATGACATCCTTCATTGTGGGCCTAAGGTACAAAATGATATTTTCGAAATACTTATGAGATGGCGATTTTTCCCATACGTATTGTCGGGAGATATTGAAAAAATGTATCGGCAGATTTGGATAGATACAAACGATACTGAATACCAAAGGATAGTGTGGCGAGAGAGTAGTGATAAACCCATTTCATGTTACCGATTACGTACAGTAACCTATGGCACAGCTAGTGCTCCATATCTCGCTTGCCGTACACTTATCCAATTAGCCGATGACTATCAAGATACTCACCCTGATGCTGCAATGATCCTTAGGACGCATTTTTATGTTGATGATGTACTCTTTGGAGCATATGATAAAGATACTGCAATACGGCATCGTGACGAGCTACGAAATCTATTAAATCTAGGAAATTTCAAACTAAGAAAATGGCTAGCAAATGATCCAGGGCTACTCGAGTCTATATCTCCTGAGGATATCGAAACAAGCAATGTAGGTAAAATTGTGACTGATTTACAAGTAAAATTGTTAGGCATAGGTTGGAATCCTAGCAAGGATACTTTTTACTTTCGATCACACATTCCTGCGTCTAACCAAATCACCAAGCGCACAGTTTTATCAGATGCCAGTCGACTTTATGACCCTTTAGGTTGGCTATCTCCGATTACAATTACATCAAAATTATTTCTACAAAAATTGTGTTTAGCGAAACTAACTTGGGATGAGCCTCTGCCTGATGGATTGGCTGAGACTTGGAAACAATATAAAGAAAACTTATTGAAAATAGACCAGATCTCTATAGATAGATGGATAGGCACTACAAATAACAGCCTGGAAATGGAATTGCATGGGTTTAGTGACGCATCACTTCTTGCTTACGGTGCTGCAGTATATATTCGCATAATACACGAGGTCGATAATATTCAAACTATGCTGCTTGCAGCCAAAACTAAAGTAAGCCCTTTGAAAACAGTGACTTTACCACGTCTTGAATTGTGTGGTGCTGCGTTACTGTCAGAGTTACTGTCATCAATTCAACAAATGTTATCACTGTCTCATATACCAGTACACACTTGGACAGATTCAACAATTGTGCTGGCGTGGTTACGAGAGAATCCATCAAAATGGAAGGTGTACGTTGCTAATAGAATCGCTTTTATACATGAAAAGCTTCCAGGAGCTGTGTGGCATCACGTAACATCTGGAGACAATCCCGCCGATTGTATAACAAGAGGACTCAATGTGGGCGAAGTGAAAGATAATAAGTTGTGGTGGAGTGGACCAGAGTGGTTGCAACGAAACTCAACATACTGGCCGAAACCACTTGGGTGTGAGAACACTGTGCCGTTGGAGGAGAGTCGTCTAAATTGCATTACCACCTCTTTGATACAAGATCCCTATCAAGAACTATTATACAGATATTCAAATTTTTTGAAACTTCTCCGCATCACAGCGTATTGTTATCGATGCTACAACAATATGAAATGTTGCCAAGCTGAACGCAATATCAACTTCTTAACCACATTGGAATTAAAACATGCACTTTTAATTTGGCTAAAACTAATACAATCAACGTACTTTGCTTCAGAATTAACTTGTATGAGACTAAAGAAACCTATGTCATCGACAAGTAAATTAAAAATGCTGAACCCATATATAGATGAATCAGGGTTGCTACGGCTTGGTGGAAGATTGATAAATGCATGCCTACCTATAGCAGAAAGGAGTCCCATAATTCTACCAAACAGTAGTAGATTCACAGAGCTGATTATTCTACACTCGCATTCAGCAACACTGCATGGTGGCACACAATTGACTCTGCACCATATTCGTGAAAAATATTGGATACTAAATGGGAGGAGAAAAGTTCGGCAACTGATCCACAAATGCATAACGTGCTGTCGTCATCGAGCAAAAGTACATAATCAATTGATGGGTGACCTGCCTGCAGTTAGAGTTCGGCCAGCTAAACCATTTCTTCATTCAGGAGTAGATTATGCTGGTCCCTTTAAGGTAACTCCAGTCAAACGTCGAGGACAAACAGCGATGAAAACATATGTTGCAGTGTTCATTTGTCTTGTGACACGAGCGGTACATCTGGAGCTAGTATTCGATCTCACCGCCGATGCGTTTATCGCCGCTTTTAAACGCTTTGTGAGTCTCCGAGGTCGCTGTTCAAAACTTTATAGTGACAACGCCACTAACTTCATAGGAGCAGCTAAGATTCTAGCACTACATTTTAAGCAACTTTCGACCAACGAAAAGATAGTTCACGCCTTATTGCAAGAAAATACTGAATGGCACTTCATCCCCCCAGCAACGCCACATTTCGGAGGGATTTGGGAGGCAGCAGTAAAATCTTTTAAGCACCATTTTCATCTTGCTACTCGCAAGAGTCACACAAATGTATCCTGGAGCTGATGGACATGTGAGGGTTGCCAACCTGAAAACCAAGGATGGATGTATTAAAAGACCTATTAAGAAATTATGCATCCTACCTATCAAGCAGACAGAATAAAACTGACAATCAATAGTTGCAGTCTGTCCGTAAACTTGCCCATGGCGGGCGGTAAGAGAAGGATTTATCATGTCTATCACATGAGGCGGGCGGAATGTTCAAGACGAAGACCCCATTAGTAATTAAAGTTTATATGTGAATTATATACTTTGTTAATTTGAAAATGTTATGTAATCACTTTTTTTCACATATAGTAGGTTTTTCAATTTGACTTTATGAAAATTAGTAATTTTGTTTGCATTGTCTTTTTATTTGAATTGAACGAACAACGTAATTACATAATTATACATTGAAGATACCGTCTTTTATTAAAATTCTTTTGAACATTAACAGGCCATCTCCGAAGAAGTTTAGGCAGCTGATATGTACATTTGAAGAATATGTAACATTGCTCTCTCAAATAGAAGCCATATTAAATTCGCGACCGCTTTGTTACATTAGCGCAGATCCTAGTAATCCCGAAATAATCACACCAGAACATTTTAGCTTTTTCAAAAAAAAAGCTTATACAGAGGCTCTGTCCGTCTGTCCGTCTGAAGCCTTCTTTCACCTCTGAAAGTACTGCCGCTAGAGACTTGGGCCATATCTCAAAATGTAGCTCCTGGTCAAAAGACCAAAAATGAGAAAATGGTCTGGAAATTTCAACCAGAAGTATATTTAAACAACAAAAAAGAGATTTCTAATAAAGTCCATATATCGGTAGCCTAGAGGTAAGGCGCTGGAGTCCTATCCCAGGGGAACCAAGTTCAATCCCCGGCCGCAAAATGGTGAAATACAATTTTTTTTAACTTCGGTGTAACATGTTTTGATTATATTTCTCACTAAATTATATTATTTAATAATGATACTCAGGAGAACATAAACATTTATTTAATTAAAAGTGAAAAAAACCATTTTCTTTTGTATGGCTCTTCGGCGGCTTTATAAATCATTAAGAAATTTCGCGGAAATAATATAAAGTATTTATTTGTTTATATGCATATTTTATATGCTGTTCATTTTATTATAGTTTATAGTCATGTAGGTGGTGCTGTAGACCAAAACAAAAATTCAATTTTATCGAACTTCGCTGTGGATTTGTCACAAAAAATATGTATGATTTAAACGAAGCATTTGGTAGGTTTAAAACGAAAAGTAGATATCTAAACTAATTCAAACCTGCAGCATATTTGCTTTCGCATGTTGTTCAATGATGCAACGTGCAAAAGCAAAGTGTTCAACGATTAAAACTTAAAAGCAATTGATCGCCTACTTTACAAGTGTTTTCAAGTACTTGCCATTCAGATTTCGAAGAAGAAGACATATCGGTGCTGCCATTGTACATATGTATCTGTTTTATTTGTAATTTATTTAGTGCGCTGTCAAAGTTAAGTCTGATAATGGATTCCTGTGATATAGTGTAAATTAATATATTTGTTCATAAATAATTCATTTTTCATCTCTTAATTTTACAATTAGTTCAGAAGAAGATCAACCACCAGGAATTCAATGGAGAAGCAAAGATATACAGTTGTTATTAGAAACAAGATTAGAGATGGAAAAAGATTTCAGCGAAGGAAAGAGGAAAAGAAATATTTTATAGAATTGCGTTTTAAACCGTATAAGGACTGTAGATAAAGAATTTCCTTTTTCAGGAAACGAAATCAAATCTAAATTTTATAATATTTGTACAACTTATAAAAGGGTTAAAAGAAGGAATAATTCTTCTGGCCAAAGCAGAACATATTGGCCATATTTTGAAACATTTGACAAAGTTTATGGAAATAAACATAACATAGTGCCTCCAGATGAAAATCTTTTAGATTCCTTATCAATAAATATTAATGATATCGAAGATGAAAACGAAAACTTATGTGATAACTTGGATTGCGAAGAAATGCCTAAAAAAAATTAACGGTCTTGGATGTGAAGTATCACGTCCGTATTTTAACGTGACGTCTATTAATTTGAACGTGACAACGTCTGTTACGTTTTGTATTATTTTCTCAATTAATAAATTATATATTTCGAAGCAAATTTTTTTTTGTGTGCAGGACATTTTCACACGCGCGTCCTATCTTAAACCGATTTAATAGACGTTGTCACGACAATAAGGTGAATGAATGTATTTTTCCCGTGTAGAGGATAAATTAACGAAAATTTTGAGCCATTAACCACCCCCCTAACATGTATGGGGGCAGAGATATGATTTTTTTTTGTGTGCGGGACATTGTGCGGGACATTTTCACACGCGCGTCCTATCTTAAACCGATTTAATAGACGTTGTCACGACAATAAGGTGAATGAATGTATTTTTCCCGTGTAGAGGATAAATTAACGAAAATTTTGAGCCATTAACCACCCCCCTAACATGTATGGGGGCAGAGATATGATTTTTTTTTGTGTGCGGGACATTGTGCGGGACATTTTCACACGCGCGTCCTATCTTAAACCGATTTAATAGACGTTGTCACGTCAAAAGAAAAAAATCAAATATATCAGATTATTTAGAAAAATTTAACAAAGATGAAGAAAAGCGCCACAAAGAATATATAGAAAACGAACGAATCAAGACTGAAATCGAAAAGAAAAAAGTACAAATATTGCAAGGAATGCAGGAAACTTTTCAGAAACTAATGGAAAGACTGTGAATTAATAATTCCTGTGATAGAATTAAAACTGTGTGAATTAATAGATATTTTAAAAAGAATTAATCAAGTTTTTTATTTTAAGTTTTGATTTAAAGAATTCAGTTTTTTATTTATTTAAAAACTTATCAAATGACTTAAATGAATTTAGTTTTCTCATTTATTTCAGAACTAATGTTAAAATGAATTAAATCTTGTTTCAATAAATTTTTTTTTATTTATTTCTGAACTAATATTTAAATTAATTGATTTTTATTTTAAATGAATTAAGTGTTCTTATATAAATACTAGCTGGGACCCGGTGCGCCTACGCTGCACCCATAAGTCAATAGTAAACAATAAAAACCATCCATTGACTTAATATTTTTCGAGATATGAATTTTACACAGATGAAATGCCTCAAAGAACATGGGTCTTGCGTCGGCCGCCATGAATCGGTATATTGAGTCTACTACATTGCTTATTGTATTCTACTTATCATACCCTTTCATTTGATACCCATCTTGAGGGGATTGTGAAGAAAGTGGTAATCCGGCTTCTTTAGACGGCCGCCATGGATCTAAAGATATATTTTGTATACTACATTGCTTATTGTATTCTACTTATCATACCCTTTCATTTGATACCCATATCGAGGTGGTTGTGAAGAAAGTGGTAATTCGGCCTCTTGAGACGGCCGCCATGGATCTAAAGATATATTTTGTATACTACATTGCTTATTGTATTCTACTTATCATACCCTTTCATTTGATACCCATGTCGAGGTGGTTGTGAAGAAAGTGGTACCCCGCCCTCTTGAGACGGCCGCCATGGATCTAAAGATATATTTTGTATACTACATTGCTTATTGTATTCTCCTTAACATACCCTTTCATTTGATACCCATGTCGAGGTGGTTGTAAAGAAAGTGGTACCCCGCCCTCTTGAGACGGCCGCCATGGATCTAAAGATATATTTTGTATACTACATTGCTTATTGTATTCTCCTTAACATACCCTTTCATTTGATACCCATGTTGAGGTGGTTGTGACGAAAGTGGTAATCCGGCCTCTTGAGACGGCCGCCATGGATCTAAAGATATATTTTGTATACTACATTGCTTATTGTGTTCTACTTAACATACCCTTTCATTTGATACCCATGTCGAGGTGGTTGTGACGAAAGTGGTAATCCGGCCTCTTGAGACGGCCGCCATGGATCTAAAGATATATTTTGTATATTACATTGCTTATTGTATTCTACTTATCATACCCTTTCATTTGATACCCATGTCGAGGTGGTTGTGAAGAAAGTGGTACCCCGCCCTCTTGAGACGGCCGCCATGGATCTAAAGATATATTTTGTATACTACATTGCTTATTGTATTCTCCTTAACATACCCTTTCATTTGATACCCATGTTGAGGTGGTTGTGACGAAAGTGGTAATCCGGCCTCTTGAGACGGCCGCCATGGATCTAAAGATATATTTTGTATACTACATTGCTTATTGTATTCTACTTAACATACCCTTTCATTTGATACCCATGTTGAGGTGGTTGTGAAGAAAGTGGTAATCCGGCCTCTTGAGACGGCCGCCATGGATTTAAAGATATATTTTGTATACTACATTGCTTATTGTTTTCTACTTATCATACCCTTTCATTTGATACCCATGTCGAGGTGGTTGTGACGAAAGTGGTAATCCGGCCTCTTGAGACGGCCGCCATGGATCTAAAGATATATTTTGTATACTACATTGCTTATTGTATTCTACTTATCATACGCTTTCATTTGATACCCATGTCGAGGTGGTTGTGAAGAAAGTGGTACCCCGCCCTCTTGAGACGGCCGCCATGGATCTAAAGATATATTTTGTATACTACATTGCTTATTGTATTCTGCTTAACATACCCTTTCATTTGATACCCATGTTGAGGTGGTTGTGACGAAAGTGGTAATCCGGCCTCTTGAGACGGCCGCCATGGATCTAAAGATATATTTTGTATACTACATTGCTTATTGTATTCTACTTAACATACCCTTTCATTTGATACCCATGTTGAGGTGGTTGTGAAGAAAGTGGTAATCCGGCCTCTTGAGACGGCCGCCATGGATTTAAAGATATATTTTGTATACTACATTGCTTATTGTATTCTACTTATCATACCCTTTCATTTGATACCCATGTCGAGGTGGTTGTGAAGAAAGTGGTACACCGCCCTCTTGAGACGGCCGCAATTGATCATTTTAGTTTCAATAGCGTCATGGCCTACCTATTGTTTGACAGCTGCGTAAATTTGAAATTTTCATTAAGCCAGGTTCCTCTAAAAAACGTGTTTTTTTTTTTAAAATTTCATTTATGGTTCAAAAAATATTTCAAAATTAAACTTTTTACAGATGAAAGTACATACATATATTAAACTACTTAAAAAAAATTTTTTTATTTTTTTTATTATGGCGGCTCTGAAAAGAGCTGCTTAAACTCATCAGATTTGTTGGTGGGTGTGACCATTTCTTGGAAACGATTCATCTGAAAGCAAAAAGCAAAACAGTTTCACATTCTGTATTGAACTGGCTATTGTCGGTCATCATCATCATTGCGCTCCTTTAATCCCTCATGCGACATAGGGCGAAAACAGTTGCCTCCAGCGGACTCTGTTTGCGCGACAGCTCTCAGCTCCGACCAGGATCTCCCAGTTGTTGCGGCTTCTGCTAGTAGGGTTCTCCTCCACGTTGTTCTAGGTCGTCCTACTCGACGGGATCCTTGCGGGTTCAGTCAAGGGCCTGTTTGGCTAGATTTTCGATTTCCTTCGCCTGATTTGGTCGTCTATCCTTTCTTGGCCGGCACGGCGCCATAGTTCTTCGTTTGAAATTCTATCTTGCCAGCGGATTTTTAGGATACGACGAAGGCATCTGTTGATGAAGACTTGTAGGCGCCCTGTGATGATTGGGTGACTTTCCATGTTTCGCAACCGTACAAAAAGTACTGCCTTCACGTTGGAGTTGAACAGCCGGAATTTGGTGTTCGTTGAGATCTCCGTTGATCTCCATATGCGGAACAGGCATGCATATGCGCCTCGTGCTTTATTTATTCTGGAACTGACATCTTCTTCTGCACCGCCATTTTCGGTAATAATACTACCGAGGTAGCAGAATTTATTTACCAGTTCCACGTCACGGTTATTCAGCGCTGTTCGTTCAATGGTGTTTGCATTTATCCGCATTTCTTTAGTTTTCATCGGATTTAGCCTTAAGCCTGCTGGACTACTTTCTGTTGCCAAATTGTTAATCATGTTTTTGAGGTCCTGGTGTCTGTGGGCCAGCAAACAGATATCATCTGCGTAGACGAGATCCTTAAGGCGGTCTAACAAACCCCATTGTATGCCGCCTGTTCTACTATCTAGAGCGCCGACAAGGATGTCATTTATTACTATAAGAAATAGTAAAGGCGAGAGTAGGCATCCTTGTCGTACTCCTGAGCTCACCTCGAAGCTGTCGGATAATTTTCCACTATGGAGAACTCTGCATTTGGAATTGTTATATAGGGCTTTTATCAATTCTATTATTTTATCAGGCAGTCCACGTCGCCGTAGTGCCTGCCATATAAAGCTCCTATTGACCGAGTCGAACGCTTTCTCATAATCTACGAAAGCAAGGTAAAGGGGGGATCGGAATTCAGTAGACTGCTCCACTATAATTCGTAAGGTGTTGATATGATCAATACATGAGCGGCCCTTTCTGAATCCGGCCTGTTGCCTCCTAAGCGTTCGGTCTACTGCCTCACTTATCCTAGATAGTAATATGTGGGACAAAATTTTGCCCACAGTAGATAGTAAACAGATGCCTCTCCAGTTGTCGCATATTGTTAGGTCCCCCTTTTTTGGTATTTTGACTATGATACCTTCCGTCCAATCCTCCGGAAAGGTACAGGTGTTCCATGCTATTTGTAGGATTGGCTCAAGCGCATCTGCTATGAGGCTTACCATTGGCCATCGCATGAATTGCGGTTACTATTTCCGTCTTGGATGGGGCCCGGGTGGTGATTCGAATTGGCTGTGCATTGTTGCTGGTTTCCTGAGGTTCCTGTGTAAATGAACCATTCAGGGCGGCGAAGAAGTAATCTCTCCATCTTTGGAGCTGCTCCTCGTCGCTGCACAGCAGCCTTCCATCCGCACTCTTAACGGCATGCTTTTTAGTAGAGTGCTTTCCCGAGAGCTGTTTAGTGATTTGGTACAGCACCTTACTGTTGCCTGTGTTTGCCGCGTTTTCCGCTTTTTCTGCGAGCTCATTTATCTGCTGCCTTTTATCACGCCGGACACTTCTCTTTACTTCCCGGTGTAATTGGGAGTATTCCCGTTCAAGTTGGTAACGTCTTTCGGGGTCGCTTGTAGAGTTTACGTTATTTTTTAGGGCTCTCCTGCGTTCTATTTTTTGCCAGGTTGTGTCCGAGATCCAGTGTTGCTGGTTTCTTTGGACATAACCGATGCTCGATTCCGCAGCCGTCAATATTGCGCCCTTTGTCCTACTCCACAGCTCTTCCATATTTGTGTCGTCAGAAACGTTGTGCTGGTTTAATATTTGCTGTAGGTTTCCAGCAAATTCCCGCTTTTTAACGCTTTCCCGCAGAAGATCTACGTTGAACCGTCTACGGTTTATAGCATTGCGTTGTACGTTTCTGATTGCGGCGATTTTAAGGCGAATAGTTGCTACAACCAAATGGTGGTCGCTTCCAGTGTCTGCTCCCCTGAAACTCCTGACATCCTCAAGGATAGTTCTCCATCTGCGGCTTACGGCCACATGATCTATCTGATTTCTCGTCCTACCATCGGGCGATACCTAGGTCTCTTTGTGTATCTTCTTGTGACAAAAGTAAGTTCCACCTACCATGAGTTGGTGGGAGCTACAGAAGTCAACGAAAAGCTCACCATTGTTATTGGTAACTTGGCTTAGACCTTGATTTCCAATTGTTTGTTCAAGGCCGGTGTTGTCACGGCCGATCTGTGCGTTTAAGTCACCCATTAATACAATAATGTCTCCCCTTGGAATAGAGCGAAAAACCTCATTCAGCCGCAAATAGAACTCGTCTTTGATGTCATCTTCAGCGTCCTCAGTTGGAGCATAGCATTGGACTACCGTAGTACTTCTTAGTCTGGTACGCAGGCGCACGGTAATAATCCTCTCAGAAACTGGTGACCAGCTAATGAGGCTGGACCTGGCTTCTTTGGTGAGTATTACACCAACGCCGCTCTTACGGCTTTCAGTTTCGTTTCTGCCAGAATATAAAAAGGACTCACCATTTGGGCAGATATGTTCCCCCGCATTGGGCCATCTGGTCTCGCTAAGTCCCATGATCTTGGGCTATGGTCGGTACTACAATGAAACATTTCCACCGAGAAAAAAACAAAATGGCGGACTTTTTCATTTTCGACCCTTTTTTTGCACTTTTAATTGTTTATAACTTTTTTAAATAACAATGAATATTTTTTGTTGTAGTACGGACCATAGAGAGACATCTAAAGAGTAAAATGCCCTTTGGTTCATGTTGATAAGTGTAATAGTTTTGAAATACGAGTGACACCCAGTTCAAAAAATGTGGTTTCGAGAAAAAGCCGATTAAAGTTTTTATTCGTGAAAAATCGTGACTGTACTACCGTATACTACGTACAACTACGCAATTTTCTGAAACTGCAAAAGAGGCTATATTCTCGGAACTAATTTTATATCATTTCTAAGAGTATTTTCTAGCAATTTAGGAAAAAAAAATTTTCGATTTTTTGAAAATTGTTTAGAGGAACCTGGCCTTAAATGTAATGATTCAATTTAATGACAATTTTACATTTGTCAAACAATAGGTAGGCCATGAAAATTCCTAAAATTACCATTTTTGTTGGATTTTGCAGCTGTTTTTTTGGTTAAAGGTATAAAAAATAGCCTACGACCTATTCTCAGACATACCAAATATACACAAAAAATTTCATGCAAATTGGTCAACCCGTTTCGGAGGAGTACGGTAACACTGTGACACGAGATTTTTATAGATATAGATTTTCAAATCTTCAGTTATAAAAAATACATTCAATTTAATTTACTAATTCGAGTCCCATAACCATTCACAAAGGACATATCTTTTTACGGATGCATTTAGCATTTCTTCATTAGTGGTTTCATTATAAGACTCTTCATCTCTGCATTCATTTAAGGTGGCATATTCCAATATTTGCACTATATCTTTATCTCTATTTATTCTGATATAGTTATGCAGTATTATACAAGATAACACTATATATTTGGCAAAAGTGAGTTTTCTTACTGGTAGAGCATTTAAAATTCTAAATTTAGATTTGAGTACTCCAAACGCTTGCTCTATATATAATTATAGAACTATGTTTATAATTAAAATTTCGTTGACTCTGGGAAAGGTAGCCGTTATCCCTATAAGGAGTGATCAAATGTGTCTTCAGTGGATAAGCGGAATCACCTAATACAATAGATGAGCATCTTCTATCATGTTTATGGATCTTTCTTCCAACTTTTGGCAAATGCGGCTTCCACTCCAAACAGCGGCATCATGGCAACTTCCTGGCCAACCGAAAAATACATTTCTAAAAACCAAATCATGATCACATATTGCCTGAAAAACAAGTCGCAGCTAGAGATTTTATGCTCGTATTTTCAAAAACACGTACCTGTAAAACCATAGAATGATATCCTTTTCTATTAAAGTAACTTTGACTGTCGCTTTTAGGGGAGCGAATTCTTATATGCGTGGCTTCCAAACACCCAATTATTTGTGGAAATGCGTTTTGCCATCTCAAAGTTTGAAATTTTTCTGCTATGAAATTCATTTCATTGTTATTAGGCCACTGGATATATTTTTGGGTCAATTTATTGGTAATTAACGTGCACATTTTCATTGTTAAAGCGTGCACGTGTCATACGGGGAAATTGAAGCGATCTGAAATTTCTCTTAAACTATTTTGATTGGCTAATCGCCACAAAGTCATATACAGCACCGTACGTGCATTAACACGCGGTGCCCCTTCATATAGTGTACACACAAAGGTTTTTTTTCGTCCATTAAAAATTTCTGTAAAATACAGTTAACAAATTTAGTAGAACCCCCAATTCAATTTTTGGCCGTGGAAATACCAAATTACTTACTTCAAAGCAATTTCTCTTCATTCTAAAATGAGAATAAAATGTATGTTCAGGAAATCTTTCGATTAATTTTACTTAATTTTTCACTTTAAGAATTCTTTTCCTTTTATTACGCACAATTAATTTTGTCAACACTTTTTTTCTTTTTTGTTCCACATAATGTGAAACATCACTTGAAGTGGCAATTTCCACTATAACATTATTTGCAATAACCTCAGCCAAAGTTTTTAAAATTGTTCTATTCATTTTGATTATCAACTGGTTATCACAATTATTCCTAATGGAAGCACTAATTTTATATACCAGCTGACAATTTTGACAGGGTAGTGATTTATGTTCAATGATGCAGCTTATTTGCTTTTGCAGGTTGCTAAAGCTGTCAGCGAAGGTCATTTGCTTTTGTGCAAGTTTGCAAAACCAACCTGCATTATTGAAAACACCCCTAATTTTTACCAGGGCATATAAACGCTTTCTGAAATGAATGAAAATTTATAAATTTAATTGCACGAACGATGTATTTAAGACCGTCCTTATAGTCCATGAATATAAGGAAGTGATTTTTCTCAGAATTTTTAATATTTTACAAAAATTTTACAAACGATTTGCTCCATATCTAAAACATTTTGCAGCCCTTTGTTTAAAAGCATATTTTTACGTTTTTATTAACTAAATTTGTATGTATCTCTTCAGAATAACAAAACAAAAGTGGGATGTTGTACCTAGAGACTAGCCACTAATAACGCTTTTTCTTGGTATTTTTTCTGTTGAATAACACTTCAGGGGGCCTACTATGTATTCAGATCGGAAAGTTTTATAATTCCGAAATCCATTTCCGATTGGAAAGTTAATTCGTACTATGTAACGTTTTCGGAACGAAGCAGTGTTACCAACGAATTTTTGCATTTGAGATCTGAATTTAATTGTCAAGTCCGTATTTGACATTTGCAAAATAAAAACAACAAATAGCCAATTCTGTAATTTATAATTAAAAAAATAATGGATTGTGTTGATGTTTACTTTAGCAGCAGTGATGATAGTGATAGTGAGATTTGTATGGCTGTACAAAGAAGAGTTCTCCGCGATAAATCTAATATATTGGAAATTCCTGTTAATTCGAACTTTCACTGCTTTCAGACGATTTTGCAAATGGTACGCTTTTCTCTTGAATATCTACTATTTTCTTTTTAAGCTCCAATTTTTGCAAAATCAGCTGGTTCCTTTCTTTTTCTATCAATTCCATATTTTGAAAGTGACTTTGTAGAAGCCGGTTGGTTTTCTCGATTAAGTAGCAAATGTCCTTAAGTGGCCGCCTGATTCTGTCCAATTTTTCCACTACATTTTTGTGGAAATCTCCTTGGGAGTTAACTTGCTGTTGCAGTAATTTCCCTCTTTCGGCTTGATGCCACTGTTTTTTTGTCTGCCTTGTTGACGTTGACGTACCCCTTCTATCTAGAGGTATATCAATACCGCTCTCATCACGAGTCAATAAAGGTACACCCTCCTGGCTGCTGGTTTCAATCACGTCACTTGCCACTAACTCATCCATCGATTGATTATTTGCTGGATCGTTGTTGTTATCTTCGACGGTACCGAATTTTCTGCAAGTGGTCATTCCAGAAAAGCATTTTTGGTATTGCAGCAAATCTATGACTTTTTGTTCGGTGGGTGAAAATGATAATATTTTACTAGGCCCACCTCCGGTAGCAGACATATTTAGCCTATTTCTCTTCATTTTATTTTTTATGTGGTCTTTATATCCAGCCCAAACCTAAAAATTAAATATTTCAAATAATATAGTCTGTTTTTTTAAATAATTACACAAGAAATATAAAATAATAAATGCTTAATTATTTTTGTTTCACCTTACCTTCTTCCACCCTTCAACATCTCGGGTAGGTGGTCCCAATATATTTAATTCTTGTTCAATTTTTTCCCATAAAGCGTTTGATTTTTTCTTCCCATCAAGACCTTTGATGTACCCTTGAGCAAAACTTTCATTTGCCTCCATAATAGTGACAAGAGCCTCAAATTGCTCTTGCTTAGTGTTAATATTTTTTGTAATTACCTTTTTAGACCTAAAATTATTACAATTTCAAATTATTTAACCAAATATAAACATACCCAAAGTACTTACATGATGTTTCCGACACTAAAATGCATTCAGATAACTAAACGGGGATTTTCTGATATTTTTTTAGAAAAATCCGAATACTTGGTACTGCCAAAAGAAAGTTTATTCCGAAAACTAACGTCATTCGACTTTCGGAAAGAGTGCGTTCGGAATTCAGAAAACATAGTACGAAATTTCCGAATTCAAGTAAAACTACTTTCAGATCCGAATACATAGTAGACCCCCAGGCTGGATGACAATATATTAAGTGGAGATTATGAAGAATCGCGAAAACATTCAAAGAAATAACTTGAAAAACTAACGCATCTTTCATGGAGATGCTGCTGAAAGAATTATACAATAACTAGCTGGAACCCGGTGCGCCTCGCTGCACAAATAAGCCAATAGTATGCCGTGCGCCAAAACAATTGGGAATCTCAAAATCGATGAGAGTCTCAAATCCCGGGATGCAAGTACATTCGTAAAGAAAAGTGTAACTCCGTTCGTTTAAAAACCCAAATCACTTGCTCATTTATATCACTAATCACAATTCAGCGGTCTCACTGCCACTCTTGTCGTGGTCAGATGCTATGAGGGAGTGTTTTTGCCCGTAAATGAATTTCGAAGAAGAAATTACAATGCACGTCCGCTTGAACTTTATCCATACACGAAATTTTAATGGGTGTGAAATTGTCAGTTCGCCGCTCTGTGTTATATTTCCAATTCTTTTGGTACGCGCTATAGCTTCCGTTTATTTTGCAATTGAGGTGATAAGAATTTTAATATACAGTAGGAGCCATTTTCGTATTTTTGATTCCGAATAATATCGATTGAAATTTCGCTATTTGAAACGACCAAAAGTTGGTTTTTTCAATACTGTTCCATAGATGTGATGCTTTCAAGCATGCATCCGTTCAGCTCATTTGCAGGCTTTGATCGAAGTATACCAGGCAAAGTTGAGCAAGTAGTGTCAGAGCGCCTACCATGGATTAGGTTTTCCTCGGAAATCTTGAAAAGCCCTGTCATGCGCTTCGACCTATTTTTTATAGGCCATGGTGCATTCGCTCCAAAATAATAATTTTGCACGGATGTGGCAATACGGGAGTTTTTACTGATGTTACATGTAGGTGTTTCTCTCTGGTTCAAATTCAATAGGAACTTGGGTGCTCAATACACTAAACATCCACCATCAAGTAGCGTTGATGCAATTCCCGATGATGTCACACTTCACACTATGAATGGAGACAGTTAATACGTTCAATAAGCAACATTTGGCAACATTGGGCGAACTTTTCAAACATTTAACGGCATGATAAAGAGTAATTTTTCCGTAAGAAATATGAAAAAAAAATATGTCCCATGCAAAATTATTGTATGTTGAAAAATCAAGCACCTTGAAATCTAAGCAAATTTCCAGGTACCATAGCTCAAAAAGAAAAAGCGACGAACATCTGATTATTGAATTTGTCGTCTTTTTGGTTTCGAAACCTTTCATTTAAGCCATACATTGCTAAAATCAGGCACATGCAGCCGAAGTTACTTCAATCCAAGTTCAGAGAACCGCGTCCTTCGCGATAAATCTGATTTTTTCAACGAAATTGTACGGCAACTATCCGTAAATAAACTTCGATCGATCTGAAACTTTGGAAATCGTATTTTTTTTTTTTTTTTTTCGGAAAAAAACCAAAACAAAATGTATCTGACTTCTTTAGCAGAAATTTGAAGAGTACCTCCCATACAAAAGTTTCGGATTTTTCTATATCAGTACACTACAGCTACCCGAAGGTTTCGAGATAGCCTATATGTTATTCTGAAGTATGAGCTATATTATTGTAAAGTTTCATTAAAATCTATTCAGTAGTTTTTGCTTGAAAGAGTAACAAACATCCATACAAACATTCGCGTTTATAATATTAGTAAGATAGCCTATAGCAAAAAACCTGTGTGCGTTGCAAGGCTTTTAAATAAAAAAAAATTATGTGTGCGTTGTACGCGGTAGGAAAAAAAACAATAAATCTGGAAAAAAATTCCCTCTTCCCAATCTTATCGGTGATTCGATTAGAACAGCGTTATGTATTCAAGTAGATGCATCTAAACATGTAACTTCTCGGTGAATTGGAATTTTAACTTTCTCTTTTCGGTTAGCCGTTACACTGCTCCCTTCTTACTCAGTATTCGTCCCGAACACAGCTTCCTCCAGGTCCCGTTTTTTCCGATCGAACTTTTTGGAAGCGATAGATGACATCGTTTAACCTCGTGATGACAATGTAGGGGCGCACAAATTTGCAAACTTCGACTCTTTCTACCGTTTTTACTGTTTCTATACTGGTTAGAGGGAATTTTAGAAATTTACTACATTTCAGAATGTGGCTTGGGAAAATTCGTGCGTCATATTGGACCCGCAATTTTGAATTTATAAGCTTTGATCATAAATTCGTTGTTTGCCCTAAAAGCCCCCAGATACCGATTTTCATTGCAATCGGAATACAATTGGAAAAATTCGTCGGCCATATTGGCGCGGCCATTTTGAATTTATAAGTTTTGATCATAAATTCGTTATTTGCAACCTTAGAAACCCCTAGATATTCACTTTCATTGGAATCGGAATACAATTGGAAAAATTCGTCCGCCATTTTCATTAAAATCCATTCAGTAGTTTTTGCGTGAAAGAGTAACAAACATACATACAAACATTCACGTTTATAATATTAGTAAGATTACCCGCCAAGAATTTAAAAGAATTGATATAATGTATTTTAATTGCACCCCATCTATGACAAAGAATAGCGAAAACCATCTATGGCAATATTACATTACTCTTCGTTTTACCTGTGATTATCAATTTCCATAAAATATACAAAATACATTTCATAAATAATAGAAAATCTGTTGTCATAATTCAGTTGTTTACTTTCTTCGAAACTTTATACATATCTAGCATTGGAATGTACCTTTTTACGTAAGCATGAATAAATATGTTTATTGCCACATTCCTACAAGTTAGTGTTTGGAGTAATGGGAAGGCGCTATATCGGGGTGCGAAAGGGCCAGGGTTCGATTCTTGGTGATGGTGGCGTACTCTTTTCTAACCGACTTCCAAAAAAGAGGAGGTTACTCAATTCGACGTGTAGGTATTTTGTAGTCCTGTTCATGCATAACTTTGTAATCCAATAACTTTTTTGCTTTTTTTTTGGTTCATTTGAAGCGGGAGTTTCCCACGGTGGCCCCGTTAAATTTTTTTCGAAATTCTGATAACGGAGTTCGAAATTAGGCATAACAACTGTTGAAATTAGTTCAACGTAAACATTTCATAGGCACCGAAAAAATTACTTTATTGCTGCAAAACTGGTAGAAAGTCGGTGGGAGAGTGCGTAGCGCGTTGGATCCTTGATCCAGCGGCGCGTAGCGTTGCAGGTTCAAGCCCTGGTCGGGCAGATTGTTTTTTTCTCTTTTTCTTCTTTCTGAATAGATTTATTAACATATTAGTCAACCGCCGATAGTATCAGCCATGGCGCGAAGGGCTGGAGAGAAGTACCGTCGTCTGGTGACTCTGTAGGGCTGCGAGTTGGATTCATCGGCTCGCGGTGCTTTTTTTTTCGTCATAATAATTTTTTTTAATTTCCTTCGGGGCTTTTGTTTCATATGAAACAAGCTTTAGACATGAATACGTCTCTAGAATACGTCTCCAGAACAAAAACCGATGATAACGAAATTATGGCATATAGTTTTTATTTGCAGCTCAAAAACTATTGTTTATATTGAATAAAGAAATATACCATGACGTGGGTGAAGAATCAAAGAATTTTATTGTTTACATTTGATTTCCTTTTTTAAGCTATGATGATTATATTGTAGTGTTTGTTAAATACTTTGTTAAGTTTTAGATTGCGCAAAGTCTCACAACTTATAACCTACATACGCCTTTAACAAAACCTTTTCAAGATTAATTATATATAGCGTTGGTCAGTGTAATACTTATGAATCTCCATGGCCAAACTAGGATACAGCATTATGACAATAATTAAATCAATGCAACGTGAAATAAAAGTTTTAGTTAAGAACGGATTTGGCTCATTTAGCTTATTATAGATTGAGTTATAGCTCACAATTGAATATGTACCAAAGGTTTTAATTGGTCGCCGCTTTGAGATTTTACCATCAACGCAGGCTTAGTTTATAATACTACAATAAATCACCATAGCTAAAAAAAGTACTCAACTTCATCAAGAATCGAACCCTGGTCCTTTCGCACCCCGATCTAGCGCCTTCCCATTACTCCAAACACTAACTTGTAAGAATGTGGCAACAAACATATTTATTCATGCTTACGTAAAAAGGTACATTCCAATGCTAGATATGTATAAAGTTTCGAAGAAAGTAAACAACTGAATTATGACAACAGATTTTCTATTATTTATGAAATGTATTTTGTATATTTTATGGAAATTGATAATCATAGGTAAAACAAAGAGTAATGGAACATTGCCATAAATGGTGTTCACTATTCTTTGTCATAGATGGGGTGCAATTAAAATATATCAATTCTTTAAGATTTAAGGGCAAAAAATGGAAAAACACTTATTTTTACACTTTATTTGAGTTTTCCAAAAAAAAAAAACAGCAAGTAGCAAGTGGCCATCCAAAAGTAAGCTTCCTTACATGATTCTGCAACGATTTACCAACTTTGACCTTTATGGTAATTTTTGCACCATTTTTATTAATTTTACGACAGATTGACTGAACTAATACAGTATACTCAATATACGTTAGATCCATGGCGGCCTTCTCAAGAGAGCGGATTACCACTTTCTTCACAACCCCCTCGACATAGGTATCAAATGGAAGGTTATGATAAGTAGAATACAATAAGCAATGCAGTATACTAAATATACCGTTAGACCCATGGCGGGCGTCTCAAGCGCGCGGACTACCACTTTCTTCACAACCACCTTGACATGGGTATTAAATGAAAGGTTATGATAAGAAGAATACAATAAGCAATGTAGTATACTAAATATACCGTTAGATCCATAGCAGGCGTCTCAAGAGGGCGGATTACCACTTTCTTCACAACCACCTTGACATGGGTATTAAATCAAAGATTATGATAAGTAGAATACAATAAGTAATGCAGTATACTAAATATACCGTTAGATCTATGGCCGGCGTCTCAAGAGGGCGAATTACCAATTTCTTCACAACCGCGTTGACATGGGTATTAAATGAAATGTTATGATAAGTAGAATACAATAAGCAATGCAGTATACGAAGTATACCGTTAGATCCATGTCGGGCGTCTCAAGAGGGCGAATTACCACTTTCTTCACAACCAAGTTGACATGAGTGTCCAGTCAAATTAGAGGTTTGACTGGAAGATAATTCGGAAGTTTCTGAAAATTGGAACAGCCCTTAAAAACATTATTATACATAAGCTGTAGAGACTGCCACGCGATTGGTCGACTGCAAACTTTTTTATTCAAGGTCAAAGGGTCAAAATATCAGTTTTTTGCAAATATATGATAAACTGTACGTCTTATCAGAAAATTGTTTTTACAACGTTTGTAGATTAGGCGATTATCTACAAAAAAATATATTATACATTTTCTCGTAGGAATTGCCATTTCTTAGATATTGTCGTTTTAATAAGTTAAAATACTCATATTCTATCATTCCCGACTTGTAAAGGTCATCAGAAGTTTAATAAATCCTTTGTTGGAGTACGCGGCTAATATTTTCAGGGGTGATACCTGGATATCTTTGGAGAAAAAAATTGTTGTGCAGAGGGCGGCTATCTCCACTATCCACTAAGATACAGGGTGATTAGGGAAAAATGTTTGTTTTTTTTTTAAATTTACTGAAATTTGAATAACTCCTAAAGTAATTATCATAAAGTAGCCTAATTAGGCTCATCTTTTAGGTAAATGTGAATTCTTTTATTTGGTATAAATCACAGCAACTTGAGTGACTCCGTTAAAAAAATATAAGGCTCAAACCAATGCTTTGCATCTAGACCTTGCAGATATCTTCGTTTTTCTCAGAAAATTCGTTACTAACAGTACAATGCACTTCAAACAAAATCGTGGTTCAGGGCAGGACCGTCTTTCATTGCTTGAAGGCCCTGGGCCTACTTAGAGTGAAGGCCCACTTAAAGAGACGTAAAGTCTTGAAATTTTTTAAAAACCCCTCTAACATTGATCATTATAATTTTTCTTTAAAAAAAATGTTATCTGAATGTGAATTTTAACGATTTTCTACGAAGAGGCCCCTCTTTTGCAGGAGGCCCCGGGCCCGGTATGCTCTGCATTAAAGACGGCCCTGGTTCAGGGTGGCTGCCATGTTCCATTCCAAATTTGTTACTTTCACCATCGTCACTTAAAAATCAGAAAGAGTGCCAAAAAACAATGGGCGCATTTCATTTGATAATTGATGCTATTTTTTGAAAACATGTTGTTACTTATCAAATTTTTAATAATACTTTTTAAAGTAGGGCCGGATTAGATTAATGTTTTTGGAATGATCGAAGTGGAAGAGCTTTATGAATATCATCCAGTAAGGGTGGAGTACCAAAAGCAATTACTAAGAGCTTTGAAAAAAATGATTCAATTTTTATACGGAATTAGAATAATTTAATTGTGATTTTAATTTTGATTGGCGTCTTCAACTTTCTACCGTGTAGCAGGATCAGCCTTTTATGTATCACGCTATACGTTGAAGACAATCGTACACTGAAAAATGCAAAAATTCGTGATATTTTCCTCCAATAACGAAATGAATTCAACCAATATTCACAGGAGTTCGATATTGCACAACGCATTAGGGCCATATCCTACACATTTGCATGGCCAATATATCAAAAGCAAATTGTACTGTTGAAGCCAAATGCATTTGGGAAAATTAACAACATTAAATTCTACAAAATGAAAATCCAACAAACTGTCAAACGAATGTTTCGATAATATTTCCTTACAATTCAAAACACTTCTTTAAATTTCCAAAGACACAAACCTCCGAAAAATTAATTGTTAAACTGGAATTGTGTTTTTTATACAAATGGACATTTGAACTGTAACTTGGCCCAGGCCCTAATTGTGCAAGATCCGGTATTAGAAATATATACCTTCATCTGTTATTTGATAATAATAAAGATTATATAATAGACTAGTGAAAACCCGCGTGCGTTGCAACGGCTTTTAATAAAAAAAAAATATTCTTTTTAAATTAAATTCTTTTATTTAACTTACACTGTTTGTCGTCAAATCTTGGAAGTTAAATTTGACCCACTTCCCGGTTTCGGATAGAGCTGAAATTTTGCATACACGTTTAGTTTGGATGACAATGCAATCTGGCCATTTTGTAAAAATATCAAGATGGCGGTTCCAAAATGGCGCTAATTTATTTAACTTACACTGTTTGTCGTCAAATCTTGGAAGTTAAATTTGACCCACTTCCCGGTTTCGGATAGAGCTGAAATTTTGCATACACGTTTAGTTTAGATGACAATGCAATCTGGCCATTTTGTAAAAGTATCAAGATGGCGGTTCCAAAATGGCGCCCGATTTTTTAAATTGTGCTCCGCGGCCCTCTGAAATGGGTATCAAATGAAAGGATATGACAGGTAGAACACAATAAGCTATGTGGCGTCATTCCAAATTCAAAATGGCGGCCAACACTTACACTGTTTTTCGTCAAATCTTGCAAGTTAAATTGGACCCACTTCCCGGTTTCGGATAGAGCTGAAATTTTGCATACACGTTTAGTTTGGATGACAATGCAATCTGGCCATTTTGTAAAAATATCAAGATGTCGGTTCCAAAATGGCGCCCGATTTTTGAAATTGTGCTCCGCGGCCCTCTGACATGGGTATCATATGAAAGGATATGACAGGTAGAACACAATAAGCTATGTGGCGTCATTCCAAATTCAAAATGGCGGCCAACACTAAATTGCGGAAAGCTTATAATAGACTAAAAAGTAGAAAATATAACCGATCAACTTCCAATTTTGCACACACTCGTAGTTCGGGTGGTTAATGTGTATGAATGATGAGATGAATAGTTGAGTTAAGGGTGAGTTGATAATAAAGAAGCAATACACGTTACAAAAAATCACAAACAAACACAGAGATGCTGCTGTCAACTAAATTCAACTACTCAAATACTGAACTCATGTCCGTATGCATAATTTCAACTAAACCCAGGTAGCAGAGCTGAGTCGAGTTCAGTCAACCTTAACCCAACTCGACTCCCGTTTACATGTAGTTAGACTTGGGTTCAACTTGAGTTCAACTCATCATGTATAAGTACTAAATGCAATCTGACCTTTTTGTAAAAAAAAATCAAGAAGACGGTTCCGAGATGGCGGCCGTTTTTGCAATTATGTTCCACCGAGCCCACGACATGGGTATCAAATGAATACAGTAAACTGTGTGACGTAATTTTAAATCTAATAGAATTGCCATCATAAAATGGCGGAATACATATAATAAACTAAAAAGTAGAAAATAAAATAAATGGTTAAAAAAAATTTTTAAAAAAATTCTTTTAATTAACTAAAAAATGTACTGAAAAGTAAAAAATAAAAAATATTTTAAAGGAAGCGTGAAATTTCAATTTTAATGAAAAAGTTAATTAAAAGAATGGCGCATTTTTCATCAAACAATTTTGTTAGAATTTGAAATTAACAAAGCAAAAAATTGAGGGTTATTGTAAATCTCACGCGATTTACAGTTATATTTTCAATATTTGATGAAAAATGCGCCATTCTTTTAATTAACTTTTTCATTAAAATTGAAATTTCACGCTTTCTTTAAAATATTTTTTATTTTTTACTTTTCAGTACATTTTTTAGTTAATTAAAAGAATTTTTTTTTTTTTTTATTTCTTTAACCATTTATTTTTATATAATTTTTTCCAACAAATTTGATTAGAATCAATCAATAAGGTGTTTTACCTAATCTCACTTGATATATTCAAAAATATTTCTCTTTACAGGATTTACCCTCATCAGACACTATTTGCTTGGGAAAATTGATTTATTTTGACCAAATAATTTACGGTTATACCCATACATCTTTAATGCAAGTATAGATAGAATTTAAACTGGGAGTCACTTCAATTTAAGTTAGAACGAGTATTTATTTTAGAAGACTTTAAAAATACAAACGAATGTGTGCAGGACGATGCCCATTGTAGTAGCGACCTATACTGAAGCATTTTATATAAATTTCCTACCCCTTATGCTGACAAGTTGGTCAATTCGAGCTTTAATAAATCATGACGAATGTGTGCAATTAAGTTTGTGGAGTATTTTTTATATTGTGGTGGTTAGTTTAAAACTGTCGTTGGACGATTTGATTATACTAAAAACTATCTCTTTGGCTTTGTAAAGTTGGTAATAAAAAATCTGAGTATGAATTTGTGGGAATAGGAATCTCTACGAGCTTATTCTTGGAGGTGTTTAATTCCGTGTGCAATATCCTGATACACTTCACCAGAGTAACCGGCTGACTGGCTCAGGCGCTATCGTGTGTGTTCCCTAATTTTGGACCGGATCCAATCGACTGGCAACATTGGAGTGCGCCATTATGGTGCGGTCATGTATGGGGCCCTTTAGAGAATATAAAGAAAACTCCGATCAAACTAACCCTGTCCTATTGTTGTAATCGTAATAGTCTGTTATATTCTCTCTAGAGCTAAGAACCTAGTGGAGCAGAGAGCAAAGCGGCGAAATCTAATTTAGTGTTTTTGTTAAAAATCCATTATGGGACCAAAATGATTCTCAACATCACAATAGTTTCATATTAGACATATTATGCGATGCTGTGGCTGTATATTTTATACACCTGTTATATTTTTACTGAAAAATATATAAATAGCAAAAGCAGAAAAACCCCCAAAACCCCTTACCGAATTTCAATTCCATAGTTTCAGAGTTAGGGGTTTCATTCAGGCAATTAGGAAAATTCCACATTCTTTCCAACATACTTTCTATGGGAGCTTCCATATGAACTGGTTATAATATTTCCCAAATAGCTTCTATTGTTTCGTGTACAATTAATGACACAGTTGCGGCACCCATTCGAAAAGTGAAGCTGATACTTTTAACGGATAATCCTGGCAATCCTTATAAAAATCCATTATATTATTGAATACTTTCGGCTCGATTTTAAACGCTTCACTATGTGTTAGACACTCCTTTCGCTGCTTTGCTCTCCGCTTTCACCGCTGCTTTGCTCTCTGCTCCACTATGTTCTTAGTCTAATAGCGTCATCGATTTGCTGCCCTTTTTGCTCGAAAAGTGCTTTTAGAGCAGATTGCATCATCGATTTGACGCTCCCTCTCAGGGCTGTGTGATCGATTTGTCACTCGCTCTAATAGTCCAGTCAAAATAGACGAAAAAACGCCATAATTGGAAGATAATTCGAAGTCACTCAGGTTGCTGTGTTTTATACCAAACAAAAGAATACACGTTTACGTAAAAGATGAGCCTAATTAGGCTACTTTATGATAATTACTTTAGGAGTTATTCAAATTTCAGTAAATTAAAAAAAAAATAAAAAATTTTCTCTAATCACTCTGTATCTTAGTGGATAGTGGAGATAGCCGCCCTCTGTAGAACAATTTTTTTCTCCAAAGATATCCAGGAATCACCCCTCAAAATATTAGCCGCGTACTCCAACAAAGGATTTATTAAATTTCTGATGACCTTTACAAGTCGGGAATGATAGAATATGAGTATTTGAACTTATTAAAACGACAATATCTCAGAAATGGCAATTCCTACGAGAAAATGTATTATATATTTTTTTGTAGACAATCGCTTAATCTACAAACGTTGTAAACACAATTTTCTGATAAGACGTACGGTTTAGCATATATTTGCAAAAAAACTGATATTTTGACCCTTTGACCTTGAATAAAAAAGTTTGCAGTCGTCCAATCGCGTGGCAGTCTCTACAGCTTATGTATAATAATGTTTTTAAGGGCTGTTCCAATTTTCAGCAACTTCCGAATTATCTTCCAGTCAAACCTCTAATTTGACTGGACTATAAAAGCAAACCAAGATTTTGTCATCGATTTGCCCAAAAGTGCTCTACCAAAGATCAGAAAGAGCAAGTTTTTAGATGTGTATCATATCGACAGATTTGAAAAGTGCTCTAAAATTTAAAAAGTTATTCATGTTGAAGATTAAATAAATAAAAAAAAAATTATAATTATAATACAACAAAATTATTAATGGTCGAAAAATCTTTAGAATAATCATTAAATGTCGACGCGGGATATGTACAATTATTTTAAATTCCAAAGAAATTAAAGCAAAATTGTATATTTTTCTGAGAAGTAATATGTTCAGAACACAAAAATGTGTAAATGTTATAAAACAAATCTTGAAGGGAGCAAAATTCAATCGAAGAGCAGGCGAAATTGAATCAGAGCAATTCTATGTTAGAGCGAATTTGTTTTGGAGCGAGCTACTTTTGCTCAGCTCCAGATGAAATGTGCTCGCACTCGAAGCTAGAGCTGCCAAATCGATGACCCTATAAGAAGATTTTCTCTAGACTTAGAAATACTACGCTAGTACAATACTATGCTCCCACTTAGGATGCCGACGGACATCAAGGGCGAGTTTTATGTGCGACTAAACAAGTTTTCTCCGCTCTATTCCATCGAAATCCATCATTGTTTTAATGGGTAACTCAACCGCACAGATCAGCCGTAACAACGCCGACACGATTGGAAATCAAGACTTAAGGCAAGTCGCTAATAGCATTGGTAAACTTTCCACCTATCATGAGTTGGTGGGAGCTAGAGAAGCTACCCACTTAGCAGACCTGTTAGCAAGTCCTAATCCCACCTCCCCGTCGTGCCCCCTGGGGTACTTCTTCGGAAGGACCTAACGGGAGACGGGCGAATGGCGAGCTCTCTGCGCCACAAAACAGAGTTTTTAGTCGGTTGGGCTGAGGGTTAGCAACCCGCTCCCATAAAAAACACCATTGCTACGAATCGGCAAACAATGCCTCGGAATCGGATGGACAACACGACGACGACCTTTGCTTTTCGAACAAGGACACGAATCGGATCATGGAATGGGAGAACACTGCTTGCTGAGAGACGGCTGGATGAAGTCCTCAACGAGATGAATCGATATAAAATCAAGATCATGGGACTTAGCGAGACCAGATGCCCCGATGCGGGTGAACATATCTGGCCAAACGGTGAGTCTTTCTTATATTCTGGTAGAAACGAAACTGAAAGCTGTAGGAGTGGCGTTGGCGTAATACTCACCAAAGAAACCTCTTTAGCTGGTCACCAGTTTCTGAGAAAATTACTACCGTGCGCCTGCGTACCAGACTAAGAAGTACTACGGTAGTTCAATGCTATGCTTCAACTGAAGACGCAGAAGATGACATCAAGGACGAGTTCTATATGCGACTGAATGAGGTTTTTTGCTCTATTCCAAGGGGAGACATCATTGTATTAATGGGTGACTTAAACGCTCAGATCGGCCGTGACAACACCGGCCTTGAACACACAATTGGAAACCAAGGCCTAAGCCAAGCTACCAATAACAATGGTGAGCTTTTCGTTGACTTTTGTAGTTCCCACCAACTCATGGTCGCCCGATGGTAGAACGAGAAATCAGATAGATCAGCCGCAGATGGAGAACTATTCTTGAGGATGTCAGGAGTTTCAGGGGAGCGGATACTGGAAGCGACCACCATTTGGTTGTAGCAACTATTCGCCTTAAAATCGACGCAATCAGAAACGTGCAACATGATGCTAGAACCCGTAGACGGTTTAACGTAGATCTTCTGCGGGAGAGCGTTAAAAAGCGGGAATTTGCTGGAAACCTGCAAGAATTTAATCCAGCAAACCGTTTCCTACGACACAAATATTGAAGAATTGTGGAGTACGACGAAGGGCGCGATATTGACGGCTGCGGAAACGAGCATCGGTTATGTGAAACTAGAAATGATTTAAATTTTTCCTTGGGTTGCATGAAAAATGTTTATGTACATATGCGTAACTGCAAGCAGTTGTGGGTTGGAAATGATTTGGAATATACCCCCACACATACAAAATCGCATTGTATACAAAGTGTTTAGTGGAGCGCGTTGAGTCGTGTATTACCTCCGCTCAACAAACTGACATTTATATTCATCAGTAAGTTGAGCCGTGCAACATCCCACTAACGAGCTAATTAAAATACTCGACATTAACACCGCCTGAGTGATTCCTGAACTTATCACTGTCAGATAAAAGCAATCGTTTTTTACTTATTTTGAAGCACGAAATTTGTTATAATTCAAAATTTATCTCATATTAAACTTGGCTTTAGCAAGAATTACTTATTCCAACAAATTGAGTACTTGTTGAGAATATTCCTATCTCTAACTCCCGACGAATAAAATTTGCCACCCCGAAGCTGTTTAGTATAAGTATATACCCCTATAAGAACGGTTTATTTGAAGGCAAGGGTTCGTTTCATAAATGGATCCATCATATTTCTGAAGGGTGAGACTGGTTATTAGTCCTGGCTGCAAAGAAGCAAGAAGGGTAAGAGATTTTGTTTCTTAAACTAGCAACACTGGATCTCGGACACAACCTGGCAAAAAATGGAACGCAGAAGGACCCTCAAAAATAACGTAAACTCTACAAACGACCCGGAAAGAAGTTACAACTAGAACGGGAATACTCCCAATTACATCGGGAGGTAGAGAGAAGTGTCCGGCGTGATAAAAGGCAGCAGATAAATGAGCTCGCAGAAAAAGCGGAAAACGCGGCAAACATAGGCAACATTAAGGTGCTGTACCAAATCACTAAACAGCTCCCGGGAAAGCACTCTACTAAAAAGCATGCCGTTAAGAGTGGGGATGGAAGGCTGCTGTGCAGCGACGAGAAGCAACTCCAAAGATGGAGAGATTACTTCTTCGCCGCCCTGAATGGTACACTTACACCGGAACCTCAGGAAAACAGCATCAATGCACAACCAATAAGAATCGCCACCATCCAAGACGGAAATAGTAACCGCAATTCATGCGATGGTGGCCAATGGTAAAGCAGCTGGGAAAGATGGCATCCCGCCAGAATTGTTGAAAGCCGATTCAAGCCTCATAGCAGATGCGCTTCAGCCAATCCCAGAAACAGCATGGAACACCTGGACCTTTCCGGAGGATTGGACGGAAGGTATCATAGTCAAAATACCAAAAAAGGGGGACCTAACAATATGCGACAACTGGAGAGGTATCTGTTTATTATCTGCGGTGGGCAAAATTTTGTCCCATATATTACTATCTAGGATAAGTGAGGCTGTCGACCGAACGCTTAGAAGGCAGCAGGCTGAATTCAGGAAGGGCCGCTCCTGTATTGATCATATTAATACCTTGAGAATAATAGTGGAGCAGTCTACTGAATTCCGATCCCCCCTTTACCTTGCTTTCGTAGACTATGAGAAAGCGTTCGACTCGGTTACTTGGAGCTTCATTTGGCAGGCACTACCGCGACGTAGACTGCCGGATAAAATAATAGAATTGATTAAAGTCCTATATAACAATTCCAAATGCAGAGTTCTCCATAATGGAAAATTATCCGACAGCTTTCAGGTGAGCTCAGGAGTACGACAAGGATGCCTACTTTCGCCATTACTAACTATTTCTTATAGTAATAAATGACATCCTTATCGGCGCTCTAGATAATAGAACAGGCGGCATACCATGTGGTTTGGTAGACCGCCTTAAGGATCTCGACTACGCCAATGATATCTGTTTGCTGGCCCACAGGCACCAGGACCTCAAAAAACATGTTAAACAATTTGGAAACAGAATGTAGTCCAGCAGGCTTAAGGATAAATCCGACTAAAACTAAAAAAATGGGGATACCTAGAACAACGTGGAGGAGAACCCTACTAGAAGAAGCCGCAACAATTGGGAGATCCTGATCGGATCTAAGAGCTGTCGCGCAAAACCGAGTCCGCTGGAATGCAACTGTTTCCGCCATATGTTCCATGAGGGATTAAAGGAGTTTACAGAAGAAGATGTAATTGGCACCACCCTGTGCAGAACTTCCCCATGGCGACTTCAAAATTTTTTCCCCCAAAAATAGTTCTAAAAAATGTCATCAATTTTGCAAAATTGGTAACCACTGTGCAGCCCGAAAATTCACAATTTGTCACCCCGAAAAAATCGAATAAAAAAATTTCGGCTTGAAACGAACATTGGCAACATTATAAGACGACACTACTGATTTGATCCTGAAAAGGGCAGTTTGAACGGCTTGATGGAAACGTTACCACTTTTTTTTAATCCTTACTAATATTATAAATGCGAAAGTAACTCTGTCTGTCTGTCTGTATGTTACGCTTTCACGCCTAAACCACTGAACCGATTTTGATGAAATTTGCTACAGACATAGTTTAGACCTTGGAGACGGACATAGGCTACTTTTTATGGAGAAAAAAAGGGAAAGGGAAATGGGGTTCAATAAGTTGTAAGGGGATTTTTCATCTTTACTTTTTTTTTCTATTGTATAAAAAGTAACTGACTGATAGACAACGCACAACCTAAACCGCTGGAGCTAAAGGGCTGAAATTTTGACAGTGCATCCCTATAATGGCGTGGACATCCACTAAAAAGCGATTTTTCGAAATTCATCCCCTAAGGGGGTGAAATGGGGTTTATCCAAACCGCTGGAGCTATAGGGCTGAAATTTGGACAGTGCATCCCTATAATGGAGTGGACATCCGCTAAGAAGCGATTTTTAGAAATTCATCCCCTAAGGGGGTGAAATGGGGTTTACCCAAACCGCTGGAGCAATAGGGCTGAAATTTTGACAGTACATCCCTATAATAACGTTTACATCCACTAAAAAGCGATTTTTCGAAATTCATACCCTAAGGGGTTGAAATGGCTTTTACCCAAACGGCTAAATTTATAGGGCTGAAATTTTGACAGTGCATCCCTATAATGGCGTGGACATCCACTATAAAGCGAATTTTCGAAATTCATTCCTTAAGGGGGTGAAATGGGGTTTATCCAAACCGCTGGAGCTATAGGGTTGAAATTTTAACAGTGGATCCCTATAATGCCGTGGACATCCACTAAAGAGCGATTTTTCGAAATTCATCCCCTAAGGGTGTGAAATGGGGTTTTTACAAACCGCTAAAGCTATAGGGCTGAAATTTTGACAGTGCATCCCTATAATGACGTTTACATCAACTAAAGAGCGATTTTTCGAAAATCATCCCCAAAGGGTGTGAAATAGGGTTTTTACAAACCGCTAAAGCTATGGGGATGAAATTTGGACAGTGCATCCCTATAATGACGTGGCCATCCACTATAAAACGATTTTTCGAAATTCATCCCTTAAGGGGGTGAAATGGGGTTTATCCAAACCGCTGGAGCTATAAGGTTGAAATTTTAACAGTGGATCCCTATAATGCCGTGGACATCCACTAAAGAGCGATTTTTCGAAATTCATCCCCTAAGGGTGTGAAATGGGGTTTTTACAAACCGCTAAAGCTATAGGGCTGAAATTTTGACAGTGCATCCCTATAATGACGTTTACATCCACTAAAGAGCGATTTTTCGAAATTCACCCCCAAAGGGTGTGAAATAGGGTTTTTACAAACCGCTAAAGCTATGGGGCTGAAATTTGAACAGTGCATCCCTATAATGGAGTGAACATCCACTATAAAGCGATTTTTCGAAATTCATACCTTAAGGGGGTGAAATAGGGTTTATCCAAACCGCTATAGCTGTAGGGTTGAAATTTTAACAGTGCATCCCTATAATGACGTGGACATCCACTAAAGAGCGATTTTTCGAAATTCATCCCCTAAGGGTGTGAAATGGGGTTTTTACAAACCGCTAAAGCTATAGGGCTGAAATTTTGACAGTGCATCCCTATAATGACGTTTACATCCGCTAAAGAGCGATTTTTCGAAATTCATCCCCTAAGGGGGTGAAATGGGGTTTTTACAAACCGCTAAAGCTATAGGGCTGAAATTTGGACAGTGCATCCCTTTAATGGCGTGGACATCCACTAAGAGCGATTTTTCGAAATTCATCCCCTAAGGGGGTGAAATGGGGTTTACCCAAACCGCTGGAGCTATAGGACTGAAATTTTGACAGTGCATCCCTTTAATGGCGTGAACATCCACTAAGAAGCGATTTTTCAAAATTCATCCCCTAAGGGGGTGAAACGGGGTTTATCCAAACCGCTAAAGTTGTAGGGCTGCAATTTTAACAGTGCATCCCTATAATGACGTGGACATCCACTAAGAGGCGATTACTCGAAATGCATCCCCTAAGGGGATAAAATGGGGTTAACCCAAACCTCTGAAGCTGAAGGGCTGAAATTTTGACAGTGCATCCCTATAATCACGTAGAATGGATGACTCGAAATTCACTTTATTTAATATTCATTTGTGATTGCTTCATAATTTCTTACATCCACGTAAATAGGCGAACAAACTTAACGAACGTTCGTCGAATCCTAAAATGTCACTTTTTTTGATGACATATACATGCCAATCTCTGCTTCAAAACTTGCAGATTTGTTGAGCAGTGGTGATATTCGCAGCAATTTGTTTACCATATTTATTAAAAAATGCACTATAATAAACCCTTTTTAGGGAGCAGCTGACTTTTTTGTTGGTTTTTTTAAGGAAAACATTGCACATAATAAACAGTTTTTAAAGGCGTTGCAAGGCACGCGGGTTTTATGCTAGTGTTGAATAAATAGAATTCGCAAAAGCACTCACTTATCAATAAAATCAAGGATGCCATGGAAACGAACGCTTGTAGCTACATAAAAATAAATATCGGAACTCCAAAACACGGAGAGACAGAAAACTGATAATTGTAAATATAGATAAACGTCGCTCATTACAATTTGCGTATCTATTCCGAACTTTCAAAGACCCGATTAAAAATGAAATTCGCCCGCAGCTAGCACGCAGCTGGCATGCACTAGCCCGCACGGCGCCCGCAGCTAGCATGCACGCCTGAAGACTAGCCCGCAGCTAGCATGCAGCTGGTACGCACGAATATTATAAATCACGAGTAAAAATGAAATTCGCCCGCAGCTAGCACGCAGCTGGCATGCACTAGCCCGCACGGCGCCCGCAGCTAGCATGCACGCCTGAGTGAAAATAACACTAGCCCGCAGCTAGCATGCAGCTGGTACGCACGAAACTCAAATTTAAAATGAAAGAAAAAAAATTTTTTTCCTAGAATAAAAAATCTACGCCTCTTAAAAAAGATGGAGAAGAGTATTATATATGTATGTAAAGTCGTCATCAGGCACATTTTGAGATTTTCGTGCGTGTGGCGGGAGAGTGGATACCTGTGGCGGGAGAGTGCATCCCTCAAGCGAACAAATTTTTAGATTTTCGTGCCAGTGGCGGGAGCGTGTATCCCTGTGGCGGGAGCGTGCGTGCCTGTGGCGGGAGAGTACGTACTTTTGTGGCGTGCCTGTTTGTTCGCTATGCGTGCTAGCTGCGGGCGCGTGCGTGCTAGTAAGGAAATCAACCATGAAATTATTTTTAATCGGGGAGCAGACAGCAGCTCAATGCCATGATCATCTCAAAACACTTTCTATAACCTATATTGAGGAGAGTAGTACTGAATTCTGAGTTTTCTAATTGCGCTCGCATATTTTGTTTTAAATGACGTTTTTCAATCTCTAATGAGTGATCATTGCTTTGTGATCATTTTAGACGTGCATTAATTTCAACGGCCCGAGTATCTGTGGGGACAACTGGCAACGTTTCCCCGAAATCTATGCTAATGAAACAGTTTTTCCCCAAAATAATTGGGTTTTACTTCTGGAATCGGCTTCAATAGAAACATTATGTGCCACGGTACGTTTTTCCCAGGCCCAGACAACCCTCATGCAGTATTGTAAAACATTAGCTTTGTTCGATCGGTATCTTAAACATATGTAGTATGAGCTGTTTTTCTTATGTGAGTAAAGTTGCCGGAATCTCTGCTACTGACCCTTCTACGGTTACCCTTTTATCTGCACGTGGTTTGGGTAATATGAGATTAATTAGAGAAGTCATGACAGTGCCTCCTGCTGGACGATGGCACTCTTTACCTATATTATTGTTTTATTAACACCGGAACTTTTTATTTTTTACCTTTTAGTTCATTTTAAACTAAAACTTTTTTGGTTTATTATATGTCTTCCGAGATTTTGTAGTGACCGCCATATTATATTTAAAACTAGTTGGGGTGTGGGTATGACCCCTTCGGTCCACACGATTAACTTCCCAGTATGATGAACGAAGATGGAATAAACTGACTTCATACAAAATAGTTATACATTTAGCACTAGTGGAAAATTGGCTAGTATCAGAACTGATGACAAAACAATCCTGAGAGAAGCTAGTTCAAATAACTATCTTCTTCTTCTTCTTTAATCCCTCATGGGACATAGGGCGGAAACAGTTGCCCTCCAGCGGACTCTGTTTTGCGCGACAGCTCTCAGCTCCGACCAGGATCTCCCAGTTGTTGCGGCTTCTTCTAGTAGGGTTCTCCTCCACGTTGTTCTAGGTCTTCCTACTCGACGGGAACCTTGCGGATTCCAGTCAAGGGCCTGTTTGGCTAGATTTTCGTTTTCGCGTCGCAAGGTGTGGCCAACCCAATTCCATTTCCTTCGCCTGATTTGGTCGTCTATCCTTTCTTGGCCGGCACGGCGCCAAAGTTCTTCGTTTGAAATTCTATCTTGCCAGCGGATTTTTAGGATACGACGAAGGCATCTGTTGATGAAGACTTGTAGGCGCCCTGTGATGAATTGGGTGACTTTCCATGTTTCGCAACCGTACAAAAGAACTGCCTTTACGTTGGAGTTGAACAGCCGCAATTTCGTGTTAGTTGAGATCTCCGTTGATCTCCATATGCGGGACAGCCATGCATATGCGCCTCGTGCTTTGTTTATTCTGGAACTTACGTCTTCTTCTGCCCCACCATTTTCAAAAAACTATAATAGTAGTAAATCCACAAAAATTTTCTAGAGAATTTGTTTTTCCTGAACGTTAGCAAACAAACATGTCCTCCGTATTTCGTTCGCTGGACTAAAGCGGGTGTTCAAATTCGTATTGAGCGTGCTGAAGCGCCGTTGACAAACTGAGAATCGAATGACTTCATTTGGAAATTCCAAAGCTTTTCAGAGATATTACAGTGCAGGTACAAAATCATAAACGTCGTTTAAACAAAAAAAAAAAAACGGTTCGACCGAATTTTGTGAAAATCTTTTCAGATCATATTTTGGTTAATACTCTTCGAACGGCACGTCAACTAAGTCGATATCTTTTATAGTTTGCGCGATATCGTGCAGGTACAAAAATCCGAATATCCGAATATTATAAAAATCTTTTCAGATTATATTGTCGCTAATACGCTTCGATCGGCACCTCAATGAAGTCAATATTCTTCGTGGTTCGGGCGATATCGTGCAGGTACAAAAATCACTTACGCCGCTTAAACAAAAAAACGGCTCAACCGAATTTTATGAAAATCTTTTCAGATGATATTTCGGTTAATACGCTTCGAACGACACCTCAACGAAGCCGATATCTATTCTGGTTCGCGCGATATCGTGCAGGAAAAAATGACCACATACGCGTACGCCCACACACACACACACATACTTCCTCCCAATTTTTGCTTAAAATGCTCCTGGGACCTTGAAAGATGAAAATACGTCGAAATTTTTGATTTCGATTTTCGGACCGATTACAATTACTTCCTATACTGGGAAGTTAATAACGTCACACGGCTTACTGTAGTATAGTCGTCATCCGGGGCGGCTCTTTCATAGGTGCGAATGGTGCAATAGTACAGGGCGAAATTGGTCATGCTCTCATGCAAGAAAAATCGAAGAAATTTCACTTTTCCTCGTGCAAGAGGTTTCCAGAGATTTTAGCTTCGAGTTTTTTTATAAAAGTTCACAGAAGAATTGTTACTCTAGAGTTTATTCAAAAGGATATACTATACTAAGGGAACAGACTTTCGTCTTCGAGAATCAGAAGCAAAAATTCAGGAACAAAATCTCCCACGTGAGAGATACTACGCTGGAGCATTTCTTGAAAATTCTGTAATAAGCACCATATCCAATCACACAAAGCAAAACGTATTCCTATGGCTCTGTATTGTGTATTGCTGTGTACCGTGATTGATATAAACTTCACGGCGCTGTTGCTGTCATTCCTTTTCTTTTCCTAGCAAAAGGGAGACAACAAACAACAACAACAACAACACCCAGCTGTCAAAAATTTGATCTGAAAAATTCATTAAAAGAAGAAGAGAATTCAGGGGTTCAAAAAATCTGCCCGCCTTATCGTTCTCTCCTACTCTTTTCTCCGCAAACGACGTTTTCAGCAGGATGGATGCTTGGTTGTATGTCTACCCATGTGAAACTTCCTATGCTATTATCTCCTATTATTTTGCGCAAAATCTGATAACTATCTCTCCATTTGTCATTGCCCGTCAATGCGTTCAAAAATGAATAGCTAGCTTATGGGGCGCAATATGGCAGTGTGCACCGGGCGCAAAAAACCCAAGCGCCGGCGCTGCTCGTCATACACCCAATTACGGCTCGCCCGTCTCTATCAGCAATTTTTTTAGCAAGTGAAAGAGATGCCCCTGGGTCATTCCAGCCATAATCGGCCGGAAAATGCACGACCGTCCAGAAAATTAGTAAAAACATTTTTTTTCATGTTTCTCGCGATAAAAAAACATGTACAAAACAATGCGTAATTATCATACAAAAAAGTTAGAAAATAGTGGTTTTGTAGCCTGATATCCACTCTTCCAGAAAATTGTCATATTACAATGTTTGACCTTGAACTTTTTTCAATGACAGCAAAAACAACAAAAAAAATCGGAAAAATTTCAAAAATTAATTTCTCAAAAACACCATCTTCGATTTGGCTGAAATTTTAACACAAAGTTCTTGAGTTTGCGAACTATCATCGTACAAATTTTCAGCGTGGGTTATACTACATACATAGTACATACAAAAAAACAAAATTTTGATTTAAAAAGTCAGTATGTTAAAATAGTTTCAATAACCCACGCTGAAAATTTGTACGATGATAGTTCGCAAAGTTAAGTGATTTCTAACTTTTCAGATTATATTGTCGCTAATACGCTTCGAACGGCACCTCAAGTAAGTGAATATCTTTTGTGGTTCGGGCCATATCGTGCAGGTACAAAATCACTTACGCCGCTTAAACAAAAAACGGCTCGACCGAATTTTATGAAAATCTTTTCAGATCATATTTTGGTTAAAACTCTTCGAACGGCACATCAACTAAGTCGATATCTTTTATAGTTCGCGGGATATCATGCAGGTACAACAATCACTTAAGTCATTTAAACCAAAAAACCGCTGGACGGGATATTATAAAAATCTTTTCAGATTATATTGTCGCTAATACGCTTCGAACGGCACCTCAAGTAAGTCAATATCTTTCGTGGTTCGGGCGATATCGTGCAGGTACAAAAATCACTTACGTCGCTTAAACAAAAAAACGGCTGGACCGAATTTCATGAAAATCTTTTCAGATCATATTTCGGTTGATACGCTTCGAACGACACCTCAACGAAGTCGATATCAGTTTTGGTTCGCGCGATATCGTGCAGGAAAAAATGACCACATCCGTACGCACATACACACACACACACACATACTTCCTCCCAATTTTTTGCTTAAAATGCTCCTGAGACCTTGAAAGATGAAAATACGTTGAAATTTTCGATTTCGATTTTCGGACCGATTACAATAACTTCCTATACTGGGAAGTTAAAAATGTTCACTTGCTTTCCTACGGCTATCGGTGGAAGTTTTTGGTCTAATCCGATTGTCGGACACGATAGTCGATACCAAAAATCGGATCTAATAGTCGTATCTGCCTGAAATAAGGCCGCCAAAGTACTAATCTTCCAGTGAAAGTCTCATCGCACAGAGCAATTTTAAAAATAGTTTTTGTACAGCCAAACATTCGAATTACATATATTTACACTGATAAAAAAACATTCTTAGCTTAAGACAATTTTTTTTGAACGAAGCAAATCAAGTTTTGGATATAAGGAAAACAAAATTGTCTTCAGATAAGCAATACTCATAGTCTTGGTTTTATTGTCTTAGATGAAAACAAAAGTTGACTAGAAGTAAGAAAAAAAATTGTTGGTTTGAGATACTCATTTTTTTAATTTAAGCAACTCAAGGTAATAAAATAGTGAATTGCCTCAATAAATATTGTCGAATTAAAGCTTCATCGTGTCTTTATTTAATACAAATGTTGTTTTTAATAAAAAAAATTAGTTTCTTGAGTAAAAATTACAACAATCTTATTTCGAGAAAAAAATATCTTGCCCGAAAATATAAGTGTTGAGCGAAGAAATATAATTGCTTGGCTCAAGAATTTCTAGTGTCTTACTCTGACACAGCATTCTCATGTTAAGAATGAAAAATGTTTCAACTCAAGACAACGAAAGGAAGACTATGGAATTGCTGGAATCATGACAATTTTTTTATCAGTGTATATAAATAGATCGGTAACCATTTGAACTTAGAAAAACACAATTATATTTTGAAATCACAGACAGACACGCCTTTTATATTTATATATGTAGATCGATTGGAATGATGCCACTCAGGTAATAGTATTCTACTTGTCATATCGTTTGATACCTATTTCGAGTGGGATGTAAAGAAATAGCTATTCCGCTATTTTGTGTTAGTCGCCATTTTGAATTTGGATTGACACCAAATAGGCAATTGTACTGTACCTATCAACCTTGTGGTATGTGTCTCAAACCAGTGGTTCAGTTTAAACTTTAATTGACACACGTTTGATTTGGTTTCCGACAATACAACTTTATTCGCTTTACAATACAATATTTACAATATGAAAATAGTAACTATTACAACACGCACTCCGACGGGAGATATCGTTAATAATTATAAATTTTATTGTTACTACGTATTTTTCGGAGCAGATTCTAAACCGGACTGACGTCCAAAAAAAACAAAAACCCTCGCCTATTTTCTTAGAATATTATTCAACAAAAATAGGCGAGTGTTTCGCGCAAAGTGTAGGGAGTACAGTGAACTAAACTGCTCCTACATACTCCCCTCCCAGCGTAGCGATTATCGGAATGTTACCGAAGATTTATGCTCAGCTTCGTCGTTGCGGTCACCAGTGAAGGCTGGTTTTAGCCTGTCAATGGATATTGACTTATTTGTGCCGTTTAAATTGACGACGAAGTGTTTACGTAATCGTTTGATTACCGGGTATGGACCTTCATATGGAGGCTCGAACGGTTTTCGTACGCGGTCGATACGAACGAAAACATAGTCGGAATCTTCCAAGGCTTGAGGCACATAAACATCCTTCTGGCTTGGTTGCCTAGGATGGGTTGCCTTTAAGTTTTTCATATGCAAACGAAGACGGGTAAGAAATTCCGAGCGCTCGATCGGATTTTCATCGGACGAAATGGAAATCGAATTGGGCAATCTCAGATTCTGGCCGTAGACTAGCTCTGCTGATGAGCATTGCAAATCGGTCTTAATTGCCGTGCGTATACCTAGTAAGACAAAGGGCAAATCTTCACTCCAATTAGCAGTGTTGTCCCTTGCCATTAAGGCAGCTTTAAGTTGCCGGTGGAACTGTTCGACCATTCCGTTTGCTTGCGGGTGGTAGGCGGTTGTCCTAATTCGGTGAGTACTGAGAAGTCTAGCAACCTCATTGAATAGTTTAGATTCGAATTGCGTACCTTGATCAGTTGTGATTTCTAGGGGCGCGCCAAATCGTGGGATGTATTCAGTGACAAAGTGTTTCGCCACTGTTGATGCTGATATGTTCCGTATTGGGTTAGCTTCTGGCCATCTCGTAAATCGGTCTACGATTGTAAGGATGTACGCGTATCCTCAAGATGGTGGAAGGGGTCCCACTATATCCATATGGATATGTTCGAATCTATTACTTGGAAGTTTAAAAGCTTCATATGGAGCCTTCGTGTGTCTTGTCACTTTGGCTTTTTGGCAACCGAGGCAAGAACGAGACAACTCGTTGCAGTCTTTATTAATTGCTGGCCAGAAATATTTATTTGTAATAGCCCGTCGCGTGGCGCGTATACCCGGATGCGCCAAATTATGTTCAGATCTGAACGCAAGTTTGCGTAACGAAAAGGGTATATAAGGTCGTGGAATACCCGTACTAGTTTCGCACCAGACCTGGTAAGTTGTAAACGGTATAGGTGTGAGTACTAGTCTTACTTTAGAGCCTTTGCTGGGGTACTCTTGAAGTTTTTGCAACTCTTTGTCACCTTTTTGAACCTGAGCTAATGTAGGTAAGTCAAAGGCGACAGCGTCTACGTTGTCAGTCGCAATTGAGCCAGACAAACAGTCTGCGACAACGTTTTGTTTACCGGATATGTGTCGGATGTCTGCGGTAAATTGAGATATCAGATCCAGGTGCCTGGTCTGACGAGGGGATCGTTCGGTCTTCGTATGAAGGGCACGTATTAAAGGTTTGTGGCCGGTATAGACCACAAAATCGCGTTATTGTTATTGTTTATTTGCAAAAATATGTACAAAGATACAGATCTTATTTCAGTACATTCATTAAAAAAACGATACATAAATGTACGGTGACACAATTTAGGGAAAAAAAATTAATTAAAAATTCAAAACTAACAAATAAATTAGAAAAAAAATATATAAAATATATATATAGAATAGAAAGCTAACGGTTCCCACCGCTGACCGTCAAATTGTTCCAAGACCCCTCCGATCGCAAAATCGGAAGCGTCGGTTGTTAGGCTGTATTTGGCATCCTCGAGTGGATGGTTTAGCAGTGTAGCCTATACCCGCCGATGCGATTATTATTGTCTCGGACGAAGAGACGATAAGAGCGACCTGATATGTAATCGCCTAATGTTGAAACGGTCCCCTGACCACTTAGTTTTTTTGATGAGTGGCCTTTGGAGCCTTTTTACTAAATGAGCAGGGACTCTTGCATTTAGTAGCGAAAGAAAGCCGACATGAAGTCAATAAGAATGTGGCGATTGAACCCGCGCAACCGAAGTCCCGTTACAAGTCAAGCTTTGTTTTTGACCTCTGTAACATCCGTGGACTTCATGCGAACTTTTCTTTTGTTGAGTGCCACTTGTTGACATATAAACCCCCAATCTTCGCACTTAGTGAAACCCAAATATCACCCGATAATGACTTAGGTCATTACCAGGTATCGGGGTTCACTTTAGTGCACAATCTCTCCCCCCATAGGGGTATCGCCATCTATGTTAGGGATGACGTGGCTTTTTATAAAATAAATTCAAGCACGACTTCAGATTTTAATTATTTTTGGATTAAAATCATTTTCCAAAGCCACGTCATATTCTTCTGCTTCCTATACAGAAGCCCTAACATAAGTAACGAAGCCTCCACCTTATTTTTTGATACTATTTCCGAACAAATCTCGGGATTTTTATCGTCCAATCCTGAGTGTGAAATCATCGTTGCGGGTGATTTCAATGTTCACAATGTAAACTGGCTGACTTACTCAAATGGCACCAGTGCTTCTGGCAAGGACGTCGAGCTCTTTGCAGACATCAATAACTTGCATCAAATTGTGGATCATCCCACAAGAGTCCCTGATGCTGCTGGTCAAGGAAGATATCTCCTTGATCTTTTCCTTACTTCTCATCCAGCACGATATACCGTCACAGTTGATTCACCTCTCGGCAATTCGGACCACTGCTTAGTTAGCGCTAGCTTCCCATTCAAATTTCCCACCCCTCCCAAACCAGTTAAAAGAACTTTATGGCATTATGGGAAGGCCAATTGGCTGGGGCTTATTATTTTTTTCCAATCTACTGACTGGAACCTGTGTTTCCGAAACAAAAACGTCAACGCTGCCGCTATCCGTATCTCTAGGATCATACAGGCAGGAATGCATTTGTTCATTCCTCGTACAACTAAATCTGTGAAGGCTAGGCCCAACAGATGGTTTAATCAGGAATGTATGAATGCAATCAGAAATAAAGAAGCCGCCTTTCGAGCTTACAAGAGCTCCCCGAGTGAATCGCTCCGTTTAGAGTATATAAAACTGAGAAATTCCTGCAAAGTCACCATCAGGAATGTCAAAAATTCATTTGACAACAAATTGAGAAGTAAACTCCTTAATGCAACCTCTGGTAGCAAGAACTTCTGCTCCTTGGTAAGCTCCATCAAGAAGAATTTCACTTCATCCACAACTCCTTCATTCATCCACGATGAGAAGGTGATAACAGACAGAAAATCCAAGGCCGATTTATTAGCATCTCTGTTTGCTTCCAATTCCTCTTTACCCCAAACTGATATGCTACCCCCGGTTCTCGAGCACAGCGCTCATTCAATGCCCAGGGTTTTCTTCAGAACTCGCGAGGTGTACAGGTGCCTCAAGGAGCTCGATGTCAATAAATGCACTGGACCCGATAATATACCCCCTGTCGTCTTAAAACAATGCGCATCACCTTTGGCTAAACCTCTGCGCAAACTTTTTGCTCTATCATACTCCTCCGGAGTTTACCCAGACTCCTGGAAACTTGCCCATGTCCAGCCAATACCGAAAAAAGGTAACTCCAGCCTTCCCTCCAACTACCGTCCAATAGCAATTACTTCTATTCTCTCCAAAACCATGGAGACGATAATTAACAAAAAGCTAATGGGATACCTAGAATCCAACCAACTTATCAACGACAAACAATACGGCTTTCGACAAAAAAGATCCACTGGTGATCTTTTAGTTTGCCTTACAGAACACCTCAACCGAAGTTTACATGGATCTGGTGAATCTAGTTTGGTTGCTTTGGATATCTCCAAGGCTTTTGATAGAGTATGGCACTCAGCCTTGTTAGCTAAACTCAAATCTATTGGAATTGACTCGCTTCTGTATAAGTGGGTTGAAAGTTTCCTTTCCGGCCGTTCAATTAAGGTAGTATTGGATGGCGTCAAATCTGAATCTCACCCCATTTCTGCGGGGGTCCCCCAGGGTTCAATTTTATCACCGGCCCTATTTCTCATCTTTATAAATGACCTACTTTCAATCCCCTCCAACCCACTTCTCAGCTTCGCTGACGACGGTACTTTACGTTACTCGTACAGCTACGATACAAGACAGACTCATGCCAGATCCTGTCTTGATGATCGGGAAATTATGTCCATCTCTGTTAATAACGACCTTGAACTCATTCTAGAGTGGGGAAAGAACAATCGTGTTGATTTCAACCCCGACAAAACCAAGCACTGTCTTATTTCAAAGAAAAAGATCAACACCTCACCATCCTTGAAAGTGGATGACGTGGTACTAAAGGCCGACCCATCCCTACACATCCTAGGTGTGACATTAGCCAAAGACTTGCGATGGAATGACCACATATTCCAAATCGCAAAACAAGGATCCCAGTGCTTGGGATTTCTTAAGAGATGCAAGTTCCTCCTCCAACCATCGGCCCGTGCTGTTATTTATAAATCCTACATTCGGCCTCTTCTCGAATATAACTCCCTCGTTTGGGGCGGCGCTCCAATAACCACTTTAGCATGGTTGGATAAGGTCCAAAAAAGGGCCCTTAAGTTAATTAATGACGATACCGCTTGCTCCACCATCGACCCTTTGAGCCACCGTAGGAATGTAGCAGCACTGACAAAATTCTATCGCTACTATCATAGTGACTGTTCCTCCGAGCTAAACGCTCTCCTGCCTCCACGGCAATCCTATACCCGCAACACCAGATTAGCCCACTCGTCTCACTCCCTCCACCTGCAACTCCCCCTTTCACGCACTCAGCAAGATATGAATTCGTTTGTAAATAGAACAACTCGACTGTGGAATAATCTCTCGCAGTCAGTTTTTCCGAGCTCCTACAACATCCAAGAGTTCAAACGCAGGGTTCATCACCACCTTCTTCAATACCCCCCCGTACCTTTATAATCCTTACCCTATTCCTCCTCCCTCCCTCCCGTACTAAGCTTACTGCTAGACATTGCACCATGACGTGACAAATGACATGACGGACTAGTAGTACAAAGGGTGACTCCTGAGCTTAGCACTGCCACATAAAAAAAAAAAAAAAAAAGCAATTCGGTGCCGAAAGTGCGGATAACTGTTCCAGTGGCCGCTCGCAAAAGTAGATTTGGACACCCATTGTGTTTTGGAAATGATGATGCAGGAACAAGTGAAACGTCCGAGCCGGAATCGATTAAAAAATCGATGCGATTATTATTGTCTCGGACGAAGAGACGATATGAGCGACCCGATATGTGATCGCCCAATGTTGAAACGGTCCCCTGACCACTTAGTTTTTTTGATGAGTGGCCTTTGGAGCCTTTTTACTAAATGAGCAGGGACTCTTGCATTTAGTAGCTTTAGGGCCATGAGTCTTGTGGTACCAGCACATCGTGCCCCCTTGATTGCTGGTACCGGTGGATGGAGCTACAAATGTGGCTCTGTTATCTCTCCCGGGTTTCTTACGCCATCCCGGCGTTGTGCTCCGCCCTCGCCGTGAACTTGAGTTCTGACGCTGGTTCATCCTGAGAACAAGAGCTATAAGCTGGTTGAGGTCACCTTGTAGTGACTCCAAGGTCAGTCCGGGAGATTCAGAGGCGCTTACTGCAGATGCATATACACCACCGTGCGGGAGCACCTCAAACAGGTTATCGGCCAGCTGCACCTGCTGTTCGAAAGGTTTGTCTTTCGATCCAGCAAGCACTACCTGGATTGCTTGTGGAAGACGGCGCTCCCACAGTCTCGCCACCAATTCAGACGTCATGGCGGTACTGGTACCTCCTAATCCTTGCAGGGACCGAAGGAAGTCAGAGGGTTTTTTATCCCCCGGTTCCTGCATGGATAGGAGTTGTTCGATACGTTTGGTCTCAGATAGGCTGTATTTGTCCAAGAGTAGACGTTTCACTTCGTCGTATCTTGCGGTCGTAATGTCCCGCAATACATGTAGGACTGACGAAATCGCATCCTTTGGGAGTGCCGGTATCACGTGCAGTAATCTTGTACTCTCCGCACGTATTCCTGCCACTGTAAATTGTGCCTCCGTCTGGCAAAACCAAGCTGCCGGGTCATCTTCCCAAAACCCTTGCAGATGTAGCTTTGCCGCGACGGCACTCACACCAGCGGTAGGCTTCTGCTCTTCTCCCTGACGTATGTCCGATTCACTTTCTACTTCCATTTTAATTTTTTTTTTAAATAAGCTTTTTTATTTTAATGACTATCTCACGTCGCCTTGCGTGAAACAATTGACGCTGACACAAAACAAGAACAGAGAAAAAAACAATTCACAGTATCTTTGTACCAACAAGTAGAGAGAGAGATACAAATAATATTAACGAAACAAATTGATTAATTTTGCATTAGTAAAACAACAAGAAACCAAAAACCAAAATTTTTTTAACAAAAACTAATCTTGACAATGATCCTTCCTTCGAAAACTATGGAAACTTCTTTTCACGCTATTTGCCAAAACGTCAGGGACCTCTGATCCTCTAAAATTTTCCTCTTCTTTTTTTAATCAGATATAAATATATATATTTTTGAAATTTGTTGTGACGAGAAAAGAGAAAAAAATAAATGTCTGTAATAAAGAATTAGCTTAAACTACTCTTATCTTTTGGACTTTATTTTTCTTCTCGTTGCTGCTTTATTTTCTTTATGTAGGGAATTTCGTTTTCTTCCAGCTTTCTTTGAACTTCCAACTCTTCGTGTTCCCGATGCGGGGTCACCAATGTGGTATGTGTCTCAAACCAGTGGTTCAGTTTAAACTTTAATTGACAGACGTTTGATTTGGTTTCCGACAGTACAACTTTATTCGCTTTACAATACAATATTTACAATATGAAAATAGTAACTATAACAACACGCACTCCGACGGGAGATATCGTTAATAATTATAAATTTTATTGTTACTACGTATTTTTCGGAGCAGATTCTAAAACGGACTGACGTCCAAAAAAAAAAAAAAAAACAAAAACCCTCGCCTATTTTCTTAGAATATTATTCAACAAAAAGAGGCGAGTGTTTCGCGCAAAGTGTAGGGAGTACAGTGAACTAAACGGCTCCTACAACCTCTTTCGTTTGATACCCATGTCGGGGGTCGGGGAGCGCAATTGCGAAAATCGACCACCATCTTGATTTTTTTACAAAATGGTCAGATTGCATTGTCACGCGAGCTATATATATGTATGTACAAAATTTCAAGTTGATCGGTAATATGGAAGTGGGCCAAAGCCAAGTTTCAAGATTTGTCTAAATACATACATACATGCATACACACAGCTAAAGGAAATATAAAGGATATACAAATAGCCTAAAACATGCTCGCAAAAATACTGAATCCTCCAGTGAAAGTCCCATCCCAATCGGATCAGCGGTTTCCGAGATTAGCCCGAACAAACAGACAGACAGACATACGGAATATGACGTAAATAACTATAAGAACTTAGAAAAACACGATTATTTTGAAATCACAGACAGACACTCCAATTATATTTATATAGTTAATAATACTAGCATTTTTAATATTTATTTGCGAAGGTGGTTGATTTATACTAAATTCGAATGAAAAATCACAAGTTACCCCACTCTTAACCTATTTAATGGAGCTCTGGAAGGAAAGAGGTTCTCCTCTTCCCAGCCACCCCAATCCTCTTATTAAAAAACTTTACCAGGAAAATGTCACTGGTCCGTCGGAAAGTCATTACTACCTCAATCCAATTAATCTGCTTAGCGAAAGCCTATATCCGGCCGTTCCGGCGAATAGTTATGTGACCCCGCAGTTCTATAACGGGTACGACGAAAACCACCACAGGGGATGATTATGGTTTACTACATCAGCAGTAACTAGCACTTATGTTGTCTTAATAGACGCTTTAATGTCACCCTTAGCCTGAACAGGCTATTATATTGAACTCTTTTTGCTTTGTAAGATTCTTACGTAGTTTAAGAGGATTAAATCTGGCAAGTTTGGGTTGTGGATCTCAACTGACTACCGTAGCCACATTGAGGACCACGGCCACAACTTGCTTAATTATAACACATATATAAATAACATACATAATAACAATATATACTTAAATAATAACATACATAATAACAATATATAAATAATAACATATAGATAATAATATTAATAAGCTGCTGTAATCTTTTGTTATAATATGAACACAGCCGTAGATTTAAGTGTTGCAAGCCTGAAAGGCCTTCATTAACAAATAACAATGAACTGCACAGTTATAATATACTATGACTTACTCCAAATTGGATCTCGCGGGATCCCAAGATTTTTGGCAATAAAATTGAATAGTGGGGATAAAAATATGAAAGTAAGCGAACACTTTCTAACCTAGAAATCACTTGGGACTTCAAATTAATGACATAAAGGTATTGAAACTAATAATTTATGCATGAAATTATTTAAAATCTTGTTACTAGGCACCAAATAAAGAACTTATTTTCATCACGTCGTAATCGTTTTGGTTTAACATGATAATTGACAGTTCCTTTTGACAATTCAAATACACTACAAACAGCAATCCACAATCGCCAGGATTCAAAACCTCGGGAAATATGCAAGAGGGGAAGCGAAAATTTCCCCTCTTTTGCGAGCCCGAGAAAGTAAGCGAACACGAAATTGGCGCAAATGGGATCCCGAGCGATCCCATTTGGAGTAAGCGAACACTCTTACTGCTAATGATTGCCCGGATCGGGATGTGGACTCCAGAGGGAATATTTTGGCGGTTTTTATATATTTTTTTTTTTATACTATAAATTCTTTACTGTACTCGCTTAATTTATAGAAAAGGATAGTTTTTTGTAAATTGGGCGAGGGAGGAGACGTGTAGTGTAGGAGAAGAAGGTGGGGTTCTTCAGGTATTCATTTTGAAATTCATATTTTGATTTGGGCAATCAGCAACTAATTTGAAATGTCTCGGAAACATTCTTTTATATTGCCACACATTCAATATCCAGCATTTATACACTTACTAAGCTGTTGTAGTCAACCTCCCCCTCAATCGGCGAACTGCATGGCTCGATCAGAATTTAGGGGAATGTTGTCTCCCACTTCTCATCATAATATAACCTCCGCGGTTGCGTAGTGAGGTACGTGTATCCTACATGCCCAGGTACATACCCAGTCGGAATAAACAGACTACTTATAAAAAAAGAATAGTCTTACCATTAGTGTAAAATGGGCTAGTTCCACTACTGGTTCAAAAGTAATGCAAGAAGGAGTTAGTTTGAATAACGACATCAACGGAAAATCCACATGATCATGAGAATTTTCAGAATAATGCTCTCGCCGCGCCGGAGACAAAAAAAAGAAAGCCATTCCTGTCTGAGAAAATGTCAGTTGTTGTGCAATCGTAGAGAAGGAGACAGACACGTGTGTTAAGTTTGTAAAAATAAAATAAAAGTGTTGTGTTTGTGCATTTACATGTAAGTACCACTGACATATAATAATGGACTGCTCATTAGCAATTATTCCCATACAAACCGATATGGCACCAAAAAGGGATAGTCGACTCGCTCCTCCATAAGCCCCCAAACTGACAGAAGCACTCAGAAATAAAATCAGGTTAAATCAATTAGAAAAAAATAGACGGGTATAGTGATGTTTATATCTTTTGCGTTAAATCAATTAGAAAAAAATAGACGGGTATAGTGATGTTTATATCTTTTGCTCTTTTCGCCATAAGCCCCCGGATTTTGACATACAGACTGTCAGTTGCTAAAACAGGCGTTAAGAACTTAAATCAGATACACATAAAATTTGCAAATTAATGAAAAAAAGGCATTTTAAATGTGAAAAAGTGAAAATAGTATTTTTTTAAACAAAATATTTGTGTTGTTTTAATGTTTTAAGTACGTATTTAAAAAAATGTAAATTTCAAAAGTGATTCCGGTGTTTACATGGAGTGAAAAAAGGTTTATAGCCTATGGAACAAATTGGTGCCATGAAAAATTCCTCATGAGCAGTCCATTCTATATGTCAGTGGTAAGTACCCGCTCTTTTGTTATATATAATTTAAAAAAATGTCTAGTAGAGGGGGTAGCAGCAAGCGTAATATTAGAAGGTTAATTAAAAAAGAAAAAGAGACAAACCTTAGCAAATTAAGCAGTAACGTGATTAAAAAATCGGAAAATTTGCAAGCGAATTTAGAAACAAGTAATGATTACTTTTTTGAAGTAGAAACAACAGCTTTAACAGATTTTCAAAATCCAGCAGCCAAAAAATCATTAGTAGAGAAATTAAAAGAATGGTATTTGAGAAATAGGCCTTCCCGACAATGTTTTGATGAATTGTAGTAGTTGTGAATTGTTGTAGTATTTTAAGGGAAGAAAATTTAGACGTACCTCTTAGTTCTAAGACAATTTTGCAAAGTAGAGAAAAACTCACTATAAGTAGAGTTTCGCCTGGTGTGTACTCTCGTTTTGGAATCGAAAAACAATTAAAAAAAATTTGTAGCACTATTTTTGAACATAAAGAAGTTATCGTAGACATTAATATTGACGGATTGCCATTATTTAGAAGCTCTAAAATTCATTTGTGGCCAATTTTACTGCGAGTCACTAATATTAAAAATATTAAAATATTTCCCGTAGGTGTTTATTTAGGTAAAAAGAAACCAGATCACATAGACCAGTTTTTATCCATATTTGTTGACGAAATTAAATATGTATCTTACAGAAAACGGAACTCAGGTAAAAAATAAAGTAATTAAATTTAAAATAAGATGTATTGTTTGCGATGCCCCAGCAAAAGCTTTTGTATGCGGATTGTTGGCCATACCTCTCTTCATGGTTGTCCTAAATGTACTCAGGTTGCTAGGAAAGTAAATGGTATATTGACTTATAGCGTTAAATCTGGTGATCTGATTTCTGATAAAGATTTTAAAGATAGGAAGAACTTGACTCATCATCAAAAACGTTTTCATGACAAAGAAACTCCCTTTGAAAGCATTAATGTTGGAATGATTAGTCAAGTTCCTTTTGATAGTATGCATCTAATAGATCTTGGGGTAACAAGAAAAATTCTTTTGCGAATGATTAATGACAAAATCAATTTTAAAGTAACTAAGGAAAACAAAAGTATAATATCGAAGCATTTGGAATCACTGCGTGTGTATATTCCAAAAGAATTTTCTCGTTGCCCTAGAGGTTTTGATGAAATTTTGAACTGGAAAGCTACAGAATTTCGACAATTTTTTATGTATACCGGGGTGGCGGTTTTAAAAGGAAAAATTCACGATGATTTTTACTACGAATTTCTGTTGCTTCACTGGTCGTGTAGGAGGCTATTATCCCGTCCTAAAAACTTTGAAAAAAATATTAGCATTGCTCAAAATATGCTAGAATTATTTGTTCAAAATTTTCCGGTAGTTACCAGCGTCACTCACAACGTTCATGGATTACTACATTATCCAGATAGTGTTAGACATTATGGAGTTCTTCCTTCATTTTCAGCGTACGTTTTTGAAAATTACTTGCAAATTTTAAAAAGTTATGTAAGGAAACCGTCAAAAATATTAGCACAGATTTTTAATAGAATTCAGTTTGAACAAATGATTATGGAATCGAAATTAGAAGGGTTTAGATTATAATTAATTAATTATAGATTAATTAGATTAATTATAATTACTTCACAGCAACACACTCAAACTGTCGATACTAATACGACAATGAGACTTGAGACCAGACTACTCACCTGGTCCGTTGTATTTACATTAACTAGCTATAAGCAACACATATATATTTACATGTAAACTCACATTGTATTTTATTTCATGGGGATACAGTGGACTTAATCTAGTATGTAATATAAGCGATGTTTAGTTGTAGTATTAATTATGTATTAATTCGGAATAAATTCCTTTTGACTTTTGACTATCCCGGGGAACCAAGTTCAATCCTCGGCCGCGAAATGGTGAAATACAATTTTTTTTTTTTCACTTCGGTGGAACATGTTTTGAATCTTTCACTAAATTATATTATATTATTTAATAATGATACTCAGGAGCATATCAACATTTACTTAATTAAAAGTGAAAAAATATCATTTTCTTGATTTTTTATGGCCTTTCGGCGGGTGTATAAATCATTCATTCGCTGCTGCTCATTTTATTAGTTTATAGTCATGTAGGTGGTGCTGTAGACCAAAAAAAACTCAATTTTATAAATTATTAGTCAGTTATATTAAAATTATTAGTGAATGTCAGTAGATATAAAACGAAAAGTAGATGTCTAATTATTACCAGGGAATATAAAGGCTTACTGAAATGAATGAAAATTTATAAATTTAATTGCACGAACGGTGTATTTAAGACTGTCCTTATAGTCTGTTATAAACAAAAACCCGCCTAAAAAATCGATTCTAAAATTTAATAATCATTACTGTTCGAAAGTATAAATTCCTACCCGGTCATATTTAATTCTTCTAAATTCATAAATCCCTAACATTTATAAAAAATTACCGATCATATTTATTTCAAATTTTTAACTTTCATAAAAAATTATCACACGGGAAATTCAAATGCAATATTGCACATTTGCCCGTTGCAATAATTTCTTAGAAATCCACGGTGATAAACACCTTGGATCTATACATACAAATTATCCTTATCGGACTCAGGTGTCAGGTTTCAGCTCGACTCTTGTCTGCTTGCGGCACATTCGGGCGGTAAGAAAATCTGTTTTTGCTGAGATCGGCAGCTTTTTCCTTGCGGCGTGGGAATAGTTTTTCCGTTTTTCGGAACCACGGCCGCGATACAAATTAATAAGTCAATTAAGTGTTGTTCTAACCATAGACCGCGGCGGCCGCGTCTCCACATTTAAAAAAAAAAGTATTGTTCTGACCTTAACCGACGGCGGGCGGTTTTTGTTTTTTGAATGAAGTTGTTGTCTAAACCCTTGACCGCGGCGGGCGACTTTTAGTTGAAAAATAATTTTACTGTTTTAAAAAAAAGTGTTGATCTAACCTTAACGGGCGGCGGACGGCTCTTGCCCAATAGTTCGCGTAAATTACTGAGTTTTATTAAGAAGTATTGATTCCAACAACGTTCGGCGACGGGCGCGTAGCCAATTTTTTAAAAAAGGGTATTGTTTTAAATATAACCGACGGCGGACGATTTTCGGGCAAACTGAAGTCTTGAGTTTTATTAATATATAACAAATGCAAATAAAATTATAATTAAAAAATGTGTAGCATAGTTGAAGCATAAGGATAACATTCCTGTTATTAAATAATAAATACATTACCGCTCGAAAAATAAATATAAAAGTGAGTTTCAATATTTAACATTTTGAAGTCTTGAGTATTATTAATATATAACAAATGCAAATAAAATTATAATTAAAAAATGTGTAGCATAGTTGAAGCTTAAGGACAACATTCCTGTTATTAAATAATACATACATTACCGCTGAAAAATAAATATAAAAGTGAGTTTTCAATATTTAACATTTTGGCGCAGCCGGTAGGATCCGAGCGAGCCTATAATTTGGTCAAGTGCTGGGTGTTGGCACCCTAACCCTTAAACTCAGTAACTGAGCCTAGTTCTGAGGGCACGAGATCAAAGAGGCACTGACCCCGGATCCTATGCGAACAACGAACAGGGCAGTTACAACTATAGGTGGTAGAAACCCCCCCGACGTGGGAATCCCAAGTTAAAAATCATCAAGGGCTTCGACTATTAGCCCTGCAACATTACCAACCTGTAATTAAAGTGAGGCCAGTAAATTAAAGGCCTACAGCCTTCCTAAAATCTTCGCTCGGAGGTGTTCATCCACGGTGCCTCTGCTCCAGGCGGGCACGCGCTCACCCCCATTGTAATTTCATCGAGGGACTTACGCGGGCTTCATCCCTGCCCAATAGTTGATGTCGGACAGCGAAAATCCACTCAACGATTCCAGCTCCAGCGATCCAGAAACGCCATTGTTAACCACAGGCGTAATTGTAGCAACTTTTACCCCAGCACTACAATCAACAGTAGCAGCCCTACAGGTGCCCATTGCCACACCAGGCACATCCACAACACCACTCATTGCACCGTTATCACCAAGCAGGCTACGCAGTGGGCGAATAAGAACAGGACCTAGTCAAGTAAGTCTACAAACCTATTTAGGCCATTTGTATAAAGAAGCCAGGGAAGGCAAAAAATCTTCGATCCCCCAGTACGACTTGCTCAATAAACAAGTAGCTAAGAGCCACGGGCAAAGACTCGCCCAGATAGATCAATTTAGAGAAGCTACCAAGAAGTTCGTACAGGAGATCCAGGATTTTAAAGAATTCCCGGGCCTAACCCCGCTAGAAAGTAAGGAAATAGAATATCCCCAAGATTTAAGTAGGCAGGAATTAGACAATTCTGCAAGTAGCGTCAGGGACCTCAGTAAGGGCGAAGTGTTACTTAATTGGGTTAGTGTATCATTTTCAGACTCCGAAAAGGAATTTACATTAGAAGACCCCGATTCCAAACATATAAAGCCCTTCAAAATGGCGAATTATACCAAAGTCGCCCGTCTAACTTCTGAATTAGCTCCCATTTTCTCAGGCGGTCAATCCCCACATATAGTGGTAGAATTACAAACGTTTTTGGGATGTTGTCACCGCGTGGTTCAGTGTCTGAACGACACAGACAAACCAGCCTTTTTACAGATCTATCCCACGAGGCTACGAGGCGAAGCCTACCAATTAATAGCCTCCATTCAACCAGCCACATTCGAAGAGGCTGAAAAATTACTTAATCGAACATACCTGCCCAGAGAAACCTACCAGGAACTGGTAAACAAACTAATCACTCTGCGGCAATATCCTTTAGAGACCCTAATAGCCTTCACGGCTCGAATTAAGCAGATGTTACAATCTTGCAAAGAGGCGGCCACCACCAAGTACGGTGCCGCAAGTGCCCAAACAGTACCGGCGCAGCTTAATGACTTCGCAAAAAATGCTCTTAAAAGCGGGGTCAATAAGCCCTACCTCTGCCAATACCTTCTTACCTTAGAAGAACAAACCCTGGACACATTAATTCAAAAGGCATTAGATATGGAAAGCCTGCAACTAACAGTCATGCACCTGCAGCCCAACACAACCCCCGCGACGTACGCTATGAGTCATCCCGTAACCAGCAATCCGCCCTCTGGGATCCCTCTCGCACAAAATATTCCCTTCCAAAGTAATACAAGCTGGGCACCCACGCATGGGATCACACCCACGACACCGCAGGTACCCCATAACTCAGCCCCATCTGCTAACACTCCGTTGCAACCATCGCCCTTAACAACACAACAACACTCCCTATACCAGTCCACACCGCCCCTAACACCACAACAATACCCCATCTACCAGTCAACAACGCCCGCCCCACAACCAACTCAACACTTCGTTAACCAAACACAAGAAAGAGTACCTCAGCCTAGTTCCTTTTCCAACAGATCTACACAGTCCCAAACACTCGCCAACATAACATGCACCTTCTGCCGACGACGGGGACACACATACAGCGAATGCATGAAGCGTGAAAACACCCCATTATGTTCACACTGCCAAAATTATGGGCACGACGTCAGAGGGTGTCGCCGACTTAAGTATGAACGTAATCAAGCAATGGTCAGGAACGGGCCCCCCTTACAAAATCCCTATAATAATTACAACAACAGGCCACCTCAAAATTACCCGCCGAATAATTATATGAACTCCCAGGGTAGGGCTGATGACAATAGAAGGAGTCCTCACTGCGGATCGGGCCAACCCCATCCAAACGCACCCAGTAATAGAACCCCACGAGTGTACCAGGTAAGCCGAAAGTGCGATTTTTGTGGCCGCCGAAGCCACGTAGTGAGCGAGTGCGTTCAGAAAAGAATGTGGGAAGAAAAGCAGCAGGGAAACGCCGAGCCGTCGAGCCAAAATTCCCTGACCCGACAACAATAAGTCCACTCACTCCCAAGGGTACACCTCAGTCGCCCCGAGTCAAACTTCCACTAGCTACCTTACCGTTAGATATCAGCCGTAAAGGCAAAGTCAAATTAGTAGTGGACACCGGCGCTGAGGTAAGCGTCATCAAACAAAATAGGCTTAAATCCCAGGTCAAAATAAACCAGGAAGAAAAATGCACCCTCCTAACCCCTGCCGGAACTACAGAAACCATAGGGAGCTGTCAAGGAAATTTCGACCTCCCCACTAAAATCCCTAGCTCTTTCCAGGTAGTAGAGGATACACCAGACTTTCTGAACGATGGATTATTAGGGTACGACTTCATCTCGGATAATTGCCACGTAGAAGGGCCTAACCGAAGCTTGAAGTTCCCTCGTACAATGACAAACCCCGAAGAGTTTAGCGTTCCATTGACATTCGACAAGCATTCGCCCAAAGAACGGGCAGTCGAAGTGAGGCACAGTATGGAAACCCATACTGTCTCCAAGGCCCCTAACCCGGAGGCTGACTGCAAAACCCAAAGGTCGACTGACAAAATCGAAAGTCAAAGGGAACCTATACGGACTAAGATAGAATTGGGACTGGCGACACGAGTGTAGGCCCGTACCCAACAAATAATCGCAGTGCCGCTAAACTTAAAGGAAGAAATGGTCTGTCTGTCTCAGGAATTAAAACCCGGAGTATTTCTCTCAAATAGCCTTTTACCCAAGGGAAAGGACACAGTTCCGGTAAGCATTCTCAACAGTATCCACATCCCAGTATCCATATCCGCACTTAACCTAACACTGGTCCCAACCAGTAAATATGTAATAGTACCACTTCAAGCGATACCACGGCCAACCGTAGTAAAACAATCCTGAAAAAACAATTGGCGACGCCTTCCCATTGCCACGCATAGAAGAGATCTTAGACCAGTTAGGACACTCACGTTACTTCACCACTCTTGATTTAGCCAGCGGCTACCACCAAGTTCTGGTCGATCCCAGGGATCAAGACAAAACCGCCTCCAGTTCCAATTACGGGCACTACGAGTTCAAACGTATGCCGTTCGGGCTAAAAGGAGCCTCGGCTACGTTCCAAAGACTAATGAACTACGTACTCACCGGCCTTCAGGGCCTAGAATGTTTCGTCTACCTAGATGATACGAGTCATCTATGGTAAGAGCCTAGAAGACCACAACCAGAAGCCCAGAAAGGTTTTCGACAAACTAAGGGAGCATAACCTCAAGTTGCAGTCCGAAAAGTGCCAATTCCTACGAAAGGAGGTAGTCTACCTAGGGCACGTCTGCTCAGAGAAATGAGCGCTCCCAGACCCCAGGAAGACGGCGTGCGTCCAAGAATACCCGGAACCACGCACTATACGCCAGGTCCAATCTTTCATCGGACTCGCGAATTACTATAGAAAATTTATTCCCGACTTCTCAAAAATCATCCGACCTCTATCCAACCCCCTCCGTAAGGACGTAAAATTCTCTTGGACCTCTAGATGCCAAGAAGCCTTCGATCAAATCAAGGCAGCACTGGTCAAGCCCCCCCTCCCCCCTACTAATCTACCCCGACTTCACTAAACCCTTTAATCTGACTACAGATGCCAGTAGTGATGCCCTTGGGGCCGTACTTTTACAAGGGGAAGTTGGAAGAGACCAACCCATTGCCTACGCCAGTCGAACCCTGAACAAGGCTGAGCGTAATTACTCCACCATAGAGAAGGAGCTTTTAGCAATAGTCTGGGCTTCAGGTGCTACCTACAAGGTCGCACATTCACAGTGTATACTGATCACAAACCGTTGAAGGGAGTGTTCAACGTAAAAGACCCTACAACCCGATAGGTGCGCTTCCACCACAAACTCTCCGAATACGATTACAATATTGAATACAAACCCGGCAAATATAATACTAATGCCGACGCCCTCAGTCGAATTCCGCAAGATACTAAGACTCAACAAACTTCCACTGTCAAAGCAGTAGTCCACGTACCCATGGAACCTCCCCCAGGAGGCCACAACCAAAGATGCAACGTAGTCACCCGGGCCCAAGCACGAGGCGAAAGACCAAATCGTACGCCCGAAAAAGAGGCCCTAATTGAGGTAACAGATGTAGGCATTGCCCCCGAAGGCAACGGTATCAAACACTCAGATAACCAACCACCCAATTCACCCGAATCCCCAATTTCGCAGAACCCCGTGGACACATTAGTCGAAACAAACCCCCCTCTAGAGGCTGAAATTAATCAAAAGCCCAAAATCACGGTAATCACAGATCCCGGAGAGATAGCCACCATCCTGAAAGACTATCATGACTCCGCTTTCGGAGGACATCAGGGCGTAATCAAAACATATAAACGAATCCGTAGAAAGTAGTGGTGGCGCCATATGCTCAGGGACATAGGAAAATATATTCGTAGATGTAGAAAGTGTCAGACAAATAAGTCCACGCTGGCCCTCAAAACGCCGATGGTAATCACAGACGTGGCCGAAAGACCATTCGACAAGGTATATCTCGACATAGTGGGACCGCTAGAAACTACTAATTCCGGAAACCTATACATCTTAACATTTCAAGATAACTTAAGCAAATTCCTAGATTGCTATGCTATCCCGAACGCCGAAGCCTAAACCGTTGCGCAGATAGTCTTTGATCAAATTATTACCCGTGTGATGAAATTAGTCATTAAGCACACGCCTAAAAAAATATGTAACCAAATAATTAACAAAAATCAAATTACATAATAAGAACGCGCCTCAAATCAACACCTGCCGAATAAAGTGCATGAACACAGAAAATTCCACCGCGCATGACCAACGGGGTCATGATGTAATTTCGCCGAGTGTATTCACCGGCGGTAATTATATGGGTCACAGAATAAATGAACAGGTGTTTGAGACGCGGAAACATAATTTTGTATAATGACCAGATGTAATAAAATTTTGTACAAATAGACTAAGAATTTTATAATAAAGATACATTCGAAAACCATACTCAGTTGTAGTCATTTCGGAGTCGTGCTTCTAAGCTGCTCCAAAATATTACTAAGAGCTAAGCGAACTACTCGCTACTCTAAGGAGTCAAGCATTGCTGCTGCTCCACGACCTCACCACGACGTCGAGGGATCACACAGTGTACACCACATGGCGACTGTGACAAATAAGCAGATTGAAGCAGCGTTCCAGAAAATATTTAAGAAACTAGAAGAAAACATCCCAGAAAGGAAGATCGAGGGACTGGCATTATATAAACCAAACGAGCCAATTCGTCAGAAGCCGACGCAGCCGCCAACCACACCAGTTGAAACAACAGCAGGCCCCCGTAGGTTGACCATCGAAGAATATAAACAACGACTAGAGGACAGGAAGACGCAAAAGGCAGAAAAAAGGAAGACCCGAGGAGGAGCACGCGCCAGGTTAGGCAGAGAAGTCGGAAAGTATATTGAACTACTAGGACTGGCAAACACCCAGGAGGAAAAGAGGAAGTACCAACAGTTGCTGGCACAAGCCAAAAGGGAGTACAACAGAGCGAAAAGGACAAAGAACCAGCACAAGGACAGGTCTGAGTACCGCTGACCGGAAGGAGCTACGCATAAGGAAATAAATATATATAATAATAATGTGTATTAATAATAATAAATACGTAAATAAATATTATAAAATATTAACAATAGAATAATATATTAAAAATAAGAATAAATAATTAAATAAATATAATAAAATAATGCAGGCGCATGATGTAAAACAAATAAGTCTACTCATTATAATAATTATAATAACACTAATAGCAGGTACAATAATAATCATAAATTTAATAGAGGAATTAAAGAAAATAATAGAACATAATAAAGAGCGCCTGGAGAATTGGCAATATTTTTATTAAGCAAATAAATAAATAAATAAAAATAAATTCTTTTTGTCCAACTTTGAACCTTCCAAATTGCATTCACAACAGGGCATAAATAATTAAATAAAATAAATACAAAATGGGTACACAATATAGTAAACCCACAGAAAATACTGGAGAAATAATAAATAATTTAAAAATAGAAGATACGGTTACAGTCGAGAATAAAGAAATAATAATACTACTAATCGTGATAGTGATAATCAAAATAGCACAAATAATCTACAAAGTTTATATAAATCACAGACGAGGTCTCCGCAAAAGATATTTAAACACCCCAGTCCAAGTGAATGTCTGAGCTAACGTGGTATCAAGCAGCACTATACCAAGCATTAATCTGAAGGGAAAACCCTGAAAAATAATACATGGAAAGACTTGCAGAAATAAGAGAAGAGCTGCAAAGTATATTAGAAAATTTTAAAAAAAGCCCGAATCGACCATATACCAGCGGAACACTAGCAAAAAAGGAACAACAGGTGAACGAACTCTACATAGAGGCAAAAGAAAAGACAGGAAAAATAGCCAAGGCAGAAAACATAGAGGAAATAAGGAACAATTACAAGGAAATAAAGAAAGCTGTCAGCCATCAACGAACGGATAGAAATTCAAAGAAAGCATATAAATATGTCGTTCGATATAAAAACAGCCACATCCTTGCTCCGTAACGACGGCAAGGAAGAGGAGACAGAATCATTTATAGAGTCGATGGAACTATTGGACGAACTAACACCAGCAGAACAGAAAGGCATTATGATAAAATTCATAAAAACCCGAATCACAGGAAGGGCCAAAAGCATCATATCAAACGACTTAACAACAGTAGCCCAGATAAAAGCAAAGCTGCAACAAAAATTTACAGTAAAATTATCATCCGACGCTATCCTAGCTCAATTACGAAACTGTAAACAGGGGAGCAGGAAGCTAACAGACTACTCTAAACAAGTTGAAGAATTATCATCACTGTTAACACGAGCCCTTATATCCGAAAAAGTAGCGACGATTGATACAGCCGAAAAATTGGCAGAAAAATTTTCCATACAAGCGTTCATAAGCAATATTGAAAACGCAGAAACATCGCTCATACTAAAAGCAACAAATTTAGCTTCACTAAATGAAGTGGTAACAAGGGCAGTCGCAATAGATAAACCACCAATCCAAAGACAATAAGCGAAAAGAAGAGAAGCAACGAAGCACAACAGCCTGATCAACTGCGAGTCACCGAAGCATTCTCAGAAAAAGATGTAACACACTCGAACTATATATAGAAACTAAGAACTGCAGAGAAAAGATAGAATTAGAAAATAAAACAGTGCACAATTAAACAAAAATATGAAAGAGGTCGATAAACAATAACGGAAACCAATTAACAGTAGAAACTGCACTAGAGCAGGCTTTCGAAGAATTGGAGCAATAAATATGCAAAACAATTCAGACCAAGACTCTGAAACTCCCGGCCGAGAGAGATTTAAAAATTAATTAATCGACATGACCTCATTTAGGGCCTTTAGAAAGTAAAACACTAAACATACTAAGAATAGAGATATATAAACCAATTAAGTACACTAAGAATAAGGAAGGAACACATTAAAGAAATACTACATAATTTCCAGTTGGCGATAAAGTATTAGTTACGATACAAAATAAAAATGTAATAATAAAAATGTAAATAATAAACAAACAAAAAAAAAATTTTTTTTACAAAAAAGTTTTTTCCCTAAGGGGGAGGGTGTGATGAAATTAGTCATTAAGCACACGCCTAAAAAAATATGTAACCAAATAATTAACAAAAATCAAATTACATAATAAGAACGCGTCTCAAATCAACACCTGCTGAATAAAGTGCATGCACACAGAAATTTCCACCGCGCATGACCAACGGGATGTAATTTCGCCAAGTGTATTCACAGAATAAATGAACAGGTGTTTGAGACGCGGAAACATAATTTTGTATAATGACCAGATGTAATAAAATTTTGTATAAATAGACTAAGAATTTTATAATAAAGATACATTCGAAAACCATACTCAGTTGTTGTCATTTCGGAGTCGTGCTTCTAAGCTGCTCCAAAATATTACTAAGAGCTAAGCGAACTACTCGCTACTCTAAGGAGTCAAGCATTGCTGCTGCTCCACGACCTCACCACGACGTCGAGGGACCACACTGTATACACCACACCCGCTACGGGATACCGAAAAGCATAGTAACCGACCAGGGCACCAACTTCCTCAGTGGCTTATTCAAGGGCCTATGCAAACTCCTAAAAATTAAGAAACTACAAACTTCCGCCTATCATCCCCAATCACAGGCCACTAGTAGAATATTTGCGTAGTATCACTGACCAAAACCCCAAATCATGGGATCAATATTTACGAACCGCCGCGTTCGTCTATAATAATAGTATTCACGACAGCACCAAGCTAACTCCCATGGACTGTCTTTACGGTTTCTCTCCCGATGTCCCCTCAAATCTAAAAAAGGATCCCGAGCCACTATACAATCACGAAAGCCAGTACCACCTTCTAAGATATAAACTACAAAAAACATACTCAATAGCCCGGCAAAATTTGCTAGCAAGTAAACAGAAGTCTAAAGCCCACTATGACCAAACTACTAGAACCCACACCTTCCATGTAGGCGACCAAGTCCTTATAAAGAGCGAGAACCGGAAGGGCAAACTGTCTGCCATCTGGAGAGGCCCCTATCCTATAGTAGCAATTACAAGCCCCGTGAACACCAAAATTAGAATTGGTAACAAACAGACCGTAGTCCATAATAACCGCCTGAAACCTTTCTACGAATAAATTATTTATATATTCACGCATTCAAATTCGCACCCTAATAAACGGCTCTAAAGGCAAGTTACTCCCAGTCCACTGTTAACATAGAAGTCATACTATTCCTCGTAGCTGCTTCAGGCTCTAAGCCTAACCCCATCATCCCGTTGACCACAATGGTCACTGTGTGGCACCATATGAAATAAATTAGAGATTGGTTACCGTCGTTAATAACTGCTTAAAGCTATTTATGAAAATAAAACACAACTTTAAGCCACCAAAATCACGCCTATTTACGCCTAACGGTGCTTTACGGATAAAACACCGATTTAGACGAATGGCGACCAACCTACACCCACGGATACGAATAAGGTCACACCAAAACTAATATCTTATTTATTATCTCATTGCAGCGCACCGTGCGTACACTGACTTCCTCTTATTATTTGAAACCCTTTTTTAGAGTAAATGACTAACCAGCCACTGTGCATGGCCCTACTTCACTATCGCTAACTGACCTAGTAATTTAGTTCCTCATGATATATGCATTTTCCAAACCCCACGAACTCGCTCCTTGACGCTGCCCAGAACTTTTCCAAAATGGGCGAAAGCTCATAGAAGTGTATGTAATGTATAAAACGCTCTTCCCAAATATTAGAACTTGTAAAATTAGAAAAGTAAAAATTATTAAATAATAAGAATTGTAAAAAATAAAAAGAATTGTAGAAGAAAATATTAAATAAATAAGATAAGAAACATTGTAGAAAATAATAAATGACAAAATGCGCCCGGCCCTTAGAGATGTAAGCCTAGAGAGTCATATAATATAATAACATATGAAAACGCCCCTAAAGGCTGTTAGAATTAAAAATAAATTATGAAGGACTAGTGTAAGTATGTAGAAACGTTGTACATAAAGCCCTAAAACCGTCAAAAACGCAACCCGCAAATTTTTAAATACGAGCAATGCCCCCTTGCTTTGCGTCGTAGCATTGCTCTTATTGAGCCCCCCAAGGAGTTGTTATAAACAAAAACCCGCCTAAAAAATCGATTCTAAAATTTAATAATCATTACTGTTCGAAAGTATAAATTCCTACCCGGTCATATTTAATTCTTCTAAATTCATAAATCCCTAACATTTATAAAAAATTACCGATCATATTTATTTCAAATTTTTAACTTTCATAAAAAATTATCACACGGGAAATTCAAATGCAATATTGCACATTTGCTCGTTGCAATAATTTCTTAGAAATCCACGGTGATAAACACCGTGGATCTATACATACAAATTATCCTTATCGGACTCAGGTGTCAGGTTTCAGCTCGACTCTTGTCTGCTTGCGGCACATTCGGGCGGTAAGAAAATCTGTTTTTGCTGAGATCTGCAGCTTTTTCCTTGCGGCGTGGGAATAGTTTTTCAGTTTTTCGGAACCACGGCCGCGATACAAATTAATAAGTCAATTAAGTGTTGTTCTAACCATAGACCGCGGCGGCCGCGTCTCCACATTTAAAAAAAAAAAAAGTATTGTTCTGACCTTAACCGACGGCGGGCGGTTTTTGTTTTTTGAATGAAGTTGTTGTCTAAACCCTTGACCGCGGCGGGCGACTTTTAGTTGAAAAATAATTTTACTGTTTTAAAAAAAAAAGTGTTGATCTAACCTTAACGGGCGGCGGACGGTTCTTGCCCAATAGTTCGCGTAAATTACTGAGTTTTATTAAGAAGTATTGATTCCAACCACGTTCGGCGACGGGCGCGTAGCCAATTTTTTAAAAAAGGGTATTGTTTTAAATATAACCGACGGCGGACGATTTTCGGGCAAACTGAAGTCTTGAGTTTTATTAATATATAACAAATGCAAATAAAATTATAATTAAAAAATGTGTAGCATAGTTGAAGCATAAGGATAACATTCCTGTTATTAAATAATAAATACATTACCGCTCGAAAAATAAATATAAAAGTGAGTTTCAATATTTAACATTTTGAAGTCTTGAGTATTATTAATATATTACAAATGCAAATAAAATTATAATTAAAAAATGTGTAGCATAGTTGAAGCTTAAGGACAACATTCCTGTTATTAAATAATACATACATTACCGCTCGAAAAATAAATATAAAAGTGAGTTTTCCATATTTAACAAGTCCATCACTAGAAGGAAGCGATTTTTCTCAGAATTTTTAATATTCGACAAAAATTTTACAAACGATTTGCCCCATATCTAAAAATTTTTGCAGCCCTTTGTCTAAAAGCATATTTTTAAGTTTTTATTAAGTAAAGTATGTAACAAAAAAAAATTACCTTCTCAATCCTCCAAACACTAACTTGTAAGGCTGTCCTCAAGGGGGCGTTCTATCACCCCTCCTATGGTCAATCGTGATCGACGAACTTCTTGCAGACCTGAATAACCGTGGATTTAAAACACAGGCCTATGCTGACGATATCGTCATAACGGTTAGCGGCGGTCATGATAGCACCGTTTCAGACCTCATGCAAGCCGCTTTGTCACATGTGCATAGCTGGTGCCGTAGCAAGAATCTGGGTATTAACCCACAAAAAACTGTCATCGTATCGTTTACTAATAGAAGGAAGGTATATTTAAAAGCTCCCTCTGTGGACGGCAAAGAATTAGGTTTCTCAAAGGAGGCTAAATATCTAGGCATAATCCTGGATCAAAAGCTCTCCTGGAAATCTCAAATTGAGAGAGTAACTGCCAAGGCAACTGCATCTCTCCATGTTTGTCGCCAATTCGTAGGAAAAACCTGGGGTTTTAAACCTAGGTTAATGTTTTGGCTATATACTACGGTCGTAAGGCCCATGATCACATATGCATCCATCGCATGGTGGGCTAAAACCAAACAAAAGGGTGCTATGATTAAGCTGGCCAGGGTGCAAAGACTGGCCTGTCTTGGTATCACAGGGGCCAAAAGCACCTGCCCGACTGTGGCTATGGAGGCTCTCCTGAACCTTCCTCCGCTACAAAAAGAGGCTCTGGCAGGGGCACTGCGTCTACGGGAGCTATTCTCCTTTAAGCCAGGAGACCTGCTGGATCATTTATCGATCCTCAAGGAGCTGAACTTGGAGCAAATGATATCTTTGTCCGATACCATTCCTGCTACTCTTGACTTTGACAAACCGTTTACGACGACTATTCGAAGTAGGTCAGAGTGGCAACATGGCAGGCCTCTCTTTAGAGGAAGCACGGCCTTTTGGTACACAGATGGTTCCAAAACCGATAAAGGGGTAGGGCTGGGTGTTTATGGCCCAAGGAGCAAAATATCCATGGCTCTGGGCACTACCCCCACTGTTTTTCAGGCTGAGGTACTCGCCATCCAGGTGTGTGCTCAGACTTGTATTAATAGAGCTCCAAATAGCTCTAACATTTTTATTTTCTCGGACAGTCAAGCTGCACTGCTGGCCATTAAATCGTGTACCAGCATAATGGCGCGATCTAAATAGTGGGCGCCACTTATGCGAGGTGTTACCCCCTTAGCCACAAGCCCGGAAGAGCATGGCCAAGGAGCCAACACCATACATAAGAAATAAAAAGAAAATCCGGAACTCCTACGCCGGCCACACGGAGTTGTCTAGCTCGCCGGAGGGGTCGTGGGGTGTGTGGCCGGGGCTTACCGCGGTTGGTTCACCACTTACCTGTGCCTAGGCAACTTTGAATCCCGCCTCCATCATTCTCCAGGCATCGCCTGAGCCGCGTCACTGTAGTTCGGTCCCTTGCCAGCTCATAGTCTGGATAACCACCAGCTGACAAGGAAAGGCACTACTTAGGAACACTGAAAAGAAATGAAATCCGCCCCCAACCATTCCCAAAAAAATTTAACAATTTATGTTACTCATTATAAATTTTTTGTTTTTTTGTTTTATTTAAGAAAAAAAAGGACAACACAATAATACGAGAAGAAGTTATGACAATAATCAATAGATGCCAGATGCAACAAAAACCAAATTTTTGTTCTACTATTACATGTGTCTAGACAATTTCGTTCACAAAAAAAAAAATCTTTAAAACACGCGCCGTATTGGTACCAAACACGCCTCGTATTTTTACAAATTCACTCACACAGGTTTAATTTCAGGAAGAACATATTGCCCAGAAACAACAAAAGAATAACAATGAACAAATAAAGTCACAAATGATTATAAATAAGATTAAAATTAATATTAACTACAGTTAAAATTATTATTTAGTACTAAATTAAAGCATGAACAGATTTTTATTTTATTTTTTGTAAATTTTTTGTGTGTCTTATTTTTTTTTATATTTAGTGTATATCTTGTTTTCTTTTATAATGTGGCGTACTCACGCGACAAAACCGAGTACTCCACCGAACAAAATGTGTTGATCGGTAATAGGAACATGTTCCGTATTGGAGCACAAAAAGATGGCCTACAGAAAGGAACCTTTAATGTGACCGCTATTTTCCTTACCCTTTAAATTAAATCAAATCTCTCAGTCTTGATTCTATTTTCTTCTGGACTGCAAGAATTTGTAGAACTTCTACAGCTGACAATTATCCAATCGTATCTTTTTCGTCTTCCGAGAAAATTAATTTTTGTTACTTTCCTTACGGTTTTTATTTCTATTCGGAGCATACGACTTTGCCCACCCCCTTGATATTACTCGGTATTTTCCTCCAACAAAAAAATATACGAACCACACAAAAAAATTCTCTTAATGTTTTGATATATATTTTTAAGACGTCCGCAGCCGCTTTTAGATAATATTTTAAGTAGCGACCCTCGACAGAATATTAAAGACAAAAATCCACAGTTTTTTTATTGAAAGAAAATTTCGTTTCTCTCCGCTGAATAGCTGAAACCTTCCTCCCGAGTGTGGTTTTTAATCCTATTCGTTTTTTTCTTATTCCTGCTTCAATCAACCTACTACGCTACATATATTTTGATGTTATTAATTTACCTTCTGCTGCACCGAATTTAAGAGGACTTTTTTTTCTTTTCTCCACAACTAACTCCAATACAATTTATAAACTCCGCCCCACGTCGTCTTTCTGTGGATCCTTTTCTTCCCCAAGTGTGTGTTGTAGAGTAGTCGCACGTCGTCGTCTTCTCTTCCTTTCGGTCCTCTCGGCCGCTTCCTCTTTCTTAGAAGTTGACCTACTAAGTTGTCCACTCCTGCTTCATTCACTAGTCATTCATTCCCTCGAATATACAGAACCGTCCGTACACCAGTTAAACAGCGTTTAAAGTCAAAATTTACAGCGATATTATATGCTATTAGTTAAGTTTACTAACTTCTTCACGAAATTCCGGCGACAACCAACCGGCTCCAACTTTTTATTTTTTTTTTTTTTCTCCCAAAACAAAACCGTTCCTTTTCAAATATTTTTCGTGACTCCCCATTTTCTGTTTTTTTCATTTCTCCCCGCCTACCTTTTTGTTCCCAACCAACTACTCGATTTTCTTCCCCACAGTAATTTTTAGTCAAGTAGATATTTAGGCAAAACTGACCGTTACAATCGCACAGAGTGTCATCAAAGACTGCCCTGGATTGTCTTCAATCCCTGAAATTCCTCAGCAGGAACAATAGTGTGACGCTGATGTGGATTCTGGGCCACGAAGGTCACATTGGTAATGAGATTGCCGATAGCCTGGCTAGAGCAGGCTAGAGCAGGCGCAAACTCATTACCTATTGGTGCGGAACCTTTCTGTAGCTTAGCAAGCTTCCACATAAAAATGGCCTTAAAGAATTGGGTTGACCAGATGTTTCTTCAAAGCTGGTCTAGGACCCAGGGTGCTCGTCAAGCTAAAAGATTCATCCAAATCGATAAAGCTAATACCATGTTTCCATCGCACTCGAAATCTTCCGATTTCGGCAAAAATGAGGATTTCGGACGAAATCTCGTTTGAAATCTCATGTTTTAGCATATAAAATGAAATCGCCTTTCGGAGGAGATTTCAATGAAATCTCGATCGAAATCTTGGTAATGACTATTCAGCCTATTCAGCAAGTGGGAAATTTTGGGGAAATTTCTCAGCTGTAAAAAATTTTGACAGTACGAATTTGTCATTTTTAAATTTTCTATCTTTAACGTTTAAAATGGAGCTTAAATGAATGTTTATATTTTTTCCTTATTTTACAGCCTATTCTTTCCAAATTCCTCAGTTTTGTTGATATAATTAGGTTTTTAAAATTTGATGTGCAAGTTTGTTATGACAAGCGAAAACTGCCTGGTGCGATGGGAACACATTTGGATTTCGCCAAATCGTTTTATCAAAACCTGCGGATTTCGAGTGCGATGGAAACATGGTATAAGGCGGGCAAACTTTTAAATCTCAAGAGGTGGGAGCTAAAAATAATAACAGAGCTCCTGACGGGCCACTGTTCGCTTAACTATCACCTAAACAAAATAGGACTGGTGGCCGACTCTGGCTGTCGATTCTGTGGGACAGCTCCCGAAACCGCGGAGCACTTGATGTGCGACTGTGAGGCTACAGCGAGGAAAAGAATGAGCCTTCTACATCGTGATTTCCCTACTCCCAGGGAGATTTGGGACAGCAACCCTAAATCAGTTTTAGGCTACCTAAGAAGCCTTAACCTTGATGGTTTTTAAAGAAGGGGGTGGCACAATAGACCAAACAAAATAGGTCACAGTGCCCGCTAAAGCGCCCCTCAACAAGAATAATAATAATAATAACTTGTAGGAATGTGGCCAAAAACATATTTATTCATTCTAACGTAAAAAGGTACATTCCAATGCTAGATATGTATAGGCCATTCATACACGAGGGATCATGGTTCTGCAACCATGAGCTTTGCTGCAAGTTTCCTGAAAATACACGGAGCAATAGCAAAGGAAACAGCTTTTATGTTGCTACGCAATGATTGTTTGTATTAGTGAGATGTCAAATATTTTGACTCTGGTCGGGTGTTTATTTAAATCTGGTCGGGTGCTTAACTAAATCAATTAAAAATTAGATATAATAGAAGAAAATAGTACGTTAGTGACTTCAACTGCAGCGGCAGCATGTTTTTTCATTGTTAATTGTTGACTGTTTGAATGTTTATTATTTTTAACTAAATGGCAACGTATTATTAACTTCCCAGTATAGGAAGTTATTGTAATCGGTCCGAAAATCGAAATCGAAAATTTCAACGTATTTTCATCTTTCAAGGTCCCAGGAGCATTTTAAGCAAAAAATTGGGAGGAAGTATGTGTGTGTGTGTGTGTATGTGCGTACGGATGTGGTCATTTTTTCCTGCACGATATCGCGCGAACCAAAACTGATATCGACTTCGTTGAGGTGTCGTTCGAAGCGTATTAACCAAAATATGATCTGAGAAGATTTTCATAAAATTCGGTCGAGCCGTTTTTTTGTTTAAGCGGCGTAAGTGATTTTTGTACCTGCACGATATCGCCCGAACCTCGAAAGATATTGACTTACTTGAGGTGCCGTTCGAAGCGTATTAGCGACAATATAATCTGAAAAGATTTTTTATAATATTCGGTCCAGTGGTTTTTTGGTTTAAATGACTTAAGTGATTTTTGTACCTGCACGACACCGCGCGAATTAAAAACTATATCGATTTCACTGAGGTGCCGAAACACATTAATACCTAATCTTGTAAGTGCGCACATTTAGTTTGACATTTTAGCGAAAATATTGATAAACAATTGTGACAAATTCTCGGTATTATACATATATTCTATATTGCCTATTGTTCATTTATTATTAAAATATCCAATCATAATATTCAACATCCATCATACTGGGAAGTTGATCGTGTGGACCGAAAGGGTCGAACCCACATCCCAACTAGTTCTTATTTGTGTTCGTGTTCGCAGGAACACAAAAGTCTCCACCGAAGTACGAAACTCTCCACTTATTTCATCTCCGCACGCCTCACTTGCCCAGAAAAAGCGTTTGCTCCAGAACCGTGATCCCTCGTGCATGAATGGCCGTAAACTTTCGAAAGAAGTAAACAACTGATTTATGACAACAGATTTTCTATTATGTATAAAATGTATTTTGTATATTTTATGGAAATTGATAACCACAGGTAAAACGAAAAGTCATAGATGGAGTGTTCACTATTCTTTGTCATAGATGCGGTGCAAATAAAATATAACAATTCTTCCAAATTCTTGACGGACAATTATTGTATAATTCTTTCAGCAGCATCTACATGAAACATGCGTTAGTTTTTCAAGTTATTTGTTGAAATGATTCTTCACACTCTCCACTTAATATATTGTCATCCAGTCTGAAGTGTTATTCAACAGGAAGGAAAAGCGTAATTAGTGGCTAGTCCCTAGGCACAACATCCCACTAGTTTTTAATTAATCTGTCTAAAATGCGTGCAGATAAAAGTATTACGGTAGCATATAAAGTATCTATTGAAGCCGTTAACGGAGCAATGCAAAATTTCAAAAGTAAAAACCAATTATTTTGGGGAGTAACTATTTAATTGGCAAAGATTTCGGGCAAACGTTGCCAGTTGGCCGACAGATACGCGGGTCGTTGTAATTTATGCACGTCTAAAATGATCACTCATTGATTGAAAAACATAATTTCAAACAAAATATGCGGAGGCAATCAGAAAACTCAGAATTCAGTACTATTTTCCTCAATATATAGGATATACAAAATGTTCTGAGATTAATGATAATCATGACATTGAGCTGCTGGCTGCTCTTTGTAAGTTCGTAATAGGTACGGAAATTGTGATGAGCGACATTCATGCCGATTTGCAAAATATCAACTCAAGCCGAAATGTATTTCGTCTCAAGCCGAAATGTATTTATTCGATTTTTTAAGGGCACCAAATTGTGAATTTTCGGGCTGACAGTGGGCACCAATTTTGCGAAATTTTTGACCTTTTGTAATGCTATTTTTGGGAAGTGGAAGTTGCCATGGGGAAGTTCTGCACAGGTTGCCAATTACCTGGGAACGTCAAAATCTACGCGCACGAGTCGTAGTACGATTGGCTACATATGTGTCTGTTGTGAACCTAGTACAAAATTTTCCCGATTTCCGCTCAACCTCGTGTTTTAAAAAGGATGATAGGTAACATATTTTTTATAGGTAACTAAATTTTATTACTATCTAGGATAAGTGAGACAGTAGACCAAACGCTTAGGAGGCAAAAGGCCGGATTCAGGAAGGGCCGCTCATGTATTGATCATATCAACACCTTACGAATAATAGTGGAGCAGTCTACTGAATTCCGATCCCCCCTTTACCTTGCTTTCGGAGATTATGAGAAAGCGTTCGACTCAGTCAATAGGAGCTTTATATGGCAGGCATTACGGCGACGTGGATTGCCTGATAAAATAATAGAATTAATAAAAGCCCTATATAACAACTCCAAATGCAGAGTTCTCCATAATGGAAAATTATCCGACAGCTTTGAGGTGAGCTCAGGAGTACGACAAGGATGCCTACTTTCGCCATTACAATTTCTTATAGTAATAAATGACATCCTTGTCGGCGCTCTAGATAGTAGAACAGGCGGCATACAATGGGGTTTGGTAGACTGCCTTAAGGATCTCGACTATGCCGATAATATCTGTTTGCTGGCCCACAGACACCAGGACCTCAAAAACATGTTAAACAATTTGGCAACAGAAAGTAGTCCAGCACACTAAAGGCTAAATCCGACTAAAACTAAAGAAATGCGGATAAATGCCAACACCATTGAACGGACAGCGCTGAATAACCGTGACGTGGAACGGGTAAATAAATTCTGCTACCTCGGTAGCATTATTACCGAAAATGGTGGGGCAGAAAAAGACGTCAGTTCCGGAATAAATAATGCACGAGGCGCATATGCATGCCTGTCCCGCATATGGAGATCAACGGAGATCTCAACTTACACCAAATTACTCCTTAGTATTTTATTTCGAGAGTAATGACTTTCCCAATAGTAAAATGAAGATATGTGAATTACGATACTTTCAGTTATCTTTTTATCAGATGCAGTTGATCCTCGGGGTATGAAGCTGATATCTTTGAAATAAATTAAAGTTATTAAATAATAATATATTTTAATTTGGAGAAATGATACCTAGCAATTAAAGCTATTCTATTTTTAGAAACTCCTGTGATGTTCTTAAAGAATAGAAGAACAAACTTCCATTATTTTAAAATAAATCGGTCCTATTCTATTTTACTTTTTTGACTTTTAAAATGGTGAGAAAATACTAGAAAAATAATTAAAATAAGTACCAGAAATTTGTTTGAATGTAACAGGCGCTACATGTTAAACCATCAGGAGATAAATCATTTGCTCTACAGCAAATAGTGGTTTCATTTGTTACAACATGGTTACATGTGAATTTAAGAGCGTACTGTTGTAAAAAGTTCGCTGTAGTTTTATCTATATCTTTTTTACGCGCTTTCTTCCTTTTGGTATACGGCAAACAGGAGTCGAATATTCTTCGTTCTGACTCATTTGCTTACACGTGCACTTGTCCATAGTTTAACTCAAACTGACTGCAATACAGGAGCTGAGTGTGACCGATAACAACCCTTATATGCACTAGGAAAAATAACTATTTCTTAATATTAAGAGAAAAATTTGTTTAGGTTTGACATACCACGGCAATTTTTGTTGAGTTTTGCAGAAACAATAAAATTGTCTTTAAAATATCTTCAGTTTTATCTATTTCTGCTTAAATTTTTAATTCTCAAAAGAAAGCTGCTTGCAATAAGAATCGTTTGATACCCATATCATATTTTTCGATTTTTTGGACTTGTTGAGTTTTGGGAAAACGGTCCTCAGATCGAGACCCAGCGGCACCGACACACAGTAGGACAAATTGCCAAGAAGCCGGCCAAAACATCAAAAAGTTAAGTAATCTTCGTGAATTGTATACTCGGGGGTTTTCGACGACGCTGATTACGAATTTGGCAATATTTGTTCAAAAAACAAGATGGCGGATCCAATATGGCGGACGACCACATGAAAAAATGCATATTCGCGGATGAAATTCTGTACCCGGGGGTTTTCGAGGTCGCTGATTATAAATTTGACATTATTTTCTCAAAAAACAAAATGGCGTCATATAAAAAATTGATATTTTTAGTTTTAATACAATTTCATCGTATTAAAAAAAAATCAGAAGCATAAAAATAGTATCGTACACAAGGAATAGGTACAAATAAATTGTGGCAGAAGACGACAGGTAGGACGATGCCTTAGACGGACTTCCCACTGTGACGTTCTTCAATACCTGCGCGGCGGAAACTTTCCCACTTTCACGTAGGCTCATCCGCGTAGCATAAAAGAGTTCTTCTAGGCTGTGGTCTTCTCTCAATTTATCGGTTTTTCGCCTTTTGGACCTTTCACTGCTATCCGAAAAGCTTGTAGAAGGTCGACCAGCGATAGCCTTTCTCTCCGCGGTACTTTGAGAAGATCCGTCCTCCGATAAGATCAATTGACCTCTCAGACAATCCGCATTCTTCTTAGAAAACTACACCTCTTTCCGGCGAGCCTCTTTCCATAAAGTACGCAATTTGTACATGACGTATTTAAAATTTTTCTGTACTTCTTCAGTTATGAAGTATGCGAATTCCAATTGGAGCGTCATGCGCTTCTCAATAGTGAGAGCTAATTCGTCAGCAGATTCAGTAGAAAGAGCATCTTTAATCAAGCAAAAGATCTCCTTTCGTGTTAATTGAAGTACTCTTTGGGTTCCTGAAAACATAAAAAACGTTAAATTTAGTCACTTCGACTAAAATTTAACAACAAAGAAAAACATTAAAATGCAAGAAAAAACCGATTGTATCTCCAAATTCGCACAAATTCGCACTTTAATTTACTTCTTGTTTTTTTATTTAGACTATGACAAGTGAAACATTTTTTTTTTTAGAAAACGAGCGAGGACGACTTATAAACTTTAAGTTATTTGAAAAATTAGGTTTTCTCTACGTTTCACGATTGTACGTATTCGATTTAATTCCACTCACCTTCACGAACAGAATCCATTTTTAAATTCTCAAAAGCACTAATTGGCACTATTTAACAAATAGTTATTTACAATGCACAATATGTGTTAGAAATTTCAATAGCTGCGTCTCGTGTAACGGCCACTTTCGAACTGATCCTACAAAGGAAGAAAACGTACCTGTACCCTGAGGACAGATGTTCTGTAACCCTCGGAGCCCCTACTTAAAATTCCGCAAAGAGAAAGTCCCTAAATGAAATCTTCATTTTAGGGGCTTTGGCCAGCGTTTTGGCACTTTGTCCTACTGTGCGACCGCCCGTATCCGTTGCGGGGACGTCCCACTCGGCCCGCCGATAATGGATCAAAGAAAAAAGAAAAAGAAGACATATACGAAGATGTGGAATTATGGGTTAGCATTAGATTAAAGTGTGAAATTAATAATATTAAATCTAACTTGCAAATGCAAAATACGTAATCAGTGAAATATGGCAAAAACAAATTACGATAGTTTTAGAATACAATCAATGCAGGTAATTCAAAAATGAAATTAGGTACAAAATCAGACATTTTTTAAGCCCTTAGTGTCTATCTATCTATGTGCCCCTTAATCCCTCGTGGGACATAGGGCGGAAACAGTTGCCCTCCAGCGGACTCTGTTTTGCGCGACAGCTCTTAGCTCTGACCAGGATCTCCCAGTAGTTGCGGCCTCTGCTAGTAGGGTTCTCCTCCACGTTGTTCTAGGTCTTCCAACTCGACGGGATCCTTGCGGGTTCCAGTCAAGGGCCTGTTTGGCTAGATTTTCGTTATCGCGTCGCAAGGTGTGGCCAACCCAATTCCATTTCCTTCGCCTGATTTGGTCGTCTATCCTTTCTTGGCCGGCACGGCGCCATAGCTCTTCTTTTGAAATTCTATCTTGCCAGCGGATTTTTAGGATACGACGTAGGCATCTGTTTATGAAGACTTGTAGGCGCCCTGTGATGAATTGGGTGACTTTCCATGTTTCGCAACCGTATAAAAGAACTGCCTTAACGTTGGAGTTGAACAGCCGCAATTTGGTGTTGGTTGAGATCTCCGTTGATCTCCATATGCGGAACAAGCATGCATATGCGCTTCGTGCTTTATTTATTCTGGAACTGACGTCTTCTTCTGCACCACCATTTTCGGTAATAATACTACCGAGGTAGCAGAATTTATCTACCAGTTCCACGTCACGGTTATTCAGCGCAGTTCGTTCAAGTGTGTTGGCATTTATCCGCATTTCTTTGGTTTTATTCGGATTCAGCCTTAAGCCTGCTAGACTACTTTCTGTTGCCAAATTGTTTAACATGTTTTTTAGCTCCTGATGTCTGTGGGCCAGCAAACAGATATCATCTGCGTAGTCGAGGTCCTTAAGGCGATCTAGCAAACCCCACTGTATGCCGCCTGTTCTACTATCTAGAGCGCCAACAAGAATGTCATTTAGTACTATAAGAAATAGTAATGGGGATAGTAAGCATCCTTGTCGTACTCCTGAACTCACCTCAAAGCTGTCGAATAATTTTCCGTTATGGAGAACTCTGCATTTGGAATTGTTGTATAGGGCTTTTATCAATTCTATTATCTTATCCGGCAGTCCACGTCGCCGTAATGCCTGCCATATAAAGCTCCTTTTAACCGAGTCGAACGCTTTCCCATAATCTACGAAAGCAAGGTAAAGGGGGGATCGGAATTCAGTAGACTGTTCCACTATTATTCTTAAGGTGTTGATGTGATCTATACATGAACGGCCCTTCCTGAATCCGGCCTGCTGCCTTCTAAGCGTTTGATCTACTGCCTCTCTTATTCTTGATAGTATAGTGTGGGACAAGATTTTACCCACAGTAGATAATAGACAGATGCCTCTCCAGTTGTCGCATATTGTTAGATCCCCCTTTTTGAGTATTTTGACTATGATACCTTCCGTCCAATCCTCCGGAAAGGTACAGGTGTTCCATGCTAATTCGAGGATTGGCTGAAGCGCATCTGCTATGAGGCTTGAGTCGGCTTTCAACAATTCTGGCGGGATGCCATCTTTTCCAGCTGCTTTACCATTGGCCATCGCATGAACTGCGGTTACTATTTCCGTCTTGGATGGGGCCCGGGTGTTGATTCTTATCGGCTGTGCATTGTTGCTGTTTTCCTGAGGTTCCTGTGTGAGTGAGCCATTCAGGGCGGCGAAGAAATAATCTCTCCATCTTTGGAGCTGCTCCTCGTCGCTGCACAGCAGCCTTCCATCCGCACTCTTAACGGCATGCTTTTTAGTAGAGTGCTTTCCCGAGAGCTGTTTAGTAATTTGGTACAGCACTTTACTGTTGCCTGTGTTTGCCGCGTTTTCCGCTTTTTCTGCGAGCTCGTTTATCTGCTGCCTTTTATCACGCCGGACACTTCTCTTTACCTCTCGGTGTAATTGAGAGTACTCCCGTTCAAGTTGGTGACGTCTATCCGGGTCGCTTGTAGGGTTTATGTTATTTTTGAGGGCCCTCCTGCGTTCTATTTTTTGCCAGGTGCTGTCCGAGATCCAATGTTGCATGTTTCTCTGGACATAACCGATGCTCGTCATCTCAGTGTAACATGTGAAAATTTTCTTTTTGATGTGTGTTTAACTCCAACGAACAACCCTCTTTTAATTATTATTCTCCTGGAAGACAATTAATTTTACTTGCTTGTTTTCTGGTGATTTTGTAAAATTAATTTGAATTTGGCCGAAAAATTGACTGCTTTTAGTGGTGATTGTTAAAAGTACCCACGACAGAAACTACCGACCGAATTCTAATTTTTTAGTGCTTTTCAAATGGATTCTTTTATTTTCAGCATTATTTGTGGACCCTCCTAACGTAAAATAGATAGCACATAGTATGTACAGAAAGTGATAGCGCACACAACAATTGTAGAATTCTGCACGAGTCACGGGTTATTTTTATTTTCTTTAGGGTTCAATCAAATGGGTTTAAAGCACGAACCCTTACATTCCTAGCATACAACAATTGTGGTCAAAGTATATGTGGCCTCGTCCCATGAATTTCTTCCAAAAAAAATCTTTTTCGTTGCTTTAACTCTTTTATCATTTGCAGGCCTTAAGCCCTCGGCTTTAAAGATTTTTGTTGATAAATAAAAAGAAAATACTATTACAAAAATTATTCCCTTATGCTTGAAGTTTCCTTTGAGAACGCTTATCTGCCTTTAAATTAAAATAAATTTTATTTTACGAACACGATACATAGTGGAAAGTTAGAAGTTAGTTTATCCTAAAAAGTTAGTTATATATAATTTTTCCAATAAATAAGCTCTCTCAATATGTTCGGCTTGCTATAGTTTCCCGTAGACGCCTTCGAACAATGAGCTTAAAACCTTCGAATGAAAAATACAAAAAATAATATATTGTCCTGTAAGGGTTAATTAAAATGCAGTAGAACAAATGAAAAACTTGAAGAAATGTTTGAAAAATTGACATTCATACATACACACATAAAATTGGGTAGATACCGATGGCCCAAGCTGAGAGCTATCGAAGTCAGCGTCTACTGGAGGGCAACTGTTTCCGCCATATGTCCCATGAGGAGCATAACCACGAAACAAAAAGAAGTAAGATGTTTTGAAATAATGGATGAAATTTTAGATGAAATGAAGAACATTATTGAGTTAGTGGGTATATTTAAATTAAAAAGGTTTTACATCGAAAGTAGCTCCCACTATTGGTATGATTCCGAGCTCTATACTATTTTCAGTTGCTAATATTATTCGCTTTGGAATTTTTGAAAAACCGCAAAATTAGGTCCGTTTTATGAGGTTTTCTACGCAACATCCTTTTTATGCGAGACCTGATACATCTCCGTTCTTTTATTGAGACCCATTCTTTTTAAAAAAGCAGCCTTTAGATATGCAGTAGAGAATTTTGTAAAGTTAAAATATAACAATAAGTATGGTTATGATGTCTCGTATAAAAAGGTGCGTAGACAAGCTCATAAAATCAACCAAAGCGTTTTTTTAATTCCAACAGCCATCTAGCCAATCATATTCAGAATACGTTTTGTACGCGTAGATTTTGACGTTGCCAGATAATTGGCACCCTGTGCAGGACAGGGGTTGAGACGAACATGGCCAACATTATAAGAAGACATTACTGAATTGATCCTGAAAAGAGCCGTTGCTGCTTCCCGTTTTCGTGTTTCGTCGTTTCTGGCCATACCACCGGCACGGCGCCAGTTACCAATTAAGTGTAACGCTTGTTTATAAACGATGCTCGGTTCCACTTTTAGGTATTACCAGCGAGCACTAATAACAAGAGTGATGAGCTAGAACAAATTTTTAAAAATGTTTCATTGCCCTTGAAATCAGCTGATAAAAATTTCAATAGGAGGGAAAAAGTCAATATGAACAAAGAAGTAATATCTATGATAAAAGAAGGCAGAATTACTTAGCCACTAAACGCAGCGTATGTGAAAGAAAGATAAAAAATGAAGGGGAAGTGGCTGGAATGTATATTATAAGATTCCCGCCTTTTTTAATGGACAATACAAGTGCATTCGTACGCCCAAAACAACAATACATGTGCATTCGTAAGCCAAAATCGCTATACCAACACGAAATGTTTACCCATCAAATTACTGCTCTGTTCCAGTTTTGCTTCCATTTGAATGTAAACATTCCAGTAGGGGAATCAAGGAACATCTTCTGTTTCTTTCGTAATAATGTATTTTTTGCATAAGATGTATTTCCATCGCGCGTTTGTTATTATTTTTTTGACATTTTTGCTTAATGTTATTTCTAATCTCTTCTTTCATATGTTTAACTCTTTTACTTGTCCTTGAGCTCTACCTAATCACTCTTGTTATTAGTGCTCGCTGGTATTACAATGTCTGTGGCATTACTGAGTTGAGTCGACTTATTCGAGCTGATATTTTGCAAATCGTCATAAAGTCGCTCATCAAAATTTTGTGGTAAAATGAATAATTAAGAAGTTATAAGCCTTAGAACACAAAAATTAGTCACAATATTTTCTTTTAAAGGCTATAACTTTTTTTCCTTCAACTTTAATAAAAAAAAAAAAATAAAACAAGTTTCTTTAGAGTTATTGTAATCGGTCCGAAAATCGAAATCGAAATTTTCGACGTATTTTTCAAGGTTCCAGGAGCATTTTGAGCAAAAAATTGGGAGGAAGTATGTGTGTGTGTGTGCGTACGTATATGGTCATTTTTTCCTACACGATATCGCGCGAACCAAAAAAGATATCGACTTCGTTGAGGTGTCGTTCGAAGCGTATTAACCGAAATATGATCTGAAAAGATTTGCATAAAATTCGGTCGAGCGGTTTTTTTGTTTAAGCGGCGTAAGTGATTTTTGTACCTGCACGATATCGCCCGAACCACGAAAGATATTGACTATTGATTTTTATAATATTCGGTCGAGCGGTTTTTTGGTTTAAATGACATAAGTGATTTTTGTACCTGCACGATATCGCGCGAACCCTAAAAGATATCGACTTAGTTGAGGTGCCATTCGAAGAGTATAAACCAAAATATGATCTGAAAAGATTTTCATAAAATTCGGTCGAACCGTTTTTTTTTTTTGTTTAAACGACGCGTATGATTTTTGTACCTGCACGGTGCCGAAAAAAGAATATTAACGAAGAAATGCTCTGAAAAAAATTTCATAATATTCGGTCGGGCCGTTTTTGTTTAAATAGAAAAACTTCGGCTAATTGTCAGAAAGACCATAAATTGACAAGTTTTGCTAATATCTAATAGACTCGATGGAAGGAGACCCGTTCTAAACGAAGTGATCTTTTTTGGGTTCTGCCCAGCGATAGCCTTCCAACAAAACATCACTCGTCAAAATTCGACAACTTTTCAAAATCGTGCAAAAATTGCGTAGCCCTTTACAAACAGCGCACATTTTTCAAACCTTGGATTAGCACTTTTTGGCGGTTAATTGTTTTCTACGCGTGATAAAGTTTCAGAAAATTGCGGTTCATCTCGGGATTTCCAGTAATTACCGCAAAATTTGTCCTTTTTGGTCAAGTCTGACAAGTACTAAACAGTTACAGTTTTGCTAATATCTCCAGAAAGCTTTGGAATTTCCAAATGAAGTCATTCGCTTCTCAGTTTTTCAATGGCGCTTCAGCCCGCTCAAAACGAATTTGAACACCCGCTTTAGTGCAGCGAACGAAATACGGAGGAAATGTTTGCTAACGTTCAGGAAAAACAAATTCTATAGAAAAATCTTGTGGATTTACTACTATTATAGTTATTTGAACTAGCTTCTCTCGGGATTGCTTTGTCATCAGTTCTGATACTAGCCAATTTTCCACTAGTGCTAAACATATAACTATTTTGTAAGAAGTCAGTTTATTCCATCTTCGTTCATCATACTGGGAAGTTAATCGTGTGGACCAAAGGGGTCAAACCCACATCCCAACTAGTTTTAATTTCATTCAATAGGAAAGGTTTTACAGCGCCCCGAAGGTATAAAAGTGACAGGTGTTTTGGGTAATTTTTTTACCATTTTACTTCGTCGTCTGTCTAGATATTCTAAACAACAAGTCGTAAGTAATAGTAATGAAGGAATGACTTTACGATGTAAGAAATGCCGATGTTTGAGTTATTGGGGTTTTTTATTGCTGTTATGCTATGTTTTACAAGGTACGATATTGATTAAAATGAAATTCTTTGAATAATAACATGTATTAGTTGTAGTTACTCCAATTTTTTTAAATAATATGTCTAAGGGCTGCACAAAAAAGTACTTTATTCAGTTGTGATAACTATCTAGCGACATACGGGCAAATTAATTTTGTGACAAGCGTTTGCAAGTTGTATAACTCATTTCCACACCGTGTGCGAGGTTAGAGGGCTCTCGTATTTTGATTAAAATGGTGTTTTTCAATCTGTCCCTAAATGAGTGATTATTTTAGACATACATTAATTTCATCGACCCGGGTATCTGTCAGGACAACTGGAAACGTTTGCACGAAATCTATGCCAATAAAAAAGTTACAACCCAAAATAATTGCTTTCTACTTCTTAAATATTGCGGGTCGCGTTCAACCCAGGCAACGAACATGCAATATTGCGACTGGTTTAAAATATGTGGCACGCAGGGTTATCGGTATCTCAAACATAGAATGTGCTGTTTTTCTTTATGTGAGTAAAGTTGCGACAATTTATGCTATAAGCCTGCCACGGTAACCCTTTTATCTGAACGTATTTTGGCCAATATGAAATTATTTAAGAAAGTCATGACCGTACCTCCTGAAGGCGTTAAAAATTCACTAGTATTGAAACTGTTGGTAGACTTCTTTTTGCCCTTTGTTTTCTATATATTCTCTGTCTAAATTATCTTTAGACCTACCTAATGTGCATTAAAAAAGAAGGTGACAGACACCAATAGGCCCCCATCCACGTTGAAACAAATCTTTGACAAATGACGCACAAATTTATGCTTTGACATTTGTTGGCCATCGACGAGAAAAACTTTCTTCAGCCAACCCGAGCGACATTTCATATACTCTACTGTAAACAAAACAAACTTTACATGGCACACATGCAAATTTACACACACATTTAAGCTGTTAAAAGGAAATATTAAACCAGGCGAATATTTTCTTCAAACAGGGGCCTACTTTTAAAACTTGTATTTTATACACAAATATTGGCCAGTAATATGATGATTTGTTTGATCGTGGATAGGGGCCTATAGGCCTGCAGCCCATCCCCAAAAAGTTCTCTAGAAATGCAAAAAGGGATGTAAATGAGATAACCGGTAGAAAATTTATTGCAATCGATAGAGGATGGAAAAATGCATATACAGTTGAATTTCGCCGAATTTTGGACATTGCCAACATACAGGGTGTATCAGTGAAAATGTCGAGACGCCTGTCTGTGGATATGTCTTGGATAGATGAACGAAAAATCATATGGGTGGATCGTAACGTAACGGTTTAGCAGCTAGGGCATTTTAAATTTTTTTTGGTAGAGTTTAACATATTACCCTGTATTTTTGTAGCCCAAGCTGAAGGGGACTCAAGACTTTCCTTTGTGAATTCCATAGGCGTCCGTACTAATCTTAAAAAGGCTAAGGCAAAGGTACGTGCGATGACGGTGTTGCATCCCTTCTTCTTCGATGACTCTTTAGCCCAATTTGAGCCTTGGCCTCCATCAGCTTCTTCCTCCAGACTTCTCTCGGCTCCGCAGCTTGTTTCCAGTTTCTTGTGTTAAGCAGTTTTGCTGCATCGGTCTTAACATTGCCCCCCACCTTGACCGTGGTTTTCCAACTGGTATTTTGCCTTCCTTGAGTATCTTTTAGTCATTCATTCTTTGGACATGACCGGCCCAGCATAAACGCAGTAGCTTGGCATGTGTCGAGAATATACAGTATTTCTATAGATCGTACCATTCGTGATTGTAGTGTATTCTCCATGCATTATCTTCATTGATTGGGCCCCGTATATCCTTCGGAGAATCTTCCTCTCTAATATATCCATCCTTTCTGCGGATTTCTGGGAGATACTCCATGTTTCACATCTCGGCCTCGGTAGTATAGGGGTAAGGCGACTGACTACTATCCCCAGAGGTCCCGGGTTCGAATCCCGGCGGTGCCACGGTCCTAGCCTTTCCCAATTTTCCGCCTACACAACTTTCCTTCTTTCTTCTTCCCTCTTTGCATTCCTGATTCCTCCTGTCATAGCCTTCACTAGTTCTCTTCCCCGCTCCACCAAGCGCATGTCATCGGTTGGTTGATGAGATTCAACTCGTTTCAGGAGGCATAACACTCCAGCGAGTTGTTCTCGATGCCCCGATGTCAGAGTCGCGAAATGGTTGGGAGTAGGTGAAATAAAAAAAAAATACCGCAGCTAGGTTGTGACAGTTCTTTCCTTCACTTCTCTCTCTATCTTCCGACTAGAGCTGCTGTTCGACATTTCAAAAATAAAAATACATGGTCGACAGTACAAAGGGGCCTTCCCTAAGTCTCTAGTGTGTCACATAAAAAAAAAAAAAAATCGTTGTCTTCACTGACTGTGAACCCCAGGTAGTTTATCCGTTCGAAGTTATGTTTCCCTAGGTGGTGGTGTGATTTCTTCTTCTTCTTTCCACCCTTAACTGAATTAGAATCTTACTCTTGTCGGCATTTATTCGCAGCCCTATATGTTTGGCTCCCGCTTCTAATAGCCCTAACTATAATGGTCTTAAGATACCTTAAGATTTTTTACGCTCCTATGAAATGTCATAATACCAACTATAAAGGCCTTAAGGAATCTTTCGTTAACTTTTCCAATCTTTCGTCAAGTCTTTAATGTACGGTAACGAGCGTACAAATCTTAAGCAATCATAAGAAAAGTGTAATTTTCTTTAGTGTTTCTAGTTTCAGAAAACGTTTTTTTGCAAAATGAATAATTTGGAGTTATTAAATAATTTGGCGTTATTAGTGAAATTGGTAGAAGATGTGAAAAAAACCTAGATCGTGTTGTGTAAGAAAAATAAATAGAGACAATAAAAAAACAGTTTTGAACTAATTCAATCAGTTCCTCATTAAAACTATTGTTAATTTCCATTTTTTTAATTTATTGGACGCTTTCCCAGACTCGATTTGTTTACCTTTTACAAATGTCAAAACGTCTTAAGGCTATTATAGTTGAGCTTAAGATTTGACAGTTAATTAACCAGTCTTAAGAGAATTTGACGAAGAATCTTATGATGTCTTAAGATCATTATAGTTAGGGCTAATCCCGTGAAAGGTATGATAGTGATAATAAGGCAGTTTATGTCATTGGCATATCTTATGATCTGCTAAGCAGGGCTGCGTTCTCATCAATGTTAACTTTGCGAATTACTCGTCCCAGGCAGAGATTAAATAGAGTTGGTGCCAGGTTTAAGCCTTGCATGACTGGGAAGGACTCCGCCAATTCTTCTAGTATTCTGACTGTACACCTTGTATTTTCCATTGTCATTTTCGTCAGTTTCACTATCTTTAGGGGTATGTTTAGGTCCAATTGTCGCATAATTTTTTTCCCTGTCGCTGCTGCCGTATGCTTGTTTGAAGTCGATGAAAAGTTGACACGCGTCGATGTTATATTCCCCGCACGATGCTGCACCCACCACGATTATATCTATTCCCACATATTCATTCAGGTAGTGTAAATTTTACCAGTTCTCCTGAAATTGACGAAAAATTTGCTACCCTTTTAGAAGGGCTACTCAGCAGACAGCAGCTTCACTACTAAACATAGGCAAAGCAAAGAAAATATAGTTTTCGCCGATATGCAGCGATATTCTGGAGCCCAGCCGTTACTATTAGCTATCCTATTCCTCCTCTGTAGAACAAATTTTTCCTCCAAATACAATCAGAAATCATTCCTAAAAAGATAGCAAAGTAGTTTAACTTGAACGTCTGATAACCTGTACAAGTCGAGAATGAGTGCATTTGAGTATTTTAAATCGTTAAAACGGTCATATTTCATGAATGCCGACACGTACGAGAAAATGTATTACAACTTTTTTGTGGAGATTCGCGTGGTCTACAAACTTTCTGAAAATTACTTTACGATAGGACTTACGTTTTACGATGCATTTGTGAGTGAGTGAACTTTTTACGGTAGAAAATCGGTAGACGTCATAACCACCGTTGAAGAAACCCTAAAAGGAAGCTCTGTGCCAATGTTTAGCCTGTGCCCAATAATTTGCAATATTTTGCTTTTTTTGGCTTTGTAGGTACAGGTGGTCCAAAGAATCTTCATCGAGGGGGAATGATGTGGCGATCGATACCTTACCGATTCCCAATATAACGAATGGATAATATGAGAGGCGACGATCGACATTAACTTCAACTTTCACACTGGACCATTAGGAATAGAAACGTTTTCCGGAAGAGTAGATAGACCGATATCGAGAACCCAGTGATATCGAAACCTTAAGATAGAAACCACCGGTCATAAAAGAATTCAATAACGGTATAATTAAGGAAGTGTCTAAATCTACTGGAAAACGCGAAACGCGAAACGCAAAACGCGAAACGCGAAAACCAGGAAATTGAATAGTTTTTCGAATAATACCAGAGACAGACTTGTGGTATAGCAATTGAGATCGGGATATTGCAATATTGCCATATTGCAATATAAAAATTTGAAGACACACTTGCATCAGTATACTGAGTTGTTTTGGTTGTCATTTATCTGCCAACTCATCAGGAAAGGATAAACAACTAACTCCTTCAACTGACATAAAAATCTTTGGTAGGTAGTGCTGCCAAAATTGAAGAATTAAAATTCTGTTCGAAATTATCATTTTGGGTTATGCCCAGACTATTCTTCGGTTTAAATCTAGGGTATACTGAGCTATACCACGAAGTTTTTCTCAATTGGGATATTGAGTTTCAAAGTTGAGTATATTGAGTGTATACCGAGATTTTTTCTCAGTATATAGAGACACACCTGAAGGATATTGCAATATTGCTCATATTGTAATTACTATACCACAAGTGTGTCTCTGGTATAACAGTCATTTCGAATATTTTAATTGTTGTCCGAATGATTTCTTGTAGAATTTGAACTATTTTAGGTTAAGAAAAATAAAGGCGTATTTGGAAATAAAGGCGTATTTGGAGACTGCTGCATTGCTCGGTGCGCAGCATTCTTACATTCAGATGCCAGCTTGCATTCATTATCGAACCAGTTCCGATCTCTTCGACTTCTGCCTAATATGAAGGCAGCAGTACCAATGACAATGTTTTTAAGGCGGGTCCAGTTCTCGTCGACCCCCGTCATCTCATCCCCAGGACTTAGGGCTAGTTCTAATGTATGACCGTAGCTGTGTCTGGCCATTTCATTGCGTAGTGCAGCTGTGTTGATTCGAGCCTGATCAGCGGATACAGAGCTTTTCAGCGTTGTAATGCGTTCTCGGAGCACCATACCAATAAGATAGTGATCCGAGTTGAAGTTGGCACCTCGGTACGTTCATACCGTTATCAGACCCGAAAGGTGGCAGCGGTCTATTAACACATGGTTTATTTGATTGCAAGTGGCTTCATCAGGAGATGCCTAGGTGGCTTTAAGGATATCTTTCTTTACACGCAAATCTATTACCTGCAACGACCAAGTTCTTATTTGCTGCCTTCAAAAGTGATTCTTCGTTCTAGATCCATTATGATTTGATTAATGTTGTTAAGAATTACAATCATGTCATCCTTTTTAGTGCATCGCGGGATTGGTATTTTCTGAATTCGGTTTTTAAAATTTGCATTCATTTTTTGCGGGGGAAATTTTAAAAAAATTATTAAGGTAGGTCCACACGGAACGATTTACTTGTCCGAATTGGCTTGCGCTAGTGAATTGGCACAAATAAACCATTGCGTGTGAACTTAACGGTTTGTGCGAGCCGTCGATAAGAATCGAGATAGTAGCTAAATAGTTATGTATTTCCGCATTATCGGAGTAACTTAAAAAAATTATTTAATATGAAAGATCTTCAATTCCAAATACTCGTACAGTCTGCATGTGTATACGAAATTTCTCACCGGACAGTTTGTAATTCTTTACAACATTAATCCAATTAGAATGGATTTATAAAAAAAATAAAATAAGGTGAACCGCCTCGTTCGGGGTTTGCACCTGCCTGCGTGATACTTCGCTAGGTCAATGCCTTACCCACTCATCGGCTTCCATCAATTTTGTGACAATAAAACAATTTGTTAGCTCCCTATGAAAGGTTCAAGCAGTACTAATTTTAATAGTTTGCTATGCCTAACTTCGAGCTCATTCGTCGGAATTAAGAAAAATTGCACAGGACCACCGTGGGGAACTATCCAGATCAGACCACAGCGGGGACGGTATCATTTTTTGGTCATACGATATCGTGCAGGTACAAAAATCCCATAAGTCGTTTAAACAAAAAAAACGGCTGAACCGAATTTTCCATATTTCTGTTAATGTTCTGAAGTCGATATCGGTTGTGGCTCGCGATGTCGTGCATGACCACATAATTACGCCCCCCCACACATACTTCTCCACAAAATTATGCTTAAAATTTCGTTGGGACCTAACTCGAAAAATGAAATTACTTTGTTTTTCTTACCGATTACTGGGAAGTTAATAATTAGTCGGGTTTTGCTATGTAAAAGATGAAGATCTTCTTAATGCTCTTAGGTATTATTTTAAAAGTTTAACAGATTCTCTTAATAATTGTATAAAATGAATTTTTTAGTTAACATCGCAAAACTTTCAGAAAAGGCACCTATATATTTTTTTATTTTTATAAGGAATTTTATGATAACGTATCTTTCGTTAATATATGATTTTTCAGAGTAGCAATTTTAAAGATACATTTTTGTCATGAAACTCATTACGAAAATCCATTAGGTTTCATTGCATTGCATTGGTAAAAATAATTATAATTAAAAATACTTTTATTGAAAATTTTAATTAATAACCTTGTCATATTGGAAGGTTAAACAATAAGCTGAGTTGATTTTCAAGTTCTACAGCAATTTTACTTCCGCACTGAATTCGTGCATAAAAGTAACAAATATGAGTTCTTGTAAAAAGAAAACTTTAGATATAAAATGATGATGGTATGTTCTAAGATTTTGAAACAATTGTGATTCATTTAATGTAGAGAACTTGTAATCTAACGTTACTTTATAAACATAAAAATGCAAAAGCTTCGTTTAGGCTGGTGCCGGTAACCTTTTGGAAAAAATATTAATAGCAGCCAGGGACCAGTAGGGATGCTTTTTACGGGTTGAATACGATTGTTTTTGCGATTGGCGGTGAAACGTGACCTTCTAGTGGAAAATGTTTAATACAAAAGCTCTAGGTAATAAAAAAATCTAAAACTTTTGTATGCAACATATTTTAACATAACATTATACTCTTCAAGAAAATGGCAGAAAACCGATTTATTAGTTTTCTTTTTTTTTTCACTTAAAAAAAAAAATATTAGTAATGTCTCTACGGTAAGACCTATGGGGTGCGACAGCGAGGGGGACCCAACCTTCACTGGAAGGATGGCGTAAACCAGGACGCTCAGAGATTAAGGATGCCAAGCTGGATGATATCGGAAAATGGTTCAAATTAAAGTTATAGATGTTTTGTTTATCTACAACTTTTACATTTAACGTTTTTCGATAAGAGGTCTGCTTCTGTCAGAAATCGCAAAAAAAACACGTTTCACCCCCAAACACTCACATTCTAGCACCCCCGACCATCCTTCCGGTTATCTGTTGCGGTGCTCTCAATTTTTCTTTGTTTATGTACCATTCATCCTAAATTTTCCCGCCATCCATATAATTTTTTTCTCAAAATTATCGGGTATGTTATTCAAACCACCCTGAAGTTTTTTTTTAAATAAATAAGACATAAAAAAAATTCTGCATACTTCGATTTCATTTGAATAGAATTACCTGCCCAAACTTTGGCAGGGTAATTTCCAGACTGGCAGACTCCATTTGAACGCACTATGCTAGTACAAGATTTGTTATGTTGGCTTGTAAAAGAGCACGTTATTGAGGTTAAAATCTAAATTTAAAAAAATGTTTATCTACCAGAATCTGATATCGCTGTAATATAATAAGGTAAAAATTTATGGTAGTATTTTTTCCTAGTATTCAACACTATCAGTAACTCTTATGATTTTACTTTTATTACAAATTTATGCACGGTGATTATAATTGTTTCCTGCATATGAGTAACGCATACAAGTGTTTTACATTAAACTCACCCTTTTGCAAATCAACTCACTCCTTTTGCAAATGAAATTCACCAGCTCAAAAATAAGGTATGTTATTCGACATTTTATGTTTTGTTGAAAAAACATCAAATAATGTTAATTAACAAGAAATTAAAAAATAATATTATTACTCATATAAATACATAATTGCGGAGTTGAAGAAATATCTAGAAACAGTAAGCATATAATTTACAATTCAATTAAAATAATTCATCATACTTACATACATATGTACGTAACCTAGTCCACAACTGTATTATGGTGGAAAGATAAATAATCTAAGTTTTAATAACGTATTGTTAATACATAATTTTGAAATAGAACAATTCATTTATTGGTACAGTTTGTACAAAAATTTTAAAAATATTGAAACGAGTCAATATTGTTTACAGAAAGAGATTGTTTTGGTATTAATTTATAAAACTAAAAAATGTGAACAATTTTTTTTTAAATTAAATTTAGGTTATTTGCATTGAGGGTTTTCTTCCTCATCAAACGAAATTTCAAATTCCGTAAGCTCACATCGCATGAAATAATTAAACACGTGCATTTACGAACGAATTCAGTGTAGCTCAGTCTATAGTGTTTCTAATAAAATTTGTTACATTTCGAAGGACAGCTAAGATTCATGTTATACAACGAACTCGCCGGCCAACTTTTTCGCGGTTAATAATACTTTATTAAGTTTAAAAAAATCCTTTGAATTCGTTCGTAAATGCACGTGTTTAATTATTTCATGCTATTAACGATCCATCTTGACTAATCCATATCACTTTTTTTTGTTATAACTATGTTTTAAACTGTCCCAATAAATAATTTAACGCCCACGAACTTCTAATTCACATTTTTAATGTTTTTTTGGTGGGATATTACTCTTTTTTGTTTTAATACATTCTAAAATAAAAAATAAATAATCTTTTGTATAAAGAAATATTATGTATTTAATTGTTCATTATATTTTTTTACTTATTTTATCATATCTCTGGGCAGGGGCACCGAGTACCACCTTAGCGTGGCTGGACAAGGTGCAGAACCGCGCTCTCCAACTCATTGGCGACAACGTCATTTGCTCCAAAATTGATTCACTAAGTCACCGCAGGAATGTAGCAGCTCTGGTAAAAATCTACCGCATCTACCATAACGACTGTTCCACCGAAATATATGTATAATCTCCTGCCTTCACGGCGATGTTTTTTCCGCAACACAAGACTTGCCCATTCGGCTCATCCCCACTATCTACAGCCTTTATTTTCGCGCACACACCAGTTTAGTAATTCGTTCTTTTCGAGAACAACTCGACTGTGGAACAACCTTCCACAGTCAGTTTTCCCAAACTCATATAACACCCAAGAGTTTAAACACAAGGTTCATCTCCACCTCCTCATGTACCCCCCAGACTCCCTTTAATCTGTTTTATTCTTTCTCTATCCTTCGAGCTAAGCTTACTACCAGACACCTGACGTTGACGTGTAAGACATGACGGACTGGTAGTACAAAGGGTGACACCTGAGCTTAGACTTTCATATAAAAAAAAAGTAGGTGCATAATAACAAAATGCAGGAATTCAAATTAATATTATTGCCTTTATAAAAAATAAAAATAAGATCCTTTCGCGTTTCTTGGCCAAGATTTCCATTTCATTGCTTTTGTAATGACCTTGTTTCTGTATGGAATATAACACTAATCAATTCATAATTTGAACCTCATATGCAATTTTGCAGAAGTGACAGCTTTGATATAGTATTGCTCAATTTTAATAAATTTTTTATTATTCAGTTCGAATAATTTTAGTTGTATGATGAGAACAGGTGCTACCAAAATTATTTAAGAATCTTTTGAGTGTACGAACGACTAACCATTTTTATATGAGCACTTTTTGCTAATCATCGAATGCCATCTGGCATCAACAGTGCGAGTAAAAATTTATCGAATAACTAGTAATAGTACGGGAGGTAGCGTCACAAAACGTGTTTCATTGGATCGTGGCTGAAAGCTTGTGAGATTGCAGTACCTGAGGCATCCAAAGCGAAAGGCAAAAGTCCGCCACGCGAATCTGTACAGTTCGACCTTGAGATGCCGGTAAACAGGGCAAATATAGAAGGGGACATGTTTCATGGGGTCGCGACTGAAATGTTGTCAGAACTATTGTTTCTTCTTCTTCTTTGTGCCCCTTTAATCCCTCATGGGACATAGGGCGGAAACAGTTGCCCTCCAGCGGACTCTGTTTTGCGCGACAGCTCTCAGCTCTGACCAGGATCTCCCAGTTGTTGCGGCCTCTGCTAGTAGGGTCCTCCTCCACGTTGTTCTAGGTCTTCCAACTCGACGGGATCCTTGCGGGTTCCAGTCAAGGGCCTGTTTGGCTAGGTTTTCGTTATCGCGTCGCAAGGTGTGGCCAACCCAATTCCATTTCCTTCGCCTGATTTGGTCGTCTATCCTTTCTTGGCCGGCACGGCGCCATAGCTCTTCATTTGAAATTCTATCTGGCCAGCGGATTTTTAGGATACGACGCAGGCATCTGTTGATGAAGACTTGTAGGCGCCCTGTGATGAATTGGGTGACTTTCCATGTTTCGCAACCGTACAAAAGAACTGCCTTAACGTTGGAGTTGAACAGCCGCAATTTGGTGTTAGTTGAGATCTCCGTTGATCTCCATATGCGGAACAGGCATGCATATGCGCCTCGTGCTTTATTTATTCTGGAACTGACGTCTTCTTCTGTACCGCCATTTTCGGTAATAATGCTACCGAGGTAGCAGAATTTATCTACCAGTTCCACGTCACGGTTATTCAGCGCAGTTCGTTCAAGTGTGTTTGCATGTATCCGCATTTCTTTGGTTTTGTTCGGATTCAGCCTTAAGCCTGCTAGACTACTTTCTGTTGCCAAATTGTTTAACATGTTTTTTAGCTCCTGATGTCTGTGGGCCAGCAAACAGATATCATCCGCGTAGTCGAGGTCCTTAAGGCGGTCTAGCAAACCCCATTGTATGCCGCCTGTTCTATTATCTAGAGCGTCGACAAGGATGTCATTTATTACTATAAGAAATAGTAATGGCGAAAGTAGACATCCTTGTCGTACTCCTGAATTCACCTCGAAGCTGTCGGATAATTTTCCATTATGGAGAACTCTGCATTTGGAATTGTTGTAAAGGGCTTTTATCAATTCTATTATTTTATCAGGCAGTCCACGTCGCCGTAATGCCTGCCATATAAAGCTCCTATTAACCAAGTCGAACGCTTTCTCATAATCTACGAAAGCTAGGTAAAGGGGGGATCGGAATTCAGTAGACTGCTCCACTATGATTCTCAAGGTGTTAATATGGTCTATACATGAGCGGCCCTTCCTGAATCCGGCCTGCTGCCTTCTAAGCGTTCGGTCTACTGCCTCTCTTATCCTTGATAATATAACGTGGGACAAGATTTTACCCACAGTAGATAATAGACAGATGCCTCTTCAGTTGTCGCATATTGTTAGGTCCCCCTTTTTGGGTATTTTGACTATGATACCTTCCGTCCAATCCTCCGGAAAGGTACAGGTGTTCCATGCTATTTCCAGGATTGGCTGAAGCGCATCTGCTATGAGGCTTGAATCGGCTTTCAACAATTCTGCCGGGATGCCATCTTTTCCAGCTGCTTTACCATTGGCCATCGCATGAATTGCGGTTACTATTTCCGTCTTGGATGGGGCCCGGGTGTTGATTCTTATCGGCTGTGCATTGTTGCTGTTTTCCTGAGGTTCCTGTGCAAGTGAACCATTCAGGGCGGCGAAGAAGTAATCTCTCCATCTTTGGAGTTGCTCCTCGTCGCTGCACAGCAGCCTCCCATCCGCACTCTTTACGGCATGCTTTTTAGTAGAGTGCTTTCCCGAGAGCTGTTTAGTAATTTGGTACAGCACTTTACTGTTGCCTGTGTTTGCCGCGTTTTCCGCTTTTTCTGCGAGCTCATTTATCTGCTGCCTTTCATCACGCCGCACACTTCTCTTTACTTCCCGGTGTAATTGGGAATATTCCCGTTCAAGTTGGTGACGTCTTTCCGGGTCGCTTGTAGAGTTTACGTTATTTTTGAGGGCCCTCCTGCGTTCTATTTTTTGCCAGGTAGTGTCCGAGATCCAATGTTGCATGTTTCTCTGGACATAACCGACGCTCGTTTCCGCAGCCGTCAATATAGCGCCCTTTGTTCTACTCCACAGCTCTTCAATATTTGTGTCGTCAGAAACGGTTTGCTGGTTTAATATTTGCTGCAGGTTTCCAGCAAATTCTCGCTTTTTAGCGGTCTCCTGCAGAAGGTCAACGTTAAACCGTCTACGGTTTATAACATCACGTTGAACGTTTCTGATTGCAGCGATTCTAAGGCGAATAGTTGCTACTATCAAATGGTGGTCGCTTCCAGTGTCCGCTCCCCTGAAGCTCCTGACATCCTCCAGAATGGTTCTCCATCTGCGGCTGACGGCCACGTGATCTATCTGATTTCTCGTTCTACCATCGGGTGATACCCAGGTCTCTTTGTGTATCTTCTTGTGGCAAAAGTAAGTTCCACCTACCATTAGTTGATGGGAACTACAAAAGTCAACGAAAAGCTCACCATTGTTATTGGTAACTTGGCTTAGGCCTTGTTTTCCAATTGTTTGTTCAAGACCGGTGTTGTCGCGGCCGATTTGTGCGTTTAAGTCACCCATTAATACAATGATGTCTCCCCTTGGAATAGAGCGAAAAACCTCATTCAGTCGCATATAGAACTCGTCTTTGATGTCATCTTCTGCGTCTTCAGTTGGAGCATAGCATTGGACTACCGTAGTACTTCTTAGCCTGGTACGCAGGCGCACGGTAATAATCCTCTCAGAAACTGGTGACCAGCTAATGAGGCTGGACCTGGCTTCTTTGGTGAGTATTACGCCAACGCCACTCCTACGGCTTTCAGTTTCATTTCTCCCAGAATATAAGAAGGACTCACCATTTGGGCAGATATGTTCCCCCGCATCGGGCCATCTGGTCTCGCTAAGTCCCATGATCTTGATTTTATATCGATTCATCTCGTTGAGGACTTCATCCAGCCGTCCCTCAGCAAGCATTGTTCTCACATTCCATGATCCGATTCGTGTCCTTGTTCGAAAAGCAAAGGTCGTCGTCGTGTTGTCCATCCGGTTCCGAGGCATTGTTTGCCGATTCGTAGCAATGGTGTTTTTTATGGGAGCGGGTTGCTAACCCTCAGCCCAACCGACTTAAAACTCTGTTTTGTGGCGCAGAGAGCTCGCCATTCGCCCGTCTCCCGTTAGCTCCTTCCGAAGAAGTACCCCAGGGGGCACCGCGGGGAGGTGGGATTAGGGCTTGCTAACAGGTCTGCTAGGTGTTTGTATGCAGTGGATCTTCTCGGATTTTTACAGTAGTGACAAATCGGGTGTCACCACCTTCCAAGGTCTTTGTTAGCCGTTCGCCCCCCAACTATTGTTGAACTATTGTTTATGTTCCTATATTTATTGTTATTTTTTTTGTATTGCGGTGCTTCATGTCAAATTTGGTTTCTTGCATGTATTAGAAATGAGGTAGGAAACCCTTTTTAAATTCTTTTATTTAACTTACACTGTTTGCCGTCAAATCTTGGAAGTTAAAGACCCACTTCCCGGTTTCGGATAGAGCTGAAATTTTGCATACACGTTTAGTTTGGATGACACTGCAATCTGGCCATTTTGTAAAAATATCAAGATGGCGGTTCCAAAATGGCGCCCGATTTTTGAAATTGTGCTTGTCGTCAAATCTTGGAAGTTAAATTTGACCCACTTCCCGGTTCCGGATAGAGCTGAAATTTTGCATACACGTTTAGTTTGGATGACAATGCAATCCGGCCATTTTGTAAAAATATCAAGATGGCGGTTCCAAAATGGCGCCCGATTTTTGAAATTGTGCTCCGCGGCCCTCTGACATGGGTATCAAATGAAAGGATATGACAGGTAGAACACAATAAGCTATGTGGCGTCATTCCAAATTCAAAATGGCGGCCAGCACATCATTGTTTATCAATAAATTGCATTGAGGGTTTTCTTCCTCATCAAACGAAATTTCAAATTCCGTAAGCTCACATCGCATGAAATAATTAAACACGTGCATTTACGAACGAATTCAGTGTAGCTCAGTCTATAGTGTTTCTAATAAAATTTGTTACATTTCGAAGGACAGCTAAGATTCATGTTATACAACGAACTCGCCGGCCAACTTTTTCGCGGTTAATAATACTTTATTAAGTTTAAAAAAATCCTTTGAATTCGTTCGTAAATGCACGTGTTTAATTATTTCATGCTATTAACGATCCATCTTGACTAATCCATATCACTTTTTTTTGTTATAACTATGTTTTAAACTGTCCCAATAAATAATTTAACGCCCACGAACTTCTAATTCACATTTTTAATGTTTTTTTGGTGGGATATTACTCTTTTTTGTTTTAATACATTCTAAAATAAAAAATAAATAATCTTTTGTATAAAGAAATATTATGTATTTAATTGTTCATTATATTTTTTTACTTATTTTATCATATCTCTGGGCAGGGGCACCGAGTACCACCTTAGCGTGGCTGGACAAGGTGCAGAACCGCGCTCTCCAACTCATTGGCGACAACGTCATTTGCTCCAAAATTGATTCACTAAGTCACCGCAGGAATGTAGCAGCTCTGGTAAAAATCTACCGCATCTACCATAACGACTGTTCCACCGAAATATATATATAATCTCCTGCCTTCACGGCGATGTTTTTCCCGCAACACAAGACTTGCCCATTCGGCTCATCCCCACTATCTACAGCCTTTATTTTCGCGCACACACCAGTTTAGTAATTCGTTCTTTTCGAGAACAACTCGACTGTGGAACAACCTTCCACAGTCAGTTTTCCCAAACTCATATAACACCCAAGAGTTTAAACACAAGGTTCATCTCCACCTCCTCATGTACCCCCCAGACTCCCTTTAATCTGTTTTATTCTTTCTCTATCCTTCGAGCTAAGCTTACTACCAGACACCTGACGTTGACGTGTAAGACATGACGGACTGGTAGTACAAAGGGTGACACCTGAGCTTAGACTTTCATATAAAAAAAAAGTAGGCGCATAATAACAAAATGCAGGAATTCAAATTAATATTATTGCCTTTATAAAAAATAAAAATAAGATCCTTTCGCGTTTCTTGGCCAAGATTTCCATTTCATTGCTTTTGTAATGACCTTGTTTCTGTATGGAATATAACACTAATCAATTCATAATTTGAACCTCATATGCAATTTTGCAGAAGTGACAGCTTTGATATAGTATTGCTCAATTTTAATAAATTTTTTATTATTCAGTTCGAATAATTTTAGTTGTATGATGAGAACAGGTGCTACCAAAATTATTTAAGAATCTTTTGAGTGTACGAACGACTAACCATTTTTATATGAGCACTTTTTGCTAATCATCGAATGCCATCTGGCATCAACAGTGCGAGTAAAAATTTATCGAATAACTAGTAATAGTACGGGAGGTAGCGTCACAAAACGTGTTTCATTGGATCGTGGCTGAAAGCTTGTGAGATTGTAGTACCTGAGGCATCCAAAGCGAAAGGCAAAAGTCCGCCACGCGAATCTGTACAGTTCGACCTTGAGATGCCGGTAAACAGGGCAAATATAGAAGGGGACATGTTTCATGGGTTCGCGACTGAAATGTTGTCAGAACTATTGTTTATGTTCCTATATTTATTGTTATTTTTTTTTTGTATTGCGGTGCTTCATGTCAAATTTGGTTTCTTGCATGTATTAGAAATGAGGTAGGAAACCCTTTTTAAATTCTTTTATTTAACTTACACTGTTTGCCGTCAAATCTTGGAAGTTAAAGACCCACTTCCCGGTTTCGGTAGAGCTGAAATTTTGCATACACGTTTAGTTTGGATGACACTGCAATCTGGCCATTTTGTAAAAATATCAAGATGGCGGTTCCAAAATGGCGCCCGATTTTTGAAATTGTGCTTGTCGTCAAATCTTGGAAGTTAAATTTGACCCACTTCCCGGTTCCGGATAGAGCTGAAATTTTGCATACACGTTTAGTTTGGATGACAATGCAATCCGGCCATTTTGTAAAAATATCAAGATGGCGGTTCCAAAATGGCGCCCGATTTTTAAAATTGTGCTCCGCGGCCCTCTGACATGGGTATCAAATGAAAGGATATGACAGGTAGAACACAATAAGCTATGTGGCGTCATTCCAAATTCAAAATGGCGGCCAGCACTTACACTGTTTGTTGTCAAATCTTGGAAGTTAAATTAGACCCACTTCCCGGTTTCGGATAGAGCTGAAATTTTGCATACACGTTTAGTTTGGATGACAATGCAATCTGGCCATTATGTAAAAATATCAAGATGGCGGTTCCAAAATGGCGCCCGATTTTTGAAATTGTGCTCCGCGGCCCTCTGACATGGGTATCAAATGAAAGGATATGACAGGTAGAACACAATAAGCTATGTGGCGTCATTCCAAATTCAAAATGGCGGCCAACACTAAATTGCGGAAAGCTTATAATAGACTAAAAAGTAGAAAATATAACCGATCAACTTCCAATTTTGCACACACTCGTAGTTCGGGTGGTTAATGTGTATGAAAGATGAGATGAATAGTTGAGTTAAGGGTGAGTTGATAATAAAGAAGCAATACACGTTACAAAAAATCACAAACAAACACAGAGATGCTGCTGTCAACTAAATTCAACTACTCAAATACTGAACTCATGTCCGTATGCATAATTTCAACTAAACCCAGGTAGCAGAGCTGAGTCGAGTTCAGTCAACCTTAACCCAACTCGACTCCCGTTTACATGTTGTTAGACTTGGGTTCAACTTGAGTTCAACTCATCATGTATAAGTACTAAATGCAATCTGACCTTTTTGTAAAACAATCAAGAAGACGGTTCCGAGATGGCGGCCGTTTTTGCAATTATGTTCCACCGAGCCCACGACATGGGTTTCAAATGAATACAGTAAACTGTGTGACGTAATTTTAAATCTAATAGAATTGCCATCATAAAATGGCGGAATACATATAATAAACTAAAAAGTAGAAAATAAAATAAATGGTTAAAAAAGTTTTTTAAAAAAAATTCTTTTAATTAACTAAAAAATGTACTGAAAAGTAAAAAATAAAAAATATTTTAAAGAAAGCGTGAAATTTCAATTTTAATGAAAAAGTTAAGTAAAAGAATGGCGCATTTTTCATCAAAAATTGAAAATATAACTGTAAATCGCGTGAGATTTACAATAACCCTCAATTTTTTGCTTTGTTAATTTCAAATTCTAACAAAATTTTTTGATGAAAAATGCGCCATTCTTTTAATTAACTTTTTCATTAAAATTGAAATTTCACACTTTCTTTAAAATATTTTTTATTTTTTACTTTTCAGTACATTTTTTAGTTAATTAAAAGAATTTTTTTTAAAAATTTTTTTTAACCATTTATTTTTTATGTTTGGCTTGGGGTGCAATTTTTAATATTATTATTCATTTTATTTATTTTAATAATATTATTTTATTATATTTTAAAACTGCTTTGTATAACTTCTATGTTTTTGGCACCTAAATGTATGCAATTGTTTTACTTACCCATTTTTAATGCGCTTCTCAAACTGCAAAGTTTCTAACTTCTGTTGTGAACTTTTTTTTTTAATTTTTTAATTTCTGTTTCTCGGCTATCTCCTTTTCATTTTTATTTATTTATTTATTTATTTATCCCTTTATATCAATATATCAATAAATATTGTTCTCGTCATGGCGGATCAACTATGCAAGAGGTGTTCTTCGGAAATCGCCCGTGACGGGATTTCCTGTGATGGGGTTTGTGGAGGCGTTTTCCATCCTTCTTGCCTTAAGGTCAGTAGCAAATCTTCGGCTCCTAGAGGGCCCACTTGTGGCGATTGCTCTGACATCAAACCCTGTCATGTGCTGAGAATGATGAAAGACATCTCTGACGCTTTTCTCGTTGATCACGAAAAAGTCATGAATCGTCTTAACTCCTTCTCCAGCAACATCTTGCATTTTCAAATGCTAGCCGATTACTTCCAGTCCATCAATGCCCGGCTTGACTCGTTGTCTGACACCCTGAACCCTGTTGTGACCAATACGGGTTCCTTGATTGAGAAATTTGAGAAAATTTCTACCCGAGTTGCAACAGCACTAGAATCGTTAGACGACATACACTCGGCGATACTTAATCCGGTCGCCACTTCTTCCTCCTGCACTTTTAGCTCCTCGCTTCCGTCCATCCTATATTGGACGACATAAAAAAGAATACCAAACGTGTCAGGGTTGATACTGAATCGCTGTCATCAGCAGTGATTCAAAATCACAGTGCCCTGAGCTCCCTGTCCTTAAAATTGGAGAGCGTCGTTGTTACAAATAAGACCTCCCCAGCGACGGCAGCATCTGATGATGCTCTGCAGGTTGAGGAGCAGCCTTTGCCTTTACCCTGCCCCGCGGCTACTTCTCGTTCGGAGAATGTCTTCTTGCCTCAGGAGGCCGTCAATCCAACTGTACCTAGTACAAAGGCGCGTCGTAAAAGTCGCAGGAAAAATCGAAGTCGCCAAGCCACCAATGGTGACAGTGTCACCCCGAGTTCCTTGCCCCGCGTTCCAGGGATAGAATCGATCTCTAGGCCGGTCCCGGTATCAACCTCTTCGACCTTAATAGTGGCCAACCCCCCGGTCACTGAATCTACAGTTCCCCTAGAACCGTGCACCCCTCTGATTACGATACCGAGACCTTTAGATATCTTTATATCACGATTCTCTCCTCAAACTACGACGGAGTCTGTCTGTGAATATTTAAGGAAAAAATCTATAGACCCTGGAACTGTTTCATGCAGAAAAGTCAACAAGGCTTCCAAGCCTGTTGCTTCTTTCGTTTTGTCTGCACCGCCCGTTATTGCCGATACTCTTTTAGATCCTGGTTTCTGGCCTGCTGGTGCTCTTACCAAGCTCTTTGTTTCGCGTACCCGTACTCGAGCACATCACTCAAACGTTTCCATTCCGAGAACACTAAGGATGTCAAAAAACTTGAGACCCTCTCCCTCTACTACCAAAACGTAAGGGGGACAAGGTCAAAAACTAACGACATCCTTCAGGCATCGATGGCTAGCGGGTTCGATGTCATAGCGTTCACGGAAACCTGGCTTCACGAAGGCATTCTTAATGCTGAACTCTTCGATTCCTCCTACCAAGTCTTTCGGAGGGACCGTCACACTGACTCGGAGCTATTGCTTCATGTGTACCTTTTGAACCCCAAAAATTGCGCAGTTCTACTCCACCGTGGTACAATAATGAGCTGAAGCATTTAAGGAATCAGAAAAATAGACTCTGGAAGACCTATTTAAAAAGGAAGGATTCTCCGAGTCTTATTACATTTACTGATTGCTATAACAGATTTCGTTTACTCTCTTCTGCTCTGTATGGCGAATATCTCAGCAGCATGAGGGACCAGGTTTATAGTGATCCTAGAAACTTCTTTAAATTTGTAAACTCCAAGAAAAAAGTTGATAACTACCCAAATACTATGCAGCACACTAACTGGTCAAGTAGTGAATCTTCCTTGATTTGCAACATGTTTGCTTCAGTCTTTCATCAATCTTTCACCCCTTCTAACTTTCAGCCTAATGACAATAATTTTCGTCACATAACTCCACACCGAGAGGCTACTAGTTTATCTCTCTCAATTTCCATTGACGATATCATGAAACATATTGATGAACTCCCATACGATTTCACTTCCGGCCCTGACGGTTTCCCTCCTGCTCTCCTTAAATCCTGTGTGGAGGTTCTCCAGTTCCACTTAAAACTCTTTTTAAAAAATCCTTAGATAAAGGGTATTTCCCTACTCTTTGGAAGAATTCGTTCATAATTCCTATTCACAAAAGTGGTAGCAAGAACGAAATATCGAATTACAGACCAATTGCCAAGCTGTCTGTCATACCAAAACTTTTTGAGTCAATCATTTATTCTGCAATCGTGCCCATCTGCAAAAAACTTATTTCTACAAACCAACATGGTTTTCTTCCAGCTCGTTCCACTACCACCAATCTCCTTGAATTCACTTCCCATGCTGTTGAAGGCTTCGTTTCCGGTTGCCAAACTGATTGTGTTTACACTGATTTCAGTAAAGCATATGACAAGCTTTCCCACTCCATTATACTTTTCAAACTAAAAAAGTTAGGTTTCCCTGAAGCCCTTTTATTATGGTTCCAGTCCTACTTAGCTGACAGGACCTACCAAGTCCTTTTCCGTGGATCCAAATCCGCGACCATTGAGGCGTCATCCGGTGTCGCTCAAGGCAGTCATCTTGGCCCTATCCTCTTTATTCTTTCTATTGATGATATTGTTACCTTGCTAAGACACTGCAGAATCCTGATTTATGCTGATGGCATCAAATTGTACCGTCACGTAAAGAGTATGGAGGACTGCAAACTTTTGCAAGTCGACCTCGACACCTTTTGCTCTTGGTGCGCTAACAACAACCTGGTTCTTAATATTAGTAAATGCGAAGTCATGACTTTTTGTAGGCGACGTGATCCTTTAATTTATAACTACTCATTTTCTAGTGAGGGTGTCCCCCGTGTTAATTTTGTCAAAGATCTCGGGATTAGATTTGACACCAAGCTGGACTTGTCTACTCATATCAACTATATTTCTTCCAAGAGCAGCTTAGTCTTGGGTTTTATAAAAAGCTGGTCCAAAGAATTTAACAGCACCCTGATCACTAAACACCTCTACATTTCCCTTGTCAGACCTTTACTTGAATATGCGTCCCAGGTTTGGTCTCCTCACTATTCTTCGCATGTTGGAAAAATTGAGTCGGTTCAACGTAGGTTCGTTCGATTCGCATTGAATCACCTTCCTTGGGAAGACCCTTTTAATTCTTCCACCATATGAATACCGACTTAAGTTACTCAACTTAAACACTCTCCACAAGTGAGGTGGCCGATGTTGTTTTCGTTCACCAGCTTCTTAATGGACGTGTCGACTCAGGTTTTCTGAGTCGCTCTTACACATCAACTCCTCTAACACCAATTATGGCCGATTTGAGCCTGTTAATCGCATGTTCATTAATGTAAATAAAAATATTAATGCTTTTAGCGTGAGCACTAACAAAGACCTGCTTAAAAGGAGTCTATTTGTTGTCTCATGACTGTTTATGTGTTTCGCATACAATTTTTATTGGTACTTAATCTTTTATGTTTGCATGTCTCTGCTGAGCCACGGCAGTGGTAAATATACAGGGTGTTCCAAACCACCCGTACCACCCAAATATCTCTGAAATTTGGGATTGAAATAGAAAAACAAAAAACACGTGTTCAATATTTTTAGAAACTCTATCCGACCATACAAAAATGGACCCCCCAAACAACCCCCTCTTTGGGGGGTGGGGGGCAACTTTGGAAATTTAAATGGGACCGCCCATTTTTTTTTGGCAGATTCGGAATCTTCATAAAAAAATATGAAGATTTTGTCGCAAGCATTTTTTACGATTCGCCATAGATGGCGCTGTAATCGGAGGAAAACGTTTTTTATTACTTATTTATTTCCGCCGATTAGAGCGCCATCTAAGGCGAATCACAAAAAATGATAAGAATAAAATCTTCATATTTTTTCATGAAGAATCTAAATCTACAATAAAAATTAGGGGTTTTCAAGTTAATAATCAAAATGGCTCTCTACCCCCAAGTTTTTGGAGGGGAAGGGATGCAGAATTGAAAACAAAATAAAAACCCCTATTTTTTATTACAGATTTAGATTCTTCATGAAAAAATATGAAGATTTTATTCTTATCATTTTTTGTGATTTGCCTTAGATGGCGCTGTAATCGGCGGAAATAAATAAGTCATAAAAAACGTTTTCCTCCGATTACAGCGCCATCTATGGCGAATCGTAAAAAATGCTTGCGACAAAATCTTCATATTTTTTTATGAAGATTCCGAATCTGCCAAAAAAATGGGGGGTCCCATTTAAATTTAAAAAGTTGCTCCCCACCCCCCAAAGAGGGGGTTGTTTGGGGGGTCCATTTTTGTATGGTCGGATAGAGTTTCTAAAAATATTGAACACGTGTTTTTTGTTTTTCTATTTCAATCCCAAATTTCAGAGATATTTGGGTGGTACGGGTGGTTTGGAACACCCTGTATATATACATATATGTATGCATGTGTATGTATATATCGATTTTCATGCTTAGCTGAAAAGTGCGCCTTCTGGGCTAGAAAAAAATAAAAAAAAATAAAACATGAAAAAGTATGTCCGCCACTTACCTTCCTTACGTAACCCACGTCCGCCAATTTTTAAATGTTGCTAAAAAAAGTAGGGGGTTGATCGTTTGGATCGTCGACGGACTTTGTGAATTTGGAATGTTTATGTTTCAAATAAAATTGTAAACCACGTCCGCCAAATGAAATATGTACTGAACCCCCTTAAAATAGATCCAAATTTGAGTTTAGAATTTCGAAATTATCAATAACACCCAATATGGCAGTCCAAAATTATAAAAAAAGAGAGAAAAGTTTTATGTCGCGCCAGACACTTCTTACTTTGTGGAGTAATGTGGCCCTTATAGCAGTGAAGGGAGGGGTGACACCTGCATGGACCTACGCTTTGTCTTTTTATATTTTCAGTATTTCCTTATTCGCCTTTCGTGGCAATTAGGAGCAGTACCGATTTTGCGTTCGTGCTCGTTTCAATGAATTGGGAAAATGTGTGATTCAAATCGGGTGTGTTTTTTTTGTCCGAATCGCCACGGAAATATTAAGCTTTTTACGGAAGAGCGTGATATGTTCGTATACTATATCGCTTATGGTATTCTACTTATGATACCCTTTCAGTTGATACCCATGTTGAGAGGGTGGTGAAGAAGTGGTAATCCGCCCTCTTGAGACGGCCGCCATGGATTTTGCGACATAGATTATTGTATTCTACTTATCATACCCTTTCATTTGACACCCATGTCGAGGGGATGGTGAAGAAAATGGTAATGCGTCCTCTTGAGATGGCCGCAGTGGATCTAACAATTTATTGAGTATACTATATTGCTTATTGTATCCTACTTATCGTTCCCTTTCATTTGATACAAATGTCGAAGGAGTTGTGAAGAAAATGGTAATCCACCCTCTTGAGATGACCGCTATGGATCTAACCATATATTTAGTATGGTAATGCGTCCTCTTGAGATGGCCGTGGTGAATCTAACTATTTATTGAGTGTACTATATTGCTTATTGTATTCTACTTATCATTCCATTTCATTTGATACCCATGTCTAAGGAACTGTAAGAAAAATGGTAATCTGTCCTCTTGAAATGACCGCCCTGGATCCTAACCATATATGGAGTATACTATATCGCTTATGGTATTCTACTTATAATACCATTTCAATTGATACCCATGTCGATAGAGTGGTGAAGGAATGGCAATCCGCCCTCTTGAGACTCCTACCAGTTTAATATGAACGCTTTTTGTTAATCATCGAAATGATAGGGAATGCTATCTGACATCAACAGTGCTGGATTCGACTCACTTATAACGAATTTGTCACATTTTTTAAAATAAAGTACACTTACGAACTATGCAAAAGTAGTAATCGGTATTTCAAAACTTTACTGTACATCTGTACTATGAACTACATATCGAGGGTTTCCTGCCAAAAGGGCGTATCAACCAAAACATGGATTTAGAGGATTCAATAAAAACATTTAAAAAATCGGTGTATTTTTTTTTTTTTTTTCATATTGCTTATCATCGAAAATAAATGTTTTTAGGCGTATGTTTTGGATACTTTTATTCACTTGATGGATACGACCAGTCTGATGGATACGACCTGACTCTAAGAAAAAGTTATAAGCCCAAAATCGCGATTTTGTGGATACGCCCTTCTGGCAGGAAACCCTCGATATGTTGTTTTATAGTACCTAACGCAATCTGACACCATAGTTGTGACTAACTTCTTAACTTTATATGAACATATTTTGTTAATCATCTAATGCCATCTGGCATCAATAGTGCGAGTAAACACTTTTCGACTAACTAGTAGCACCATCTCATTTATTGAGCAATCGAAATAGCTTATAGCGCCATCTGATAGAATAATTTTGAGTACCCACTTTTTTAGACTGAAAGAGAAAAAAAAGTGCGTTTCGAAATGCAAAAAATGTAAAAATAAAGAAAACGAAGAATGATAGGAAAAAAACTAATGGAATAATAAATTATTTATATTGTGGTTATCGGTTACAAATTATGTATATCGACGGACACAGCTTTCCGTACCGCCTCTTGTTGCTATACGTAGCGTGTATCTCACAGCTGGACCGCTAGCTGGTGTTGCTAGGTTGTTGGTGTTGCAAGAAGCTAAGACTGATAGACCAACCTTATTTTAATATTAGCAACATTTAACGAATTACGGTCCAAACTGGAACTCGTAAAATGTTAAGTAATTTAGATGTGTAATACTAACACAATCTTTAGTAGAAATAGAACAGTTTGTCGTAGCTGATTCAGGGAAAATAAACAGTTACACCTGTTTTATGTAACAATCAAGCCAAAAATGCATAAAATTGAAATCTAATCCGTATGTTTATTACAAACTAAAATTGCTTATCTTGTAGTTACTAAAACGGCACACATTCAATGAATCAAGATTTATGCTTTTAAGAATTCTTCAATTTCGCTCTTGCAAACACTTAATTACATACTTACTATACATACGAGTATTACAGCCACTCTTCAAGCCTCCCTTAAGAGTCCATTTAAAAGTATTTGTCTCTTGGGAAAACACATATCTTTGCTAAGTGCTCGAGTATTTTCCATCTAAGCGTAAGTAATAGTTTTATATTCTTGGCTTACGTTGTTTTAAAAGCTACTCCATTAGCTAAGTAAGGGAATGGAGGTATTTTGAATTTATTAGATTTAATGTGGCCATTTAAGATGCATGCAGCTTAATCTCGCGCTTAAGACGAGCCCTGCCAAGTTCTGACAATAATTTCACTTCTAACATTCAATTTCCTTCGTGAAGTAAAATTGTATGGCCTTGTACATATTCCATTGTTTACGTAAGCCTTAGTGTATCGAGAATAAATGGTATCTCTAACACTCTCTCTGATTGTGCAGGCACGAGGCTTAAAATGGATCCACAAGGATTGGTCCTATTGAATATTTCATCATTTTCATCATATATATTTAATAGAAATGTATTCTTTTCACCTTTATAGGTGTAAGTATAAAGAAGTTTCGGAAGAAAATACGCCATAAATGAACCGGGGATAACCTTAGCGTCCGCATACTGCATGTAAAATAAAAGATAACGAGATTTGAAGCAATGTTCACAAATGGGTAGTTATGATAATTGCAAATCTTTTAGTAAAACAGTGAATTAGTTTTTTTTTTTTTTTGTAAAACAAATTAATTTTGAGACGAACAAAATTTTTTAAACGTTTTTATACGCTTTATATTAGCCTTACCTGTATGCATGTATTTATCTATAATATAAAAATAAGTCGGGTTTTCCTTCCTGACGCTATAATTCCAGAACGCACGATCCGATTTCCACGGTTTTGCATTCGTTGGAAAGGTCTCGGGCTCCGTGAGGTTTATAGCAAAAACTCCAACAGAAAAGCAGGCGTTTGGTTCATAGCAGCCATCTCAAGAGGGCGGAAATGAAACAAAATCACACATTTTCAAAATTTTTGTATGTCTGTATATCTGTCTGTTTTCTCGGGCTAATGTCGGAAACGGCCTATCCGAGTGGGATGGGACTTTCACTGGAAAATTCAGTATTTCCGCGAGCATGTCTTAGGCTATTTGTATATACTTTATATTTGCTTTATCTGTATGTATACATGTATGTATTTAGTTGTTGTATGTATTTAGACAAATTTTGCAACTTGACTTTCCATATAACCGATCAACTTGAAATTTTGCACATATATATAGTTCGCCTGACAATGCAATCTGACCATTTTGTAAAAAAATCAAGACGGCGGTTCCAAGATGGCGGTCGATTTCCAAATTCCCATCTATTTATATAAATAATAAAAGGCGTGGCTGCCTGTGATTTCAAAATATAATTGTGTGTTTCTAAGTTCATATGGTTATCGATCTCTCTACATAAATATATATAATTGGAATGTCTGTCTGTACAAAAGGTATTTTTAAAATTGCTGTCTGTCTGCGATGGGATTTTCGCTGGAAAATTCAGTACATTTGCGGCCATATTTCAGGCGGATACCACCATCAGATCCGATTTTCGGTACCGACTATCGTGTCCGACAGCCGGATTAGACCAAAAACTTCAACCGATAGCCGAAGGAAAGCAAGTGAACATTTTTTATAATTCCAATTGTAGCCCTCATGTAAAGATCCGATAGTAGAATAAGGTTTCGAAAGGCAGACGTGGATATTTATTATTGGCCTTGCAAGTAGTACTTTTCCTGAAAGGTTAGGTTAGGTTAGATATGGCTGAGCTTTGGTTCAACCCAACACACTTAGGCCAGAAGGGATAGGCCCATTGTGATACCATAGTGATCCCACTTTAAACTTGATGTTAAAATGTTGTTTCTTCGTTAAACCATCTCGAGGAAGTAATGAATCTTCTAAGTTGCGAGATCCCAAACTTCGAGATTTCCGCAAAGTTGCTTAGAAAGGGTTTACCAAATGTGGTTAGCCTTATCCTGCTTAGGGCCGGGCAGTGACATAGGAGGTGTAGTACACTTTCCGCCTCGTCAATGTTCTTACAGCTTCTGCAGAAGTCGTGGGTCTCAAGACCTAAACGGGTCGCATGCGTCCCTATCAGACAGTGTCCGGTTAAGACTCCCACTATAACTGAGAGTTCTTGTCTCCCAAGGCTAGTAATAAGTAATAAGGTAATAAGGTAGTTCGCCTGAGATCATAGGAGGGCCAGGTTAATTTGGCCAAAGTGCATTTATTAAGATCCCTCCAATGCTTTTTCGCTTGTGTGATTGTGTGTTGCTTGCATCGGAGTTTAAAGGAGGCCCAAGGCATACCAACTGTTTCCTTTTCTGGAAGGAGAGTAGCGGTCGTGCCTCTCCTAGCCAGTTCGTCAGCTTTAAAATTTCCCTCTATATTTCGGTGACCGGGCACCCAAACGAGGGGGGTCCTGAACTGCTGAGCCATCTCGTTAAGAGATCTCCGACATTCAGAGGTAGTTCTAGAGCTGTTTGTGCAGGAGAGCAGGGCTTTCAGAGCTGCCTGACTATCTGAGAAGATGCAGACAGTCCGGTTTCCATCGCCTTGCTGGTTAATTTGCAGAACAGCTTCTTGTATGGCTAGAATCTCCGCTTGATATACACTGCAGTGATCGGGAAGTCGGAAGGAGATTCCAATCCCAAGTTCTGGGGAAAATACTCCTCCTCCCACTCGACCCTCGAGCTTAGAGCCATCAGTAAAAACGTTTATGGCATCCTGAAACCTATGTGGTCTATTTATCCATTCACGACGTGAAGGGATGTGGACTCCGTAGTTCCTCGTGAAGGTAATTTCGAGAATGCAGAAGTCGGTTTTTGTGGGGATAGTAACTGAGTTCAGTACCTTCGTGTGCTCTCCCCTGATTCCAGTCCAGAAACCGGATTCTTTTATTCTAAGGGCTGCGATGGTTGCGCTTTCCCTTGCCACGAGATTTAAAGGAGGGAGGTATAACATAACATTTAAGGCCTCTGTAGGAGTGGAGCGAAGTGCTCCTGTTATGCATAACTCCGCACATCTTTGTACTCTCTGTAATTTGTTTAACACGGTGGATTTACTCAGAGTTGGCCACCACACTACAGCCCCGTAAAGGAGAATTGGGCGGACGATCGCTGTGTAGATCCATCGCACAATGTAAGGGGAGAAGCCCCATTTCTTACCAATGGATTTTTTGCAGGCGAAAAGCGCGATGTTTGCTTTCTTAATGCGCTCTTCTGTATTTTCATGCCAGAGGAGTTTCTTGTCCAGGATTACTCCCAGATATTTGGCACTGTTGTTAATTTTGAGCCTAACTTTGTTAAGCCGGGGGGATGTTAACGGAGAGGTCTTGTACCTCCTTGTGAAGAGGACCAGCTCCGTTTTTACTGGGTTTGTAGCGCTGCCTCCATGAGATCACAGAGGACTTGAGGAAATTTTCCTTTTTTGATGATAACAACATCATCTGCGTACGCCAGGACGTCATGTCCCTCTGCCTGCATGCGTCGCAACAGCTGGTTCATAGTTACGACCCATAGCAGCGGGGAGAGTACTCCTCCTTGCGGAGTGCCTCTATTTACGGCCTTTCGGGCCGAGCTATCGCCCAAGATCGAGCTCACCATCCTGCCAGTAAGCATTTGGTGGATAAGAGACACCAACCATGTCTCGATCCCATGTTCTGTCAAGGCCAGGGTAATGGCATTCGGCAAAACATTGTTAAATGCTCCTTCGATGTCAAGAAATGCTACTAATGTATATTCCTTAACCTCGAGGGATTTTTCAATGGTTGAGACCAGTGAGTGAAGAGCAGTATCAGTAGATTTGCCCTTTGTATAGGCGTGTTGTGCGCTAGAGAGTTCCGAGGTCAATATGGTCTGCCTCAGATATATTTCGATTAGCCTCTCCAGAGTCTTTAATAGAAAGGATGATAGGCTGATTGGCCTGAAGTCTTTGGGTGTTACGCGGGAGGCTTTTCCTGCCTTGGGTATAAAAACTACTTTAACCTCTTTCCAACTAGAGGGAATGCAGTTATTTTGGAGGCACCCGGTAAACATGGTTTGTAACCAGGGCATAATATAACTAAGAGTGTGCTGCAGTTGTGCTGGCACTATGCCGTCAGGGCCTGGTGATTTGTAGGGCTGGAAGGTGTTTACAGCCCATTTTATTTTTGCTCTACTTATGATAGATCTGATCAGCTGTTGTGAGGCTGAAGAGTTGATCGTGATAGTTGTATCAACTGTAGTACTACTCGGGAAGTGGGTGTCCATAAGTAGTTTCAGGGATTCCCTGCTTGAGTCGGTCCAATCGCCGTCTTCCTTGCGTAAATAACTAAGCATTGTTGGCGATTTAGTTAATAATTTACGCAGTCTTGAGGTCTCCGATGTGGACTCTATATTACTGCAAAAGGTAGCCCAGGAGGTACGTTTGGCCTTCCTTATTGCCGTTTTGTATCTATTCAGCTTTGACTTATAGCAGCCCCAGGCGGTTTCGCTGTTGCTGCGTCTCGCTGAATTAAATTCCTTTCTGCACTCTTTTCGGAGTGTCTCAAGTTCGCGAGACCACCATGGGGGTTTGGAAGCCTCTTTATGTGGCCTGTTCGGACAAGCTTTATTAATGGCGTAAGTGCATTGTTTCGTGAAAATGTCCACAATGCTGTCGAGTTGTTCCCGGTTATTGGGAATAAAGGGAGGCTTGGGAGCAAGGTTTTTTGCGATAAGCCTAGTATAGTAGCCCCAATTTGTCCTTTGGGGGTTTTTTATTTTGGAAGGGGTGGCTGGGCTCGAGTCCTGCAGTTGGAACTCTATAAATCTATGATCTGAAAAGGAGTGTTCCTTCAAAACCTTCCAGACCACTATTCGGTCGGAGTGGCAGTCCGAGACAAGGGTGATGTCCAGAACTTCCTCTCTGTTCTTGGTAATAAAGGTGGGGTCATTACCTTTGTTACAAATAGCAAGGTTGGTGCTCAGTAGGTAGTTAAAAATAACTTCCCCTCTATCATTGGTGTCCGTGCTGCCCCATTGTGTATGGTGCGCATTTGCATCTCCCCCCATAACCAGAACCGTGGTAGGATGGGTGAATCTTACCAGGTCTTGAAAGGCCATAGGGGGTAGAGGGCCCTCATCATTGTGGGCTAGGTAGAAAGAGGCCATTCTGATTTTCTTCTGTTTCAACTCTAGGTCGACCACAGTAAGGTCCCCGTTGCTGAATTGAGGGAGAAGAAAGGTGCTTATGTTATTTTTGATCAGAATACAAGTTCTGGGTTTTCCCTTACCTTTGGTATAAAAGAGATTAAATTTAGGTGTCCTTAAGCCACAGATCCTGTCACCAGAGATCCATGGCTCTTGGACTAGAGCAACATCGACTTCGCCTGATGCCAGGTGAAGCAGAAGCGAAGCGGATGCTGCTTTACAATGGTGCAGATTTATCTGTATCACCTGCACCATTTTCAGGGTGTTTTGTTTCGACGACAGTCACATCCGCTTCATCGTCGCTGGAGTTGTCTTCGTCGAAGTCTGAATTAAGGAGTTGTCGCCCCGTGAAGAGGTTACCGACGGCTCTGCCCAACTCGGAGTCTGTCGATGCATCGCCATCGCTCTGAGCTGCGCCTTCGCCATCGGTTTCCACGTTTTCTGGTTCTTCGTCAGTGGTCTTGGTGCAGGCCGCTTGGTTAACTACGGCTTCTATGTCGGTTTTGTAGACCTTGAGTGCGATCTGTTGGAAGCCGTAGTTCACGGCGTAGTTTTCTTTTGCCAGCTGGTTCAGGCATTTTTCATTTAGGAGCAGAATTACATGCATTGTGGCTCTGTTAGTCTGCTCCGTTTTGATAACTTTCCAGTTATCGGTGTAGATGTGAGGGTTGAAGGCCTTCAGCATAGCGATGATTTCCTCAGGCTCCGATGGAGCCACTGGAAACCATGCTCTGGCTCTCGGACGAGATGGTATGTCCGCGGCATTGACTGCCTTGAGTCGGGCGCCTGGGTAAACTTCCCCAACTCTAGCTACCGCAGCTTTATAAAGCTCTGCAGATCTGGTATTATCGCAGGCCGTAAGTTTTATATTGCCTTGATACCAACCGGCATCAAAGCATAAGGGGGGAGGTCCAGGGTTGTCTTTCAGGACCTCCATAGCCACCTTGGCGAGGGCAACTTGAACCCACCGCCATTGGTGTTTGGGGATCTTGCCATTCTCGTTACTTTCGTCCAGGACGCCGATTATTTTGCGATCCTTCGCTATTTCTGCGAAGGATATCGCTTTGGTGCCATGCATCTTGGACCTTTTCGGAATTGGACTGTGGGTACTTGGTTCCTCCACTGATCGTTGGCGTTTAGAGGCTGGTGCACCTCTAGACTCCAATGTAAAGTCTGGTATGACTTGTTTAGCCCAAGCAATGTCATTTAGGACTTTGGTGAAGTCCTCCTTGGACACTTAATCTTCCCTGATCGGGTTGGTGGCCAAGCGACGAAGGATGTTGCGGGCTATGCGGATGTGACGAGGACCTGCTTTTGCCGGGTCCGGTCTTCTCAGGTCTTTGGCCCTTGCGCAGACTAACCGCTCCCCTGATCCCCCCGCAGCGGCCGTGCCCGCAGGTGTGCGCTGGGCAGCGACGTAGCCGCAAGGAGGAGCAGGTTTGCTAGTGGTCGCTTCTGGGGCCTTTTTTAGAGGGGTGGAGCTTGTGACTCCACTTCCACTAGGTTTGGGTTGGCTCGGGGGTGCCGTAGCCATGTTATTTGCGGGATTTGTGGTCCCTTCTTTAGGACCTGATTTTGCCGGGTCTGGTCTTTTTAGGTCTTTGACCCTTCCGCAGACCATTCGCTCCCCTGAAAGGTTGATCCTTTTAAAAATTACCTTCTCTTTTTGACTTCCGTCGCTCGCTATGAAGGACATTTATTGATTGTAATCACAAGGACGAAGTGTTTCTGATCGATTGTAGGGGCTTCTTTTTCGCTTGATAAAAAAAATATTTTGCTGATAGAGATGGGCGAGCCGTAATCAGGTGTATGACGAGTATTTTACAGTAAGCTGTGTGACGTTATTTTAAATATATTATGGCGGTTACTACAAAATCTCTGAAGACATATAATGAACCAAAAAGTTTATAGTTTAAAATGAACTAAAAAGTAAAAAAATAATTTTAAATGTAAAGTTTTAATTGCGCCAGCAAATATATGGAAAGGGCCTACCTTTTGAAATGTAAAAAGGCTGGCCAAAAGTTCCGGCGTTAAAAAACAATAATATAGGTAAAGAGTGCCACGCTTTTTTACATCGTTCATCAGGAGGTACTGTCATGTTTTCTAATTAATCTCATATTAACCAAACTACGTGCAGATAAGAGGGTTATCGTAGCAGGGTCAGTAGCAGAGATTGCGGCAACTTTACTCACATAAAGAAAAACAGCTTATACTATGTTTAAGATACCGGTCGAACAAAGTTAAAGTTTTACAATACTTCATGAGGATTATCTGGGCCTGGGAATATGTATCATGGCGCATAATGTTCCTATTGAAGCCGTTAACGGAGCAATGCAAGATTTCAGAAGTAAAACCTAATTATTTTGGGGAGAAACTTTTTTATTGGCATAGATTTCGGGAAAACGTTGCCAGCTGTTCCCACAGATACTCGGGCCGTTGAAATTAATGCACGTCTAAAATGACCACAAAGCAATGATCACTCATCACAACTATTAGCCATCGATATATACACCACTTTGTTTAACAATGCGTTAAACAATGCTCATTTTCCAGACCATTGGAAAACAGCAGTGGTGTATCCGATTCCAAAAAAAGGCAAAAACAAAAGTACCCTGCGAATCTTCGATCAATAACTTTACTTCCGAACATCAGCAAAGTGTTTGAAATAGTGGTCAATAGATCATTATCTAAATGGGTTGAGGACAAGAAAATAATTCCTGATAACCAGTTCGGACTTCGGGCGGGGCATGACACTATTCATGCCGCGTCGAAACTGGTATCAGACATACAGTGGAACTTCATGAAAGGCCAGTGTACAGGAGCATGTCTGATTGACCTTGAGAAGGCGTTCGATACAGTATGGATCGAAGGTCTTCTCTACAAGCTAGTCACATACGGCATGAATGGGCCTCTGCTATACATGATTTACAACATGATTTCAAAAAAGAAGTTCATCGTCAAAAGTGGGAACTTCACTTCAAGTAGGACCTTTGACATTAAAAATGGTTTGCAACAGGGTGCGGTAAATTCGCCGCTCCTGTTTAATATCTACACGAGTGACCTTATACGTTCACTCCGCTCCGCGATAGCGTATACGGATGACCTGATTATGTACAGGACAGGGCCGAGGATTGAAGTAATCCAAACGCTTCTGCAACGTGATTTCGAAATAATCGAACGCTATAGTAATGATTGGAAGTTGAAGATCAACTTTAGCAAATGCGAGTCGATCCTTTTCCGGACGACTCTAAACAAAGCTTCACGCGATGTGAGGAGGAACTGGAAAAACTTCCGAATTTCGAACAATGCTGGACAAACATTGGAAAACAAATCGGTAGTGAAATACCTTGGGCTTTGGCTGGACCAACACTTATATTTCAATAAGAATGTAGGTGCCGCTCTATCCAAAGCAAACAAGGCGTTCCACATGACAAAAAGGCTTTTTTATAGCAAACACCTTGGCCCACGTGTCAAAGTGATCTGCTATCAAGCCTTGGTCAGACCGATTTTGACCTACGGTTGCCCAGTATGGTTCAACATATCTCCTTCATATATGGAAAAGCTTCGGGTTTTCGAAAGACAATGCCTAAGGGCGTGCTTAAGCTTGTATCGAACGCCCGAATCTGGCTTCACTAAGTTTCACGCCAACAATGTCCTATATGACAAAGCATTTGTTAATAGGATCGACAACTTCATAATCAAGTTGATTCGAAACCACGTTGCTAGAGCGATGGAAAGCAGCAATCCTCTTATTCGGGGAGCGTTCTACCCGAACACACTTTACCACAGAGCAGCTTGTGAACGCGGCTATATTCCCCCAGAGGCATTTGTATACCTGGATTCCAAGCAGTTGGTACAGGATAGATCAGGGGTTCCTCTCTTCTATCACTTAAAACGCAACGCGTGTGATAAACGTTATGCGTTCAGCCAGGAAGAAACGCAGGTTCAGGATCTCCTGAGGTTCAGCACGCGGATCTCGGAAAGAGATAAAAAAGACGCCTCCAATGCTAGTAGTTGGTACTGGTGGTTGGAGGACGTTTAAATGTTGCGTATTCGCCCTATCAAATAATATAGATTAGTATTACTTATAGACTAGTTTATTTTTAAGGAGTAGCCTAGGCTATATAGGATTTAGCTCTAGTTTTTACGGTAGTAATAAATATAGGCTAAGTAAGTTAGGTCAACGGTGCGGACTTCCATGAACCCCTGTTGTTCTCTCAAACTCGGATCTATGGAAGCCCGTCGCCTGGACGGAGGCCACCTGAGGCAGTAACACCTCCGCTGTCCCCGCCCAGATAGTCTCTTTTTAGTATTAAAATAGCTTAAGATTTATGTTTTATTAGGGGAGTAGAGTAGGGTGGGCTTCCATGAACTCTTAACGCTTAACACATCTCGAGTCCATGGAACCCCATCGCCTGGACGGGGGCCAGCTGAATCAACAATGCTTCTGCTAGCTCCTGCCCAGATAACTAGGTTAGTTAGGCTAAGTAAGTTAAGTTAGTCTAAGTTTTATTTTATACAAAAAATATATATATACATAGTTTCTAAGTTTTTACTTTCCACTAAATTTTCTTAGAAGTAAGCAAAAAAAAATAAAAAATAAAATAAAGATCTTTAAAGGAAAAAATTATAAGTTTTTAGCCGAAAGGCATAAGCTAGATAAGATAGAGAGTAATTTAGAGCGCCTGCTGAGGGTCAGTAAGTTAGATAGTTTAGAATAGGATAGAATAAGTAGCTTTAAGCATTAGCTACATTTTTAGTAGGTTAGATATAAGATATGAAAATAAAAATGTTTATTTAAAAAAAAAAAAAAAACTCATTACAAATTAAACTAGTTGGGATGTGGGTTCGACCCTTTCGGTCCACACGATCAACTTCCCAGTATGATGGATGTTGAATATTATGATTGGATATTTTTTAATAATAAATGAACAATAGGCAATATAGATTATATGCATAATACCGAGAATTTGTCACAATTGTTTATCAATATTTTCGCTAAAATGTCAAACTAAATGTGCGCACTTACAAGATTAGGATGACGAAAATGTATATAAAATTGATGTATTAATGTTTTTCGGCACCTCAATGAAGTCGATATAGTTTTTAGTTCGCGCGGTATCGTGCAGGTACAAAAATCACTTAAGTAATTTAAACCAAAAACCCGCTGGACCGAATATTATAAAAATCTTTTCAGATTATATTGTCGCTAATACGCTTCGAACGGCACCTCAAGTAAGTCAATATCTTTCGTGGTTCGGGCGATATCGTGCAGGTACAAAAATCACTTACGTCGCTAAAACAAAAAAGCGGCTCGACCGAATTTTATGAAAATCTTTTCAGATCATATTTTGGTTAATACTCTTCGAACGGCACGTCAACTAAGTCGATATCTTTTATAGTTCGCGCGATATCGTGCAGGTACAAGAATCACTTAAGTCATTTAAACCAAAAAACCGCTGGACCGAATATTATAAAAATCTTTTCAGATAATATTGTCGCTAATACGCTTCGAACGGCACCTCAAGTAAGTCAATATCTTTCGTGGTTCGGGCGATATCGTGCAGGTACAAAAATCACTTACGTCGCTTAAACAAAAAAACGGCTGGACCGAATTTCATGAAATTCTTTTCAGATCATATTTCGGTTAATACGCTTCGAACAACACCTCAACGAAGTCGATATCAGTTTTGGTTCGCGCGATATCGTGCAGGAAAAAATGACCACATCCGTACGCACATACACACACACACACATACTTCCTCCCAATTTTTTGCTTAAAATGCTCCTGGGACCTTGAAAGATGAAAATACGTTGAAATTTTCAATTTCGATTTTCGGACCGATTACAATAACTTCCTATACTGGGAAGTTAAAAACGTTATTTAAAACAAAATATGCGAGCGCAATCAGAAAACTAAGAATTCAGTACCAACTATGTATTCTCCTCAATATATCTTATAGAAAGTATTCTGAGATTAATGATGATCATGGCACTGAGCTTCTGGCTGCACTTTGAAAGTTTGTAATAGATACGCAAATTGTTTCCATTGCATCCTTGATTTTATCCACAAGTGTGTACTTTTGCTATTAATTCTATTTATTCAACAAACAAATAAAATAAATGGTTAAAAAAAATTTTTAAAAAAAATTCTTTTCATTAACTAAAAAATGTACTGAAAAGTAAAAAATAAAAAATATTTTAAAGAAAGCGTGAAATTTCAATTTTAATGAAAAAGTTAATTAAAAGAATGGCGCATTTTTCATCAAAAAATTTTGTTAGAATTTGAAATTAACAAAGCAAAAAATTGACGGTTATTGTAAATCTCACGCGATATACAGTTATATTTTCAATTTTTGATGAAAAATGCGCCATTCTTTTAATTAACTTTTTCATTAAAATTGAAATTTCACGCTTTCTTTAAAATATTTTTTATTTTTTACTTTTCAGTACATTTTTTAGTTAATGAAAAGAATTTTTTTTAAAAATTTTTTTTAACCATTTATTTTATTTTCTACTTTTTAGTTTATTATATGTATTCCGCCATTTTATGATGGCAATTCTATCAGATTTAAAATTACGCCACACAGTTTACTGTATTCATTTGATACCCATGTCGTGGGCTCGGTGGAACATAATTGCAAAAACGGCCGCCATCTCGGAACCGTCTTCTTGATTTTTTTACAAAAAGGTCAGATTGCATTTAGTACTTATACATAATGAGTTGAACTCAAGTTGAACCCAAGTCTAACTACATGTAAACGGGAGTCGAGTTGGGTTAAGGTTGACTGAACTCGACTCAGCTCTGCTACCTGGGTTTAGTTGAAATTATGCATACGGACATGAGTTCAGTATTTGAGTAGTTGAATTTAGTTGGCAGCAGCATCTCCGTGTTTGTTTGTGATTTTTTGTAACGTGTATTGCTTCTTTATTATCAACTCACCCTTAACTCAACTATTCATCTCATCATTCATACACATTAACCACCCGAACTACGAATGTGTGCAAAATTGGAAGTTGATCGATTATATTTTCTACTTTTTAGTCTATTATAAGCTTTCCGCAATTTAGTGTTGGCCGCCATTTTGAATTTGGAATGACGCCACATAGCTTATTGTGTTCTACCTGTCCTTTCATTTGATACCCATGTCAGAGGGCCGCGGAGCACAATTTCAAAAATCGGGCGCCATTTTGGAACCGCCATCTTGATATTTTTACAAAATGGCCAGATTGCATTGTCATCCAAACTAAACGTGTATGCAAAATTTCAGCTCTATCCGAAACCGGGAAGTGGGTCAAATTTAACTTCCAAGATTTGACGACAAACAGTGTAAGTGTTGGCCGCCATTTTGAATTTGGAATGACGCCACATAGCTTATTGTGTTCTACCTGTCATATCCCTTCATATGATACCCATGTCAGAGGGCCGTGGAGCACAATTTCAAAAATCGGGCGCCATTTTGGAACCGCCATCTTGATATTTTTACAAAATAGCCAAATTGCATTGTCATCCAAACTAAACGTGTATGCAAAATTTCAGCTCTATCCGAAACCGGGAAGTGGGTCAAACTTAATTTCCAAGATTTGACGACAAACAGTGTAAGTGTTGGCCGCCATTTTGAATTTGGAATTCGGGCGCCATTTTGGAACCGCCATCTTGATATTTTTACAAAATCGCCAGATTGCATTGTCATCTAAACTAAACGTGTATGCAAAATTTCAGCTCTATCCGAAACCGGGAAGTGGGTCAAATTTAACTTCCAAGATTTGACGATAAACAGTGTAAGTGTTGGCCGCCATTTTGAATCTGGAATGACGCCACATAGCTTATTGTGTTCTACCTGTCATATCCCTTCATTTGATACCCATGTCAGAGGGCCGTTTAGCACAATTTCAAAAATCGGGCGCCATTTTGGAACCGCCATCTTGATATTTTTACAAAATGGCCAGATTGCATTGTCATCCAAACTAAATGTGTATGCAAAATTTCAGCTCTATCCGAAACCGGGAAGTGGGTCAAATTTAACTTCCAAGATTTGATGACAAACAGTGTAAGTGTTGGTCGCCATTTTGAATTTGGAATGACGCCACATAGCTTATTGTGTTCTACCTGTCATATCCTTTCATTTGATACCCATGCCAGAGGGCCGCGGAGCACAATTTCAAAAATCGGGCGCCATTTTGGAACCGCCATCTTGATATTTTTACAAAATGGCCAGATTGCATTGTCATCCAAACTAAACGTGTATGCAAAATTTCAGCTCTATCCGAAACCGGGAAGTGGGTCAAATTTAACTTCCAAGATTTGACGACAAACAGTGGCACAATTTCAAAAATCGGGCGCCATTTTGGAACCGCCATCTTGATATTTTTACAAAATGGCCAGATTGCATTGTCATCCAAACTAAATGTGTACGCAAAATTTCAGCTCTATCCGAAACCGGGAAGTGGGTCAAATTTAACTTCCAAGATTTGACGACAAACAGTGTAAGTGTTGGCCGCCATTTTGAATTTGGAATGACGCCACATAGCTTATTGTGTTCTACCTGTCATATCCCTTCATTTGATACCCATGTCAGAGGGCCGTTTAGCACAATTTCAAAAATCGGGCGCCATTTTGGAACCGCCATCTTGATATTTTTACAAAATGGCCAGATTGCATTGTCATCCAAACTAAATGTGTACGCAAAATTTCAGCTCTATCCGAAACCGGGAAGTGGGTCAAATTTAACTTCCACGATTTTATGACAAACAGTGTAAGTGTTGGCCGCCATTTTGAATTTGGAATGACGCCACATAGCTTATTGTGTTCTACCTGTCATATCCTTTCATTTGATACCCATGCCAGAGGGCCGCGGAGCACAATTTCAAAAATCGGGCGCCATTTTGGAACCGCCATCTTGATATTTTTACAAAATGGCCAGATTGCATTGTCATCCAAACTAAACGTGTATGCAAAATTTCAGCTCTATCCGAAACCGGGAAGTGGGTCAAATTTAACTTCCAAGATTTGACGACAAACAGTGGCACAATTTCAAATATCGGGCGCCATTTTGGAACCGCCATCTTGATATTTTTACAAAATGGCCAGATTGCATTGTCATCCAAACTAAATGTGTATGCAAAATTTCAGCTCTATCCGAAACCGGGAAGTGGGTCAAATTTAACTTCCAAGATTTGACGACAAACAGTGTAAGTTAAATAAAAGAATTTAAAAAGGCCCCATTTTCAATCAATAAAGTTGGTGAACGAATTTTTGATTTTGAAAATTTTGAAGACGGGTTTTCTTTCGTTGAATCCTCTACTTTAAGATGGTGTAAAAAAATGATAGTGTCACAATAGAAAAACATAAAAATAATAATAAAATAATAAAAATTCGAAAAACCAGAAACATCCTTTTTCAAATATCGATTTTTCCGTAAACACGTTTAACCCCGTAAAACTTACATTTTGGCTCCCCCGCCCCCTTTCCGGTCATCTGCTGCAGTGCTCTCGATTTTTCCTTGTTTAAGTAGCATTTAACCTAAATTTTCCCACCTTCCATATACTGCTAAGAATTTTTTTTTCTCAAAAATTATCTGCACTGGTCTATAAGCAAAACATAAGGAATTGTTTCTAGTCTAAAAAGTTTTTTTTGGGATATGTTATTTACATCGAATACTATACGCAATGGACATTTTCTACCTATAGCAACCGAGGCTACATAAGTTATCGGCCATTTTGTGTAAACTTTATCATTTTGGTCGTTCTTTCTAAATATACATATGTAGATGCATATATCTCGGTATGTGTAGGTCCAAAAAAAGCAATCGAACCGACAATCGTGAATATTTGCATTTTTTCGTTAATTTTTTCGAAATAGTTTCGCTGCTTTGCGCCTTTTTTCAGATTCTGTTAATAATTAAAGCCTTTGAAAAACTGCAACTGTACTACTTTGATCTCATTTAATTTTTCATACAAATGCATAAGTTCGGTTCAAAATCTAAAAAAATAGTAATAATGATACCCTGCATACCTCGCATACACCCCCTATACCACCCACCGCCTACAATCATTACATTCTCCTTGCAAAAAATTACTTCAGGCCCGTACTCCAAAATAGAATTAATAAAAATATTCTCTATCCCTTTAAATCATCTTTAAAGAGAATCATAAAAAATATAATGGAAGCTACAAAGTTATCAGCTTATATTCGATACACACCGCCTGCCACCCCATTAGAACACAAGATAGATAAAGAGAAACTTCACCTATCCTCTATCTCTTTTTTCTTGACTCAATATCCATAAACGAAAATTCATATTTTAAGGAGAGTCAAAAACAAAATTTCGAAGCAAATTTTTAAAAGCAAATTTAATATTGCTCGAAGCCAGAACAGATTTCTCTATCTTCGACTTCTCAATTCCCGCTGTTCGGTGCCGTGCCGAAGAAGCTGCGTTTAACTCAGCTTCTGAGGGTACTGTATCAACGCGAACCTTTGCTCGGGTGTGAGTACAATTAAATTGAATGTGTTGGAGTTTTCACGATAATTTTCTGGGCAAATAAGCTGGAGATATTACAGCTTCCCCAGGCCTCGGAAACGATAAGAGCGGCACCAGAAAAATTTAATTTCTCGATTTAGCGGAGAGCGGCACTTTAGTATTGTCACTCTGCCGCTCACCACTCGCCGCTCATACTTCATCGAGGCCTTACACAATATGGGGAAGCTGCAATATCTCCAGGTTTAGTGTTTCCAGAGGAGGAAATATATTGAGATTTTTCTTGTGATTAATCTTGATTATATTTAAATTTATTTTTTTGAAGTTGCCTATTTGGTCAAGGGAAGCAATGCTTCCTTTGCTTCCAAAGAGGAACCGCCACTGAAGGAACGCCATATGGTAAGCCCCTACACTCCGAGCAATTAGATATAAAATTGAAGGCCCAGCCAACGAGGTATTGAATATGTACGGTACCCCGTTGGATTGGTTTCAAATCAAACAAAATCTTATCCTCCATTATTCAGATAAACGCAATGAAACTTCGTTAATTAAAGATCTCCACGATCTAAAGCAACAAAATAAAAGCGTTGAACGTTTCTACAGTGAGATAATAGAAATTCTTGCCACCATGACAAATCACATCCAAATACATGAAACCAACGGAACCGTAGTCACAGCAAAACGGGAATTATATACATCAATGTGCCTCAACGCCTTCTTATCGGGACTTAAGGAGCCTCTTGGGTCCACTATCCGAGCGATGAAACCGGATACCTTAGCAAAGGCTTTCTCATATTGTATTCAGGAACAAAACATATCATACTCTAGACATGACAATTCTATGACCAAATATTCCAATGAAACAAAATTAAGTAGTCTTTCTAAAACTCCATCAAATCCAACCCACTTTAGAGGACCAACATCAAACACTACAGCGTATCAAAATAATCGCACACTCCTCCCTTTTACCCCAACAAATAACCGGTTATCTTACCCTACAATCCGCCCTATGTTCAACAATAGACCAATAACAATCAATCCCAATAACTATTAGACTACCCAGTAGGGAAAATCACAAGTACTTACCCTGGGAAGTAGATTTGGAAGTACTTCTTTATTTAGTGTTTTCTTAACTACCAAAGAAGTACTTCTGTAAGTACTTCTTAGTAATGTAGAGAAGAATGGGTTTGGTGACCATGGGTTTGATTTCACGCAAAAAGCACCTTCAAAAACTTCGTAGCTGGTCGTTTTCTTTATTAAATCATCTCAGTCACGTCGTTTTAAGTCTAAAAAGCGGAGCGTGTTGTTTATCAATGTATAAATTCATAGTCCAGTCAAAATAGATATTTTACTTCCAGTTAATTCGGAAGTTGCTGAAAATTGGATGAGCCCTTAAAAACATCATTATAAATAAAATGTCCAGTTTGAAATATTTTTATTCAAGATCAAAAGGTAAACATATCAGTTTTTATAATCATATTTTTTAAGGGCTCTGCCATTTTTCAGCAAATTCAGAGTTATCAACAATTTGAACTCTTTCCGTCTATTTTGACTGGACTATAAGGGAAAACCCCATCCGACTAGTGAATAACAAAAATTATTGGAATATGTAAATCACAAGAAGTGATTAGCAAAATTGGCAGCATCAGCATAGGTATACAAAAGTTTTATTGAAGGCCAACAAATAGGCGTGGAAACCATGAGGACGAAAGGAACTCAAAGACGAAACCGACAGGACATCACAACAGCAATAAAAGCAGGTATGAAAAAATTGGTCATTAGCATTTCCGGTCCAGAGAAATGTTTTGAAAAAATTCATGGAATGTACATAGTACTTCTAAATGAAATGTCGAGTAAGTACTTCTTCAACACATTCTATGGAAGGAGAAAAGGAAGTACTTCCCGCCTAGGCCATCGCCGTGTTAATGTAATGTCTTTTTTGTATTGGGTGGAAGTACTGAACTGCTTCTGCAGAAGCAGTCCCTACTGGGTAAGTGCCCCGCGAACAAAAAAAAAATTAATACATACTCTCTTAAAACTTTTTGTATGGTTTAAGGACACCTAGTCTACCATCTTTTGCTCTGCGAAAATTTATGAAACCGGGGCTTTTTTCCTCCAGGTTGCTCGAAAGTCAACCTTTTTATGGTGCCCAAAAAATTTATAGATACCTACTCAATAAATAGTTAGATCCACCGAGGCCACCTCAAGAGGATGCATTACCATTTTCTTCACAACCCCCTCGACATGGGTATCAAATAAAAGGGTATGATAAGTAGAATTCAATAAGCTATGTCTTTATATTCATGGCGGCCGTCTCAAGAGGGCGGACTACCATTTCTTCACCACCACCTCGACATAGGTATCAATTGAAAGGGTATAATAAGTAGAATACCATAAGCGATATAATATACTCAATATCTGGTTAGATCCATGGCGGTCATCTCAAGAGGGCGGATTACCATTTTCTTCACAACCCCCTCGACATGGGTATCAAATGAAAGGGTATGATAAGTAGAATACAATAACCAATATAGTATACTCAATAAATAGTTAGATCCACCGAGGCCACCTTAAGAGGACGCATTACCATTTTCTTCACAACCCCCTCGACATGGGTATCAAATGAAAGGGTATGATAAGTAGTGTTTTGTAGTCAGGTTGCTGATAATTTTACTTTCAAAAATCCAAAAATAGAATAGAAACAAACAACCGATTCTGAACAGTGGAGAACAAAAAAACCAATAAAAAATTCAAATTTCGACGTGGATTCGATCCCGGGTCCCCAAATTCCGTCTCCGACACAGTCGCGATTTTCCCTTTCGGCAACTTCCACTATTGATGAGTCCTGCTCAATTTATCTAAATAACCTGTAATCCAATTTTTATTCTCACTTATAAAACTATAAAACTCTGATTTGCACCTTTAAATTGTATTATAAGTTAATTACACATTTATAGAATTTAAGTCTAATATGAAAATTGTTTTGTCTTAGATTTATTGGATACACTCCTTTTTTACGGTGCGACGAATTGTATTTTGGTATAAAATCACAAAAATAAGGCGTTGTATTCTTATATGAAAACTGGTATGAATTTTACTGATGCACTGGATGATGAAAGAGGGCGAATCATGCTGAGGAATCGCTTTTATCCAGTCGGTTTTTTCCTTCTAGAACATTCCTCAACCCGTTCCTTCCTCGAACATATTGTTGTGCACACATAATAGTTACAAGCGGGAAATGCCGATGTAAAATTCGGTCTTTCCCCCACTACATCGGTATCAAATAAAAGGGTATGATAAGTAGAATACAATAAGCAATATAGTATACTCAATAAACAGTTAGATCCACCGAGGCCACCTCAAGAGGACGCATTACCATTTTCTTCACAACCCTCTCGACATGGGTATCAAATGAAAGGGTATGATAAGTAGAATACAATAAGCTATGTCTTTATATCCATGGCGGCCGTCTCAAGCGGGCGGACTACCATTTCTTCACCACCACCTCGACATAGGTATCAATTGAAAGGGTATCATAAGTAGAATACCATAAGCGATATAATATACTCAATATCTGGTTAGATCCATGGCGGTCATCTCAAGAGGGCGGATTACCATTTTCTTCACAACCCCCTCTACATCGGTATCAAATGAAAGGGTATGATAAGTAAAATACAATAAGCAATATAGTATGCTCAATAAACAGTTAGATCCACCGAGGCCACCTCAAGAGGACGCATTACCATTTTCTTCACAACCCCCTCGACATGGGTATCAAATGAAAGGGTATGATAAGTAGAATACAATAAGCTATGTCTTTATATCCATGGCGGCCGTCTCAAGAGGGCGGACTACCATTTCTTCACCATCACCTCGACATAGGTATCAATTGAAAGGGTATCATAAGTAGAATACCATAAGCGATATAATATACACAATATCTGCTTAGATCCATGGGGGTCATCTCAAGAGGGCGGATTACCATTTTCTTCACAACCCCCTCGACATAGGTATCAAATGAAAGGGTATGATAAGTAGAATACTATAAGCAATACATTATACTCAATAAATAGTTAGATCCACCGAGGCCACCTCAAGAGGGCGGATTACCATTTTCTTCACAACCCGCTCCACATGGGTATCAAATGAAAGGGTATGATAAGTAGAATACAATAAGCAATATTAGAATGTATTAAAACAAAAAAGAGTGATATCCCACCAAAAAAAACATTAAAATGTGAATTAGAAGTTCGTGGGCGCGGAAATTATTTATTGACGCAGTTTTAAACACACTTATAACAAAAAGACGTGATATGGATTATTCCAGATGAATCGTTAATAGCATGAAATAATTAAACACGTGCATTTACGAACGAATTCAGTGTGACTCAGTCTATAGTGTTTCTAATAAAATTTGTTACATTTCGAAGGACAGCTAAGATTCATGCTATACAACGAACTCGCCAGCCAACTTTTTCGCGGTTAATAATACTTTATTAAGTTTAAAAAAATCCTTTGATGATACAGATGCCACGATTTACACTGCTACGGAAAAGATGAACGATGGCATTCCAATCTCCGAACGACCCTTGAACGAGTTTAATCTTCAGATAATATTGATCAACACAGATGAAAAACCCCCAATGTCCCTAGAAGTAATATTTCGAAACAAACAACGTCGTACATTTCGCGCTGCGGAATTCACAGAGGAAAAGATTACCCAAATTCTTAAAGAATACCTAGCACCTAATAAATTATCAGCAATCTACTCAGACAATGATACCTTCAAGATCATTCAAACCATATATTCCCAATATTTCTCAAACAGTAAGATCTTCAAGTTAATACTATGTACGGAGACATTACATTACGGACAATGACGAACAAGAACGACTTATAAATGAATACCATATTAACAATAACCACCGAGGTATTAACGAAACTTGGAGACATTAGAAGAGACAGTACTTTTTCCCGCTCATGAAAAACAAGATAGCTCAAATAATAAACAACTGTGAAACCTGCCACAGATTCAAATACGATCGACATCCACCAAAATTGAAATTTGAAAAGACCGAACAAAACCTAAAGCCTTTGGACATCATCCACATCGACATTTATATTATCAACGGTAATCAAATCCTCACCCTAATAGATAAATTTTCAAAGTTCGCGGCAACCTATACATTAGCAGCTCGAACAAGTCTTAACGTACTCAAGAGTATCAAACACTTCGTAATTCTTCATGGCATACCTTCAAAGTAGCAGATCAAGAATCTGAATTTACTTCGAACATTTTTTAAGGTTTTTGCATCCAATATAATATAATACTACACCTTACATCCTTCCAACAAACTTCTAGTAACTCTCCAGTCGAAAGACTTCACTCCACACTCACGGAAATCTACCGAATAATTCTCGATGATGTAGATTCTACCTACAACAACGCTATTCATTCAACCACTCAGTACACTCCCTACGAATTATTCTACGGAAGAACCACCAAATTCAATGAAAAGATAAATTTCAACTCTGAACATGAATATCTTAAAAAACTAAATCTGTTTCAAAAGGAATTATACCCATTATTAAAGAACACGTAGAAAGACTAGTTAATAAAAATATTGAAAAATTGAACAAATCCAGGGTAGACCCAATTGAGTTTAAACAAAATGAGTTAGTCTACAGAAAAGAATGTAGAAGAAATAAAATTACACCTAGATTTTGCAAACAGAAAATTAAAACAAATAACAAAGTAACAATAGTAACACATATAAGAATCAAAAAATCCATAAGACTAGACTAAAGACAAAACGTAAATTTCAGGTTAACAATGACAACCCACGGACAGAAACTTGAAATACATGACCTACGAAACAACCTAGGACTTACCTCTAAAACTAGGCAACGCAAGACTAATAGAAGGATACAGTAACTTAATTCATATTGTAAGACAGCAGACTTATGAACAGACAGTAGCGACAATACAAGACGCATTAAACCACTTTAACAATACGGACGAGCTACAGAGCACAGTGACGACAACCAAAATTAGGATAGATGAATTAAAACTTAAGTTATATGCACTACTCCCTAAGACTAGATCTAGAAGAGGGATAATAAATGGATTAGGTACAGCAATAAAGTTCATAAATAATCAAATTGAAGCTATAACATCTAATCAATCGAAAATACAAAGCGAAATTAATCAACAAGTTGTAATTAATAATAGTATGAACGAGACATTTGAAAACATAACCAATCATATTAATGCACAACAAAACAGAATAAGTGATTATTTAAAACAAAATCAAAATTCCCTTAATAATCACATAAAGAAAGAACACTTTCTCCTTCAACAATTTCAATATCTGAATCAGGTAAACTCCAACATAGGAATTATACATAATCATCTAACAAATCTAGCCGAAGCGATACTATTCGCAAAACTTAACATAATTTCAAAACAAATCCTAAACCCGGACGAGCTTATACAAATATTTAAAATACTTAAAAACGAAATGATAAACATTAAATCAATAGAACACATATATGAATTACTAGGCTTACAGGCATACCTTAACGGCACAAACCTCATATTTAACATCCGAATTCCTATCGTGCAAAATAAAACTTATTCATTCTTTCATTTGATCCCAATACAAAATTCCGAAAAAATCCTAACCAAACCTTATATCACCCTAAACCATCAAGATTTTCAATTTTTCGATGAAAAATGCCCAGAAATAGAACAGGTATTCTACTGCACAAGGCTGCCCTACCAGAGGAACTCCAGGAACTCCAAATGCGTTCTTGATATAATTCAGAACATTCCAGCCGAGTGCGAACTAACAGAAGTTGACCAGTCACCCGAAATCTATCAACCGGAACCCAATTACATTCTTTTTATTAATGTTACAGAAACAGATATAAACTCTACTTGTCATTTTAGCCCAAAAACCATCATAGGAAACGGTCTTTTACACTTCGAAAACTACGAGGTCCAAATAAACGGGATCTCTTATGGAAGCCATCCAAAAAAACATTGGGACGAAATGACAATCCACCCGATCCTGCTCAACCAAATCAACTCCACCACAACCCAAAGGAACATAACCCTGCAAAAACTACAAACGTACAACATCCAAAATATGAAACAGATCGAGTTCCTCGAAGCCAAGACGGAGTCAAAAACTTTCATCATCTTTACTCTAATAGCCGTCCAAGTCATCCTGTTGATCAATGTTCTAGCCTACGTCGCCTATAAGCTTAGAAAACGCACCTTTAGCATACCACCAGCCGCTCCAGGACCAGAAACTACAAAATTGCAGTTCCTGTACCCGTCGCTCTCCTCTTAGAGGGGAAGAGTTACATGTCCTACATGCAACACGTGCCGGAAACCAACCAGACCTACTGACCAAATCAATTAATAACATTTTTCTTGTATTTCCCAACTTTTAAATTTCCAATTAATTTGCCGAATAAGCAATCCCATAGCCCAATTGTAATTAATTCAGCGTAAGCAATTTCGATCAATTTTTAAAGTATCATTTTTAATGTAAAATAAAGAAAGCTCAGTTCTGATTTAAACTCACAAGAATAAAGTCGATTTGAATTGTAAAAATATCAATAAAGAGAAATTTATAACGTTTTTTTATTATTTTTTTTTATCTCGTCGTGTCTCGAGTTTTATTACTCGCGCGAGTCGCAATATGATTGGCTGTGTGTCTGTTGTGCCCGTTGTACAAAATTTTCCCGATAAATGGTGCTGACCCTCGAGTTTTAAAAAAAGTTTTAGGTAGCATATTTTTTGTAGGTTACTACATTTTTGGTGTACCCTAAACATGTTTTGCAGATTTGTTCTTTGTTTCATTATGCCTTTTCTATATCCCAGACTATGCAAACCTATTTTTTAACCGACTTCAAAAAAAGAGGAGGTTACTCAATTCGACGTGTAGGTATTTTGTGGTCCTGTTCACGCATAACTTTGTAACCCAATAACTTTTTTGCTTTTTTTTGGTTCATTTGAAGGGGGAGCTTCCCACGGTGGTCCCGTTAAATTTTTTCTAAATTCTGATAACGGAGTTCGAAGTTAGGCATATAAAACTGTTAAAATTGGTTCAACCTAAACATTTCATAGGCACCGAACAAATTACTTTCTTGTTCTAAATCAGACAGCAGGCCGATGGGGGCGTGGGTAGAGCGTCGGATCCTCGATTCAGCGTAGTGTGGCGTTTGCAGGTTCGATCCCTGGTCGGGGCGCCGGTTGCTTTCCTTTTCTCTTTTTTTTTCCTTCTGAAATGATTTATTAACATATTGGTCAGCGGCCGATAGTACTTGGCAAAGCGCAAAGGGCTAGAGAGAAGTATTCTTGTCTGTGGGATCTGTGGGGTTCGAGCTCGCAGCTTGGGCTCGCGGTGCTTTTTTTCTATATACATATCTACAAAATAATTATTTTTTAATTTCCTCCGGGGAATTTTGTTCCATATTAAACAAGTTTTCGACGTGAATACGTCTGTAAATTTGCTTCCAGAACAAAAGCCGATGAGAACGAAATTATAGAATATAGTTTTGATTTGCAGCTCAAAAACTGTTGTTTATATTGAACTAGCATAAAACCCGCGTGCCTTGCAACGCCTTTAAACAAAAACTGTTTATTATGTGCAATGTTTTCCTTAAAAAAAAAAAAAAAAAAACAAACAAAAAAGTCAGCTGTCATTATCCCTAAAAGGGTTTATTACAGTGCATTTTTTTTAATAAATATGGTAAACAAATTGCTGCGTATATCACCTCTGCTCAACAAATCTGCAAGTTTTGAAGCAGAGATTGGCATGTTTATGTCCCCCATTTCACTGCGTTAGGGGATGAATTTCGAAAAATTGCTTCTTAGTGAATGTAAACGTCATTATAGAGATGCACTGTCAAAATTAAAGCCCTTCAGCCCCAGCGGTTTGGGTTAACCCCATTTAACCCCCTTAGGGGATAAATTTCAAAAAATCGCTCCTAAGTGGATGTCCACGTCATTATAGGGATGCACGGTCAAAATTAAAGCCCTTCAGCTTCAGCGGTGTGGGTTAATCCCATTTCACCCACTTAGGGGATGAATTTCGAAAAATCGCTTCTTAGTGGAAGTCCACGTCATTAAAGGGATGCACTGTCAAAATTTCAGCCCTATAGCTCCAGCGGTTTGGGTAAACCCTATTTCACCCCCTTAGGGGATGAATTTCGAAAAATCGCTTTATAGTGGATGTCCACGCCATTATAGGGATGCACTGTCAAAATTTCAGCCCTATAGCTATAGCGTTTTGGAAACACCCCATTTCACTCCCTTAGGGGATGAATTTCGAAAAATCGCTTCTTAGTGGATGTCCACATCATTATAGGGATGCACTGTCAAAATTTCAGCCCTATAGCTCCTGCGGTTTGGGTAAACCCTATTTCACCCCCTTATGGGATGAATTTCGAAAAATCGCTCTATAGTGGATGTCCACGCCATTATAGGGATGCACTGTAAAATTTCAGCCCTATAGCTATAGCGGTTTGGAAAAACCCCATTTCACCCCCTTAGGGGATGAATTTCGAAAAATCGCTTTATAGTGGATGTCCACGCCATTATAGGGATGCACTGTCAAAATTTCAGCCCTATAGCTATGGCGTTTTGGAAACACCCCATTTCACCCCCTTAGGGGATGAATTTCGAAAAATCGCTTCTTAGTGGATGTCCACATCATTATAGGGATGCACTGTCAAAATTTCAGCCCTATAGCTCCAGCGGTTTGGGTAAACCCTATTTCACCCCCTTAGGGGATGAATTTCGAAAAATCGCTCTATAGTGGATGTCCACGCCATTATAGGGATGCACTGTCAAAATTTCAGCCCTATAGCTATAGCGGTTTGGAAAAACTCCATTTCACCCCCTTAGAGGATGAATTTCGAAAAATCGCTTTATAGTGGATGTCCACGCCATTATAGGGATGAGCTGTCAAAATTTCAGCCCTACACCTTTAGCGGTTTGGAAAAACCCCATTTCACCCCCTTAGGAGATGAATTTCGAAAAATCGCTTTATAGTGGATGTCCACGCCATTATAGGGATGCACTGTCAAAATTTCAGCCCTATATCTATAGCGGTTTGGAAAAACCCCATTTCACCCCCTTAGGGGATGAATTCCGAAAAAGCGCTTCTTAGTGGATGTCCACATCACTATAGGGATGCACTGTCAAAATTTCAGCCCTATAGCTCCAGCGGTTTGGGTAAACCCCATTTCACTCCCTTAGGGGATGAATTTCGAAAAATCGCTTTAATAGTGGAAGACCACGCCATTATAGGGATGCACTGTCAAAATTACAGCCCTATAGCTTTAGCGGTTTGGGTAAACCCTATTAAACCCCCTTAGGAGATGAATTTCGAAAAGTCGCTCCATAATGGATGTCCACGCCATTATAGGGATGCACTGTCAAAATTTCAGCCCTATATCTATAGCGGTTTGCAAAAACCCCATTTCACCCCCTTAGGAGATGAATTTCGAAAAATCGCTTTATAGTGGATGTCCACGCCATTATAGGGATGCACTGTCAAAATTTCAGCCCTATAGCTATAGCGGTTTGGAAAAACCCCATTTCACCCCCTTAGGGGATGAATTTCGAAAAATCGCTTCTTAGTGGATGTCCACATCATTATAAGAATGCACTGTCAAAATTTCAGCCCTATAGCTCCAGCGGTTTGGGTAAACCCCATTTCACTCCCTTTGGGGATGAATTTCGAAAAATCTTTTTAATAGTGGATGACCACGACATTATAGGGATGCACTGTCAAAATTACAGCCTTATAGCTTTAGCGGTTTGGAAAAAACCCATTTCACCCCCTTAGGGGATGAATTTCGAAAAATCGCTTTTTAGTGGATGTCCACGTCATTAAAGGGATGCACTGTCAAAATTTCAGCCCTATAGCTCCAGCGGTTTTGAGTTGACCTTATTTCACCCCCTTAGGGGATGTTTGAAAAACATAACGATTACCATATCACAGTAGGGCCCCATAACCATTATTCAATTACAGCTTTATAGTAAAGGCCACCCAACAAAGAGGAAGAGGAATAGTCGCAGCATCAAGAAGGAGGAACAGGAACCACAACAAAGAACATAACTAAACATCATCCACTCCATGGCATATTACATGAAGCTCATCAATTAAATTAATATCATTTTTCTTATTACTCCAGTAATGAACTTTTATACAAAACCATAAACTAATTTAATATAATTTAAAATTTAATATTCAAATTCAATTTGGTTCAATTGAAATTAATTTTAAAGTTTGATATGGTAACATTGATTAACTAGAATCAATCATGTATGCACACACACACAGATAACTGCTCCCCACTTCGGTTGTTAACAACTAAACTGGTTTATACCGTTGCAAAATCTGGAAGTGAACAAAAATGTTTGCTTGACCGATTTTCGCTCTCTCTGGCTCCAGCCATCATCCAGTAAGGTAAGGTTTTCCGCACTAAAAAATCCTCCCTATTCCTTTAAACACCACCTCATTCAATTATATTCGTTATACTTGTAGATTTTTTGACACAAGTTATAACGATTTTTTAAATAATAACAATCATACCTTGTAGCTTTCGATACAAGGTATGAATATTAGTTATACTTGTAGATTTTTTGATACAAGTTATAACTAGTTTTTTACTAACCTCAATTATACCTTGTAGCTTTCGATACAAGGTATAAAACAGTTATACTTGTAGCTTTTTTGATACAAGTTATAACTAGTTTTTTACTAACCTCAATTATACCTTGTAGCTTTCGATACAAGGTATAAAACAGTTATACTTGTAGCTTTTTTTGATACAAGTTATAACTACCTTTACTAACCTCAATCATACCTTGTAGCTTTCGATACAAGGTATAAAACAGTTATACTTGTAGCTTATTGATACAAGTTATAACAACCATTACTAACCTTAATAATACCTTGTAGCTTTCGATACAAGGTATAAAACAGTTATACTTGTAGCTTTTTTGATACAAGTTGTAACAACTATTACTAATCTTAATCATACCTTGTAGTTTCGATACAAGGTATTATATCACTTTACAATATCGAGGTGTTTAATCTATATTTCTCAATCCATTTTCCTCCTTATAAGTTCCTTAACCTTAAATCTGTGATGATTCAATCAGGTAAGTGCATACATTTTTAATTCTGAATTTATTTCAATATATTTAAACAATTTTTTGATTATTTCAAATATATTTATTATTTAATATGATATGGTAATTGAAGTTGAATTAAATTGAATACTTAAAATATTGACTTGAAATATTATTGAATCGTTTTTTCTCTTTTATTCATTTTTTTTTTGAATTATTTCGTTGTTGAAATACGGGATTATTTTCATAATTTGTCATGAATTAAAAAACTGAATTATATAAAGAAAGAGTCAATAAATTTAAATTTGTATTGTTTATACATTTTTTTTCTTTATTGGCCACTGTGCATTGGGATTGTGGGGCTGTGTGCCGGAATAAAAAAACTTAATCGGAAAATTAAATTAAACACGGAAGAAATTAAACATGGTCCTTCGAGCCGGATAAAGCTCCCATTCTCAGTGTGCAGTCAGGTTAGGAATCTTATTATTCATACAACAAGTTAACCACCTCTTGAAGAAGTTTTTTAGTCTCAGTAAAGATTACCAATATCAAATTCTTTCTTTTATTGCATTTATCCTAAATCTAGGTCTCAAAGGTGATCAATTATTCAGTGAAAGTGCTTTGTCTGAGAAAATAGAATCTGTTAAGTGGAGGCTAAATTCCTCATGTTGTGCAATTATTCTCAAGACATTTATTCAAAAGTGATGTGAATTCAGTGCTCCAATTTATTAAGTTTCTGAGGCAAGTCCCTCACCTATGGCAAGGTTACACGCCTAGCTATCACATTCATTAGTGACATTTTATTCAAGCCTAGCGCTCAAACTATATCGTTTTCAAGGCAAGGCACCTCACCTCAAGTCAAGTTCAGGTTCTACACACCGAACTATATTTATACAAGCCTGCGGTGTTCATAAGCTTTACTCAATTATCCTCATAAGCATTGTGCTTACTCTCTATTATTTACATATCTACCTGTACACTCTAGTGCTCAAAACTTTATTATTTTATCGAGGCAAATTTCCTCGTCTCAAACCCATTGTTTGGTTCTACACACCGAGCAATAAATCGAGCTTAGTTCTCAAACTTATTAATAACCAAAGTATCTCTCTTTAATCAATTGCCAGGTTTTCCACACCAAGCTATATTTGGTCGAGCCTAGTAATTATCTTCTATTACTGAAATAGATCACTTGAGCCTAATGTTCAAATCCTATTGTTTTGCTTTTCTCCTTTTTTAGGAAGGCATCATCTTATCTCAATCTCAAGGCGTTACATACTCCTAAATTATCGCCATACGAGCTTCATGCTCATACTCTAGTAAGCAACTATCTTACATTAACTTACTGCAGCAATTTATTATCTTCAAGAGGAAGGTTGCTTTAATTTAAGCTACTTTATAGGTGGTATACACCAAAAACTATTTATTGTTTACGAGCCTAGCACTAAAAACAAACTTACTGTTAGTGCTTCAAATTTATTATTTTTTACCAAGCAGGTTGTCTTAATTATCTCAAAGGGCCTAGTGCTCAAACTTCTATTGTCAAAATTTATTTCAGGTATTGAACGTATACTCATTGTTTATTTGCATTGCATATTTTTTTATTAGTTCAAGTGTTCAAATTTAAAAATGGCTAATAATACAAATTTTAATGATGCGTTGGAGTTGCAAAAAGTGTACATAGACATGTTAAACAAATCTATGACAAATTATAAAAAAACCGCGCTGATTAAAAGAACAAAAGAATATATATCTGAGCGAATTTCACAGTTTCGAGACCTTTGGGCAAAGATAGAGACAAATCACGTGCAAGTTGAACTACAGTTTGTAAAATTAGTTGAAAAGCCAACATGTGAATACTTTGTAAACAACACGTATTTGCAATTGGAAGACAAATACTTTGAATTTATGGGAACAGTAAAGGCTGCCCTAAGCAAATTTGAGGACCAGTGTCCTCCCTCAAGCCCTTTAATGCATGAATCAACGCGAGTAAGCTCACCATCCCTAACAACACATCTTTGGCGGTTGCCAAAAATCTCTTTACCCACCTTCTCAGGATCTTACGAATCCTGGCGGTCTTTTCATGACCTATTTAATTCATTGGTACATCAAAATCCAACACTTTCTGATGCACAGAAATTGCATTACTTGAAGTCGGTCCTATCCGGAGAAGCAGAGCATTTGTTACGCAAATTTCAGGTAACTGATGCTAATTATGAAACAGCATGGAATGTACTGTTAACAAGATACAACAACAATAGAGTATTGGTTAATGCTCAACTGAAGGTGTTGTTTAATCTCAAGCAAGTATCCAGTGAATCGGTCAATTCAATAAAAACCCTTTTGGACAAGTCAAATGAGTGTCTGTGTGAACTAGATGCCTTAGGCATTAACACTTCAAATTGGGATCCTCTCCTTATATATTTGATTGTTCAAAGGCTCCCTACGGAAACTCACAGGATGTGGGAAGTCGAGCTTGATGGGGCATCTTCACTCCCTACATTTGATAGACTCAGACAATTCTTAGAGAAACGCTTCCGAATGTTAGAGGCCATAGCTGACCATAAAACCAATGTTCCACAACGTCCGTCTAGTAGCTCAAATACGAAATTTCTCACACATTTTGCCTCGACTGCAACAGAAGCTTGTGTTTGCTGCAAAGAACACCATAAATTAAAGTTATGTCCTACTTTTGGAAAACTTTCATTCCCACAAAAATATCAGATTGTTAAATCAAGTAAGCTCTGTGTTAATTGCCTGTCTAGCTCGCATGCTACTTCGGTATGCACAAGCAAATACAACTGTTGGAAATGTAATAAAAGACATCACACCTTATTGCATAACGATTCCATGAAAGGTACATCTCCACGAACGAAATCTGGTACTCGAACGCCACCAAAATTATCATCAAAACCTAACCAAGATGATGTGCATAACAAAGGCAACAATATTGAGACTACCGTACTATTTAATACGCAGTTATCAAGTAATGTCAAGTCTAAAAAATCTTTATCAAAAGCCCTATTGTCGACTGCAATAGTTAAAATACCTACAAAAAACGGTGGGATACTTCTAAGAGCTCTTATAGATACAGGGTCAGAGGTATCATTTATTACTCAAACTGCCGCGAAACAGCTTAATATAAGAAGCTCCTCTGCTTCAGTTACTATCATAGGTATATGCGATCTAAAAACACCTGCCGATAAACTATTAGAGTTCGAAGTACATTCGATACATTCGCCATCTTCATTCCAACTTTCTGTTACAGCACTGGTTGTTCCAACAATTACATCCATATCACCAGCTTCACATCTCCCAAAAGAAACGTGGGCTCATTTAGACAATCTTAATCTTGCTGACCCCCATTACTACCTGCCAGGAAAAATCGACCTACTACTTGGTGCTGATGTATATTCTACACTAATTCTAGAAGGATTAATTAAAGGCCCTACTGGCACTCCCGCAGCTCAAAATTCCATTTTTGGTTGGTTATTAATTGGCCCAGTACATGCAAAAGGAGAAAGGTCAGCCATACAATCCTTTAATGTCCAAGTGAAAGATACGAAGGTAGAAGATGACCTCAATATAAGATTGCGTTCCTTCTGGGAGATCGAGGAGATACCAGTGCAAACAAGATATAGCAAGGCTGAAGAAGAGTGCGAAACCCTTTATAAAAATTCGGTATGTAGATTAGCCTCAGGTGCATATCAAGTAAAAATCCCTTTCCTTAATGGCGAAGCTCCCAACATCGGAGTCTCTAAAGCCTTAGCTTCAAAACGATTAGCTTCTCTTGAGTCAAAATTGTCACGAAATTTGAGTTTTCGTTCTGAGTATACAAAAATACTCCAAGAATATTTGGACTTAGGCCATATGATACCCGTAACTCAAGATAAAGCTACATCCTCATATTACATGCCACACCACGCTGTTCTCAAGGACAGCACAACTTCAAAGGTGCGAATAGTATTTGATGCTTCAGCTAAAACCTCCAACGGAAAGTCGCTGAACGACTACATGCATCCTGGCCCTGTCCTACAATCTAATCTATATTCAATTTTGCTTAGATGGCGAAGATTTAAATACGCGATGTCAGCAGACATAGAAAAGATGTATAGAATGATACATCTTCACCCTTCAGATCAAAAATATCATCGTCTCTTATGGCGACCCACACCTTTTGACCCTATTAAAGAATTTGAGATGACAAGAGTGACCTTTGGAACAACCTCTGCCCCATATTTGGCAATTAAAACGCTTCACCAGCTAGCAAAAGATGAACAAAAAAGGTTTCCTACAGCAGCTCAAGTAATTACCCATGATTTCTATGTTGATGATGCCATTACTGGCACCCATTCTGCTGCAGAAGCAATTTCATTGTATCACGAGTTAACCCAATTACTATCTTTGGGAGGTTTTAACCTTCGAAAGTGGTCAAGTAATGATGCCGAAGTCCTTGCCGCAATCCCTGAAGACAAAAGAGAATTAAAAACAACATTAACTTTCTCACATGATGAAAAGGTAAAGGCTTTAGGCCTAATCTGGCATCCAGCAACGGACCATTTTACCCTGCAATATCCAGAATCAAGATCTGGCGTGTGCACAAAACGACAGATTTTGTCAGGTGTCGCTGGGTTATTTGATCCGTTGGGTTGGATATCGCCATACGTGATTAAAGGAAAAATTCTGATGCAAAGTTTATGGCTTCTCGGATCTTCATGGGATGAGCCAGTTACTGCATCCATTCAAAAGGAATGGCAAGAATTCCAGCATCAATTTCCTCAAATTTCTTCTATCAAAATACCAAGGTGGCTCCAAACTTATTCAAATTCAACCATCCAACTCCACGGATTTTCTGATGCTTCACAGCTCGCCTATGCTGCCGTAGTTTATGTTAGAGTTGTCGATGGACACGGTCGATCTAAGGTTAATTTTTTAACAGCTAAAACAAAGGTAGCTCCGGTAAAACCCATGACGCTTCCTCGATTGGAATTATCTGGTGCGCATCTGCTGGCAAAATTACTACACAAAGTAAGAAGGGAATTAAATTATTCTTCTGTAATGACATTTGCTTGGACCGATTCAACAATTGTACTTAATTGGATTCAATGCTCCCCGCACAAACTCAAAACCTTCGTGGCTAATAGGGTGAGTCAAATTCAAGAACTACTCCCTTCAATCCCTTGGCGTTATGTTCGTTCGAAGGATAACCCTGCAGATTGTGGTTCTCGTGGCTTAAATATAAACGAATTAAAGATCTTTGATTTATGGTGGTATGGACCAAAATGGCTCCAAGAGATCGAGTCTTCTTGGCCAAAATATTCAAACGTGACGCTTAATCATATACCAGAAATGCGGAAAAATCATTTACCTTACTCTTTGCTGTCACATATATCTTCCGACATAATAGAATCATTTTCTTCTTACACTAAACTCATTCGAGTGATGGCATATGTTTTACGATTTCTTAATAGGCTCAAAACCTCTTGCCCAATTAGCTCACCAAATATAACTGCTCAGGAATTACGAGATGCGAAAATTAAGTTAATTCATTCTATACAAAAACAAGTTTTCGTAAAAGAATATCAAGCACTAAGTCAAGGGTTGCAGGTGTCTACTCAAAGTACATTACTACCACTAAATCCTTATCTTGATGAAAATCAATTAATTAAGGTGGGAGGTAGGCTCACGCATGCAAAAATTTCCACCTCACAAAAACACCAGGTAATTCTCCCTCCGAAGCATCACTTCACCAAATTACTTATTGAGTACACTCACAAATTAACGCTTCATGGAGGAACAGGGCTGGTTTTAAACACTCTCCGAACTGAGTATTGGATCCCAAAGGGTCGGCAATCCATTAAACAAATTCTTCACAAATGCATTCACTGTTTTAAATTATCGGCAAAACCACAGCCGCAATTAATGGGTGCTCTTCCACCATCAAGGGTCATCGCGTCAGCTCCATTTTCTAAGGTAGGAATTGATTTTGCAGGTCCATTTCTGCTTAAAATGTCAAAATACCGTGGTGTTAAGACGCATAAAGGGTATATTTGCATATTTATATGCATGACAACAAAGGCAATTCACCTAGAAACAGTATCCGATATGTCCACCGCAGCTTTCTTAGCAGCATTAAAAAGATTTATTAGCCGCCGCGGTCTGTGTTCTGATATATATTCAGACTGTGGGTCAAATTTTATTGGAGCTAACTCAGAATTAAACTTACACCTTGCTCAGTGCTTTAAAGACGTTGAAAATCACTTCACTATACAAGGCATTAACTGGCATTTTAACCCACCTTCAGCTCCACATTTCGGAGGTCTGTGGGAGGCAGGTGTTAAATCTGTCAAATACCATTTAAAACGAGTATTACAAGACACCAACTTAACTTATGAAGAATTTTCAACTGCACTAGCGCAAATCGAGGCATGCTTAAATTCTAGACCCTTATTACCTCTCACGGATGACCCAAGCGATTTGCAAGCCCTAACACCTGGGCATTTTCTAATAGGACGACCATTGTTAGCACCTCCTGAAGCTAATGATAACAAATGCACTTCATTGGACAGATGGAAGTATGTGCAAACCTTGCAAGGGCATTTTTGGAACAGATGGTCCAAGGAATACCTGAATCATATGCAAAACCGACCCAAGTGGTTGAAGAAATTAGAAAATCCCAAGGTTGGAGATTTAGTGGTTGTAAAGGACCACCTGAACACCCCACGTTCATGGATGCTGGGAAGAATTCTCCAAGTTCATTGTGGAAGTGATGGAAATGTGCGAGTTCTAACAATTAAAACTCAAACTAATACTATCAAACGCCCAATTCACAAGGTGTGTATACTACCTAGTGAAGACCCAGATAACTAACATGACTTTAACTGTTCTCCGAATGATTTCATTCAATATCATTTACTAACACTGATTGCCTTCGTCACAACTACCCAGATGGATTTCTGCCCTTAGAACACACCACAACCCAAATTGATTCTACAGCAAATTGAGAATTCCTGCATGTTAACAGATCAACACTGTGAATTACTGGATTATCCCCTCCATTCCATTTAACAAGTGCATTAAATCCCGCTATATTCACCAAATTGCCTCAATTCTATTTGAAAGAGTTCAGTTTTGATTAAACAGCAGAAAACGATGGCGGTAATTCAAGAAGTCATTGACTTAACAGGGAGTGACGATGAAATTGAAAGGGTGGAGAATATAACCACCGCGATGAAGGAAATGAGGATTACTACCCCTCCAACGATACGATTAATTCGGTCAACCCAAATAGTTCCCCCGGATGCCTCAAACGACGACCTATATTGTACCCTCATTGACGAAGAGACGGACCAGGTGGAGACGGTGAAGGTATCGTTCCAGGCCTTGCAGCGTGCTAAGAGGCGTAAACGTCGAGTACATTTCAGTGGTGGATATACTATTAAAGTAAAATTGTTGGACGAGGGAATTATTAAAGTAATACAACCTTAACCTGCTTCTTTCATTACCCTTATTTGCCCTAACTAATGAGATTTATTTCTCCTCATAGTTATCTAATGTTCTTTTTTCTCCTCTGTTGTTGTTTCTCTTTTGTTTTAGGCGGTTAATACAAAATTACTACTTTCACCAGATGCACTCAATGATTTATCATTTGCCTAAGTGACATAATAATTGTTCTCACCAAAGGATTTTAGATCTGCACGGTTACTTTCTTTCTTTGAAACACATCGGTAGTGTTTCAAAAGGGGGGAGTATGTTTGAAAAACATAACGATTACCATATCACAGTAGGGCCCCATAACCATTATTCAATTACAGCTTTATAGTAAAGGCCACCCAACAAAGAGGAAGAGGAATAGTCGCAGCATCAAGAAGGAGGAACAGGAACCACAACAAAGAACATAACTAAACATCATCCACTCCATGGCATATTACATGAAGCTCATCAATTAAATTAATATCATTTTTCTTATTACTCCAGTAATGAACTTTTATACAAAACCATAAACTAATTTAATATAATTTAAAATTTAATATTCAAATTCAATTTGGTTCAATTGAAATTAATTTTAAAGTTTGATATGGTAACATTGATTAACTAGAATCAATCATGTATGCACACACACACAGATAACTGCTCCCCACTTCGGTTGTTAACAACTAAACTGGTTTATACCGTTGCAAAATCTGGAAGTGAACAAAAATGTTTGCTTGACCGATTTTCGCTCTCTCTGGCTCCAGCCATCATCCAGTAAGGTAAGGTTTTCCGCACTAAAAAATCCTCCCTATTCCTTTAAACACCACCTCATTCAATTATATTCGTTATACTTGTAGATTTTTTGACACAAGTTATAACGATTTTTTAAATAATAACAATCATACCTTGTAGCTTTCGATACAAGGTATGAATATTAGTTATACTTGTAGATTTTTTGATACAAGTTATAACTAGTTTTTTACTAACCTCAATTATACCTTGTAGCTTTCGATACAAGGTATAAAACAGTTATACTTGTAGCTTTTTTGATACAAGTTATAACTAGTTTTTTACTAACCTCAATTATACCTTGTAGCTTTCGATACAAGGTATAAAACAGTTATACTTGTAGCTTTTTTTGATACAAGTTATAACTACCTTTACTAACCTCAATCATACCTTGTAGCTTTCGATACAAGGTATAAAACAGTTATACTTGTAGCTTATTGATACAAGTTATAACAACCATTACTAACCTTAATAATACCTTGTAGCTTTCGATACAAGGTATAAAACAGTTATACTTGTAGCTTTTTTGATACAAGTTGTAACAACTATTACTAATCTTAATCATACCTTGTAGTTTCGATACAAGGTATTATATCACTTTACAATATCGAGGTGTTTAATCTATATTTCTCAATCCATTTTCCTCCTTATAAGTTCCTTAACCTTAAATCTGTGATGATTCAATCAGGTAAGTGCATACATTTTTAATTCTGAATTTATTTCAATATATTTAAACAATTTTTTGATTATTTCAAATATATTTATTATTTAATATGATATGGTAATTGAAGTTGAATTAAATTGAATACTTAAAATATTGACTTGAAATATTATTGAATCGTTTTTTCTCTTTTATTCATTTTTTTTTGAATTATTTCGTTGTTGAAATACGGGATTATTTTCATAATTTGTCATGAATTAAAAAACTGAATTATATAAAGAAAGAGTCAATAAATTTAAATTTGTATTGTTTATACATTTTTTTTCTTTATTGGCCACTGTGCATTGGGATTGTGGGGCTGTGTGCCGGAATAAAAAAACTTAATCGGAAAATTAAATTAAACACGGAAGAAATTAAACAGGGGATGGATTTCGAAAAATCGCTAGGGATGCACTGTCAAAAATTTCAGCCCCTTAGCTCTAGCGGTTTAGGTTGTGCGTTCTTTCAGTCAGTAACTTTTTATACAATAGAAAAAAAGTAAAGAAAATAAATCCCCTTACAACTTATTGAACCCCATTTCCCCCCTTCAACCCTTTTTTCTCCAAAAAAAAAATAGCCTATGTCCGTCTCCAAGGTCTAAACTATGTCTGTTGAAAATTTCATCAAAATCGGTCCAGCGGTTTAGGCGTGAAAGCGTAACATACAGACAGACAGACAGACAGACAGACAGACAGACAGACAGACAGAGTTACTTTCGCATTTATAATATTAGTAAGGATAAAGAAATATACCATGACGTTGGTGAAGAATCAAAGAATTTTATTGTTTACATTTAATTTCCCCACTGTCAATGGCAATTAAGCTTATATTTCCTTGATTTCATCCGGCTCGAAGGACCATGAATTGGATTCTTCACTCGAAGGACCAAATGTTTTAAGAATGTTCTTTTCTTCAGCGAATTGGATTCTTCACTCGAAGGACCAATATGTTTTACGAATGTTCTTTTCTTCAGCACGTTGAAGTTTTGAATATAAATGATGGAAAGAATTTCCCTTTATCGGAATCTTTATTGAATCTTTTCCAAAAAGGTGAATGACAATAAACGAATAAAAAATTAAAAACAAAAATTTCATAGCTAACTTGAATACAAAAATTAAATCAAGTAAGGCTAACTTGATAACAAAAAATAACTAAGTGAATTTGCTGACCAGTAAACATAAGATTACAAACTTAACAAAACGGGTTGACTATCTCGGCACACTGTCGGCGTTTTTATGAGAACTGCAACGTACCCAAGGAAAATCGTATGATTAATGCTCTGTCAGCAAGCGATATCATCAGCACAACAATGACTTGTTTAAAACTAGTTCAAAAATCAGCCTTTTCCACAGAAATCTCATCTCTGAAATCAAAGGGTACGCTTTCCAGTAAAGGTCCATTGACAGGTCTTCACCCATTTATTGACGATAACAATTTACTTCGTGTTGGCGGACGTTTAAAGAATTCCGGCTTGTACTTCAAAGCAAGACATCCTATCATACTGCCAAAGAGTCATCCTCTAACTTTAATGTTGGTGTATGAAATGCATCGAATACATCTTCATCCAGGAATGGCTTTACTTCTTAGCTTAATTCGTCAAAGATATTGGATCATTGGAGCTCGCAGTCTAGTGAAGTAGGTCTGTTACGAATGCATCACATGCTGTCGATATAGAGCAGCCAAAACATCGCAACTTGTGGGCAATCTTCCAACAGCAAGAGTTGCCGTGTCTCGTCCTTTTTCTAAAGTAGGTATAGATTATGCAGGACCAGTGAAGCTCGTCTCACGTATCAGTCGTGGTGTTCGGCCCTTCAAATGATATATAGCGTTGTTTGTGTGCTTTGCAACCAAAGCAATCCATCTAGAACTAGTTTCTAGTTTGAATGCAGACGCCTTTGTAGCAGCGCTGCGACGATTCTCCTCCAGACGCGGTATACCAACCCATATATTTTGCGACAATGGTGCGAACTTTGTTGGTGGTAGAAGACATTTGAAAGAACTGCATGAAATCGCTACTGCTAATGCGCTGAACTCAATCACTACTCACTATCTTTCGCAGAATCAAATAATTTGGAAATTTATTCCTCCTGGAGCTCCACATTTTGGAGGCCTTTGGGAGGCCGGAATAAAATCTATAAAATGGCATCTTCGACGTGCCATAGGAGAAACCTCACTTAATTTTGAAGAAATGACTGTCAAATTGAATCACTTCTTAATTCGCGTCCTTATGGTGCACTCTCTAGTGATCCAAATGACTTAGAGCCACTAACACCAGGCCATTTTTTAATAGGAGAACCACCAACAACTCTTCCCGAAACGGAGTTAAGTGAACTCAAAATTACTCGCTTAGGAAGGTGGAAACATCTTCAGGCTATGATGCAGAGCTTTTGGCGGAGATGGAGACATGAGTACATTGCAGGACTACAAGAACGGTCCAAGTTGAAAGCATCAAAACCAAATCTACATACTGGAGATTTAGTGCTCATCAAAGAAGAAAATCTGCCCCCAGCGAAGTGGTTGATGGGCCGTATATTAACCTGTCATCCTGGAGCAGATAATTTAGTACGTGTTATTACCATTAAGACACAGAAGGGAGTCTTAGACCGTAGCGTTAACAAAGTCATCAAGCTGCCTATTTGTTAAGAAGCTGGGTTCTTAACGGGAGGCGGAAATGTTCGAGATAGTCAACCCGTTTTGTTAAGTTTGTATTCTTATGTTTACTGGTCAGCAAATTCACTTAGCTATTTTTTGTTATCAAGTTACCCTTACTTGATTTAATTTTTGTATTCAAGTTAGCTATGAAATTTTTGTTTTTTAATTTTTATTCGTTCATTGTCATTCACCTTTTTGGAAAAGATTCAATAAAGATTCCGATAAAGGGAAATTCTTTCCATCATTTATATTCAAAACTTCAACGTGCTGAAGAAAAGAACATTCGTAAAACATATTGGTCCTTCGAGTGAAGAATCCAATTCGCTGAAGAAAAGAACATTCGTAAAACATATTGGTCCTTCGAGTGAAGAATCCAATTCATGGTCCTTCGAGCCGGATGAAATCAAGGAAATTGTGAAGAAAATGGTAATCCGCTCTATCTCTCATTTGATACCCATCTCGAAGGGGTTGTGAAGAAAATGATAATCCGCCCGCTTGAGATGATCGCCATGGACCAAACGATATATTGAGTATACTATATTACCTATGGTGTTCTACTTATCATACCCTTTCATTTGATATCCATGTGGAAAGGTTGTAAAGAAAATGGTTATCCGCCCTCTTGAGATGGCTTCTAAGGACCAAACGCCTGCTTTTCCGTTGAAATTTTTTTTGCATCACCTCACGGAGCCCGAGACCTTTCCAACGAATGTAAAACCGTGGAAATCGGATCGTGTGTTCTGGAATTATAGCGTCAGGAAGAAAATCCCGACTTATTTTTATATTATAGATAAGTTTTTTTTTTAAATTCGTCGGAAAATATGCAAATACATTACTGCAAAAACTATTTAGCTACTGCTTAGATTTTTTTCGATGGCGCGGCGGCGTGTTTATACATCTCAAAATAGATTTTAAAAGAAGAATTAGGCTTGCAATACGTACGCTGCATCGTCGGTTAAACGATACTGCGGCAGCGTGTCATACTTATCGTAAAGGTAGGTTCATATGCATCGATTTAGTTTTTTAAATTGTCTGGCGCAAGTCGAATTGTGTAAATAAACTGATTGCAAATGACGAGTGAAAATTACCTCCATTAGTTATTGCGCATTATATTTATACTTATCTACGCGTTATATTATGTTACATTGATTGTGAAGGTCGGGGGAGCAAGTGGTCTAACATCACCGAGACATATTTGTACAATCCAAACCTTTTAGATTGTGCAAGCCGAACAGTTGAGTTCACACAACGATTTATTTGTGCCGTGTAGGCCTACCTTAATATTTTTTTTTATATTACCCCCGAAAAAAATGAATGGACTAAAAAGTACGAAATAAAAAAAAAATTTAAAAACCGACTTCAGAAAAAAGCCGCACAAAATGCACAAAAAAGGATGAAATAATTGTTTGTAATTCTTAACAACAATAATCCAATCAGAATGGATCTGGAAAGAAGAATCACTTTTGAAGACGGTGCCAGGTAGTAGTTGACTTTAATTGCACTAACTCTTGCTTCGGGAATTATTTTCATTTCTTTGTTAGGCTTATGCCCTTAATAAATCACCCACAAGTTTTAGCACCGTCTTCAATAGTGATTCTTCTTTCTAGATCCATTCTGATTGGATTGATGTTGTTAAGAATCACAAACAATTATTTCATCCTTTTTTGTGCATTCAAAAATGATTATATCGTGTGTTGAGCTCATCATTGGCCACATTTGTTGCCTTTACTTTTTTCTATAAAGTTGATATTTATGGATTTATTACACCTCAAAAGTTTATTAAAAATGGTTTTTTGCAAATATCTAGTCAACTATTTATTTACGATGACAAGTTATACCAACAAATATGTTTGGTATAAAGTTCCGTTGAAATTTTACTTTAAACATTTTTTTCTAGCATTTATACTTTAGCTAATGTTCATGCATATAATTAAGAAATTTCGTTGGCGTTCGTTTGCAGAATCGAAATGATAAAAGAAGTTTGGACATTGTGCAACGTATTGCAAATGTTTCTGATGCCAAAACTACAGGTGCTAGGTATCATCATTCCAGTATGCGAGATTTGAAAACCACACCATCTACAGGGGAAAAATGGTTCGTCCTAATAAAGAAATGCCCGAGGTGATGCAAGTTATTAGTAGCTTTATAACGAACAGTGAGGAATGCCAATTTAGAGTTTCTGAGTTGCTCGCGTTAATCGACAAGGAAAATCGTCCGGAAATTCGTTTGTTTAAGCATTCACTAAGGTTCAAATGTTTTGGAAAATCGGCTAGAAAAACCAAAGTGAACTTATCAGCTCTGCCTCCAACTAAAGATGCTGCTCGACTTCACTCATTTCGAGTATATCATCAAGTGCAAACTTGGCGTGATAGTTATCAAGACCCGGAGGAATGGGACTGGAAGCGAACAAGATTTGGCTTACAACCAGTCCCAATGACAATTGCTCCGGCACCAGCAAATTTATTAAAATTAATATGTAGGAAAAAATGTGACGGTTCCTGTGGATGCCGCAAGGTCGGTCTCAAATGTACCATAATTTGCTCTAACTGCAGTGGAGGAAATTGCGAAAATGTGACGAAGGATGCAAACCTCCTTGAAAACAATGAAATAAATGAGAACATTTGCGAGTTTTCAAGTCTCCCAGATATATCATTCGACGAAGACAACGTCAAGTCATTAGATGGCAGCTTCATTGGTATATCCGATTGTCAACCGACATCTTCGAAACATATGAGGTTAAATAACATGTTATAGCATTATTGTTTCGTTTTCTTGTGGATTAGGCATACTGATGAAACCACAATAAAAAAACGCGCCAAAAACTCGACCTCTTGTGTGGAAAAGGGTTTATACGCCAACGAAATTTCTTAATTATATGTATGAACATTAATGTGTATCTATATGAAACAATCGGCGCTGAATTGCGGCTAAAGTATAAATGCTAGAAAAAAAACAACGGAATTTTATGACAAACATATTTGTTGGTATAACTTGTCATCGAAAAAACTTTTGAGGTGTAATAAATCCATAAATATCGTGCGTTCTATAAGTCTTAGGAAGGACTTTTTCATGGGGGGCTAACCATTAAGGAAATATAGTGCAAAGAAAGTAATGTATAAAGTTAGAAGCACTATAACTTCGAACATATTGACTTTACAAAAAAAAATTCTGAACAAAAAAGTTAAATCACTTATTTATCTACAAAAAAGATTATATACATTTTTGTCGTAAAACGCATAGTTTCTGAGATATAGAATTAAACGCGTTTCCCTTCATTGTAAGTGAAGTATAAGGGTGGGGATGACGCCATTTTGAATTTAAGCTCATAAAAATATGTAAAAACATTTGGTAAAAAAAAATCGCGTGCGGTATTTTTCGCAAAGAAAAAGTACCTATTTACTGAACTAGTGTGGCGTTTGCAGGTTCGATCTCTGGTCGGGGCAGGCCGGTTATTTTGTTTTTCTCTTTTTCTTCTTTCTGAAATGATTTAAGGTCAGTGGCTAATAGTACTTGACATAGAGAGAAGTATTCCTGTCTGTGGGATCTGTGGGGTGCGTTCTCGATCCTTGCGGTGTTTTTTTTTTCTATATATCGACAAAATAATTATTTTTTAAATTCCTTCGGGGAATTTTGTTCCATATTAAACAAGTTTTCGACGTAAATACGTCTGTAAAGTTGCTTCCAGAACAAAAGCCGATGAGAACGAAATTATGGCGAAATTTGCAGCTCAAAAAACTATTGTTTATATCGAATAAAGAAATATACATACCATGACGTGGATGAAGAATCAAAGAATTTTATTGTTTACATTTAATTTCCCTGATATCAATGGCAACTTAACTTTTCATATGCCTTATATTATCTTGATCTGTATGTGTGTGTAGTGTAAACAAATCTTGCGACTTGATTTTGACCCAGTTCCATATAACCGATCAACTGCAAATTTTGCATATACGTATAGTTCGCATGACAATACAATCTGCAATCAAATTTTGCAATTGCGCTCCCCGACCCCAGACATGGGTATTAAATGAAAAAGTGTGACAGGTAGAATACACTTCGCTATCTGGCGTCATTCAAAACCCAAAATGCGGCCGACATTTTACTATTTGACAAAATATAACAAAATTTTTAATTTTTTCTTGTCGCTCACGCATGCGTGTACTTTTGCTAGCAGATTGACTACAAAGTCTAGTAATAACAAGTCTTTCATCTTCATACAAAATTTTCACCCGGTTGGTTGTGTGCGTGCATATATGAACATCACTGCTGAGCAAAACTCAACGCATACTTCGTGAATTCAGCGAGACAAAGCCAGATTCTGTCTTTACGGTAAAGTATGCAGAACAGAGAAGGAAAGAAAATTGAATCAGCTGTCAAAATTGAAGTCATCAAAACAAACGAGCAAATATGCACTAACACATCAACATTATCCCTATAGAAACTCATAAAATTTTCTGTTGTTTAGTTGTATGCTAGCGCCTATAAAAATATTGCATTCTCTCTCTGATAGCCTGACATCGTCATTTGAAGAACTTATGCATATAGCTGTTCGTCTTTCACTCATTAACCATATGAAGATGAAAGACTTGTTAATTTCTAGACTTTGATTAACTTTTTTTTTTTTTTTATGTGGCAGTGCTAAGCTCAGGAGTCACCCTTTGTACTACTAGTCCGTCATGTCATTTGTCACGTCATGGTGCAATGTCTAGCAGTAAGCTTAGTACGGGGGATGGGGAGGGGTATAGGTTAAGGATTAAAAGGTACGGGGGGTATTGAAGAAGGTGGTGATGAGCCCTGCGTTTGAACTCTTGGATGTTGAAGGAGCTCGGAAATACTGACTGCGAGAGGTTATTCCACAGTCGAGTTGTTCTATTAACAAACGAATTCATATCTTGTTGAGTGCGTGAAAGGGGGAGTTGCAGGTGAAGGGAACGAGACGAGTGGGCTAATCTGGTGTTGCGGGTATAAGATTGCCGTGGAGGCAGGAGAGCGTTTAACTCGGAGGAACAGTCACTATGATAGTAGCGATAAAATTTTGTCAGTGCTGCTACATTCCTACGGTGGCTCAAGGGGTCGATGGTGGAGCAGGCGGTGTCGTCATCAATTAACTTGAGTGCCCTTTTTTGCACCTTATCTAACCATGCCAAGGTGGTTATTGGGGCGCCGCCCCAAACGAGGGAGTTATATTCGAGAAGAGGCCGAATGTAGGATTTATAAATAACAGCACGGGCCGATGGCTGGAGGAGGAACCTGCACCTCTTAAGAAACCCCAAGCACTGGGATGCTTGTTTGGCGATTTGGAATATATGGCCATTCCATCGCAAGTCTTTGGCTAATGTCACGCCTAAGATGTGTAGGGATGGGTCGGCCTTTACTTCCACGCCATCCACTGTCAAGGATGGTGATGTGTTGATCTTTTTCTTTGAAATAAGACAGTACTTGGTTTTGGAGGGGTTGAATTCGACACGATTCTTTTTTCCCCACTCTATAATAAGTTTAATGTCGTTATTAATAGAGTTGAACATTAGTTCGCGATCATCAAGACAGGATCTGGCATGAGTCTGTCTTGTATCGAAGCTGTACGAGTAACGTAGAGTACCGTCGTCAGCGAAGCTGCGGAAATGGGTCTAAATATACGCGGAACAGAAGAAAGAGCTTTTTTGAAAGAGAGGCGTGCGGAGGTGGAAAAGTAGAGAGTTTCATGTTTCCGTGGAAGCTTTTATGGTTGATCTCCTAACAGCACAACGGTGACATTAAAACACTCTTCGATGAGAAAGAGTGAAATTGTACGAGTATTATCCTTTGAATTAAAAAACTACTTTACCGCCTTTCTGAAAAGAAAAAATTGGAAAATTGGGAGCGATGCACAGGAGAGATTATTTGGAGCACTCTTCCTTTACTAAAGTTTTCATAAATTTTATACAACAAAAAAACTGGAAATTATCCTAGTGGCAATAAGATGTGACATTAGCATAACCAATAGCTCTCTTTCGATGCGAAGGACAAGCAGCTTTTGAAAGTGGTTAGAATTCAGTTGGGGGACTGCTTTGGGGAACCAACTCTCGGGCTTGAAAAAAAAGGCAAACAAATTTTTGTTTTCTTTTTTAAAAAGGTTTTTTAAAATGCTCTTAGAACGCTTTTGAGGAGCGTAAAAACGTATGCTCCCTGCAATGACAAGCAATATTAAAAAATGAATAGACTAAAAAGCACGAAATAAAAAAAAATTTAAAAACCGACTTAAAAAAAACCGCAAAAAATGCACAAAAAAGGATGAAATAATTGTTTGTGATTCTCAACAACATCAATCCAATCAGAATGGATCTTGAAAGTAGAATCACTTTTGAAGACGGTGCCAGGTAGTAGGTAGTTGACTTTGATTGCACTAACTCTTGCTTCGGGAATTATTTTCATTTCTTTGTTAGGCTTATGCCCTTAATAAATCACCGTCTTATTCCTATTTCTAGATCCATTCTGATTGGATTGATGTTGTTAAGAATCACAAACAATTATTTCATCCTTTTTTGTGCATTTTGTGCGGTTTTTTTTAAGTCGGTTTTTAAAATTTTTATTTATTAAAAGGCGTTGCAGCGCACGCGGATTTTTGCTAGTTTTTATAAAAGTGTGCTTTCCCAGATTTGGTTTGACCATTCATTATTCAAAGTGGAATATCGACAACAGGGGAAACCTTCCCTCATGGCGCCCTTTTCACCTCCAAATCGTTTTTTTCCAGAAAAATGAAATCAAATTTGGCAATAGGCCAAACCTAAATGGGAAGTGAAGTGAAGTGAAGTTAGGCACCATTGCATATGAATGAGTCACCAAAATGGAAGTAAGCGGAAGTTACATTTAATTCAGTGGAAGTATCGTCTACTACACTTCTGCGTTACTTTTCATTTAGGTTTGGCCCAATTTGGCAAAAATGCCCAAAAATGCACAATTTGCTGCCCTAAAAAAATCGAATGCCCATCTTTTCTATCTTATTTTATTAGCATCGTTTCGCCCCAAGCTTTTTTTACATTTCGAAATATGTGTTGTTTCCATATACTTGCTTTACCAATAAAAACCAGGGTTTGAAGGCAAAGTAAATTTAAAGCAAAGCACATATTATGGCTGTTTGTTTCAAATTGCTACGAATGCTGTTGCTTTTAAGGTACTTTCAGGAGAATACTGGTATAGAGTAAATCGTTAACCTGTGCTTGATTGCTTTGGATTTATTTAAAAAAACATAATTTTGAGTATGTAGGATACCCTGGTCAATTGAAAAAAGCTGTTATAAATAAATAAATTACAATGTGGATTACCATTTAGTAGGTGATTCTGCCTACACTGCCTTACAGGAATAATGCCTTCTTAAAAAAGAACAGAAAAATTTCAATTATACTTTGAGGTCAACTCGGGTAATTGTAGAGCAAGCATATGGACTTTAACAAAAAAAAATTAGAATTTTACATTTTACGAAGGTTGACTTTGGCAAAATAGGCCGTGTTCCGTAATATCACCCAGCAGGAAACGGTAAAATCAAGCGTTTACGCTGTGATTAACAGCAGCACACATGAAAGTTTTACAACTTCAAACTGTTTCAACAGATGATAAATTGGTGGAAGTGTAGCGGTGTCTTCGACGCACAGAACCTTAGTTTTTAAATGCCTTATCTTTTACACGCAAATGCAATAAAAACACAAGTCAACGTACGTGAAAACCTTTCTATTTATTCATTAAATTTAATTTCTAATTTTTACTAAATTTTATCAAGGCGTCACCCCTAAAAATGCAAAAAAAACACCTTTTTAGGGGGTTTTCGCGATTATTTCAGTAATAATGAAAACTAAAGGCCCATTTACAATAGAGCGATGAAGCGAGACGAGAGCGAGACGAGTCTCGTTGAAGTTGTCAAATAATTTTTCGTAGCATACTAGGGAACGTAGTTATATACAATGCAGCGAGAAGCGAGACAGCGATGCGATGAGATTTCGAAAAATTGAATATTTGACGCGACGAGGAAACAAAATGGCAGTTGAAACGTAAAATTTATGTTGTATAAGTTAAGTTTGTTTTGGGTTTTGGTTGTTCTTTTTTTGAATTTTATTAAAAATTTAAAATGCAGAAACTAAATAACGACCAAATAGAAAAACTTATTGAATTCATAAAAGAAAAACCAGAAATTTATAATAAAAGCCACAGAAATTATAAAAAGCTATTTTATAAAGATCTCATTTGGAAGCAAATTGCTGCAGATTTACAAAGTGATTGTAAGTACATACATATATATTACGAAACAATTTATATTACATGACGTTAACAAATTTTCTATGGTACATTCTAGTAAATGACTGTAAAACCGCCTGGAAATCGTTGAGAGATCAATTTAAAAAGAGCCTCAATCAGATGAAAGGTAAATCTGGACAAGCAGCATGCAGCAGTAACAAAACATACAAATATTTTGATAATCTGCTTTTTTTAAAAGATTCTCTTGAATGTAGGAGGTAAATATTCAATATTTTTAGATATTTATAGATAATAAATATATACATAGTGCCAATTTATTTTGTTTGTAGAACTGAAAGTAATTTCCCAACAGAGGAAATCGAAATGATTTTTGAGGATATTGATGATCCAATAGCTTCAACGTCGACCGATAATTCATGGAGAGACTTTACACGTAAAAGAATAAATGAAGAAAGTGCTTCTTCAATACTATCTGATACAGAGAGTCCCATATCAGCTAAAAAACCCAAGAACTCCAGTGATGAAAATTTTCAAAAGTTTTTAGAAAATTTAATAAACAAAAACAAAGACGAAGAGGATTCGATGGACAGATATTTTTTAATGCTGTCATCAATAGTGAAACGGCACAAATTACCTTTGAGCGATGAAGTGACTCTTCAGTGCAATATAATGAATTTTATTAAACAGCAGCTCAATGTATTGACAAATAATGTTTAATTTTCATAAGTTATTTTGAATTAATTTATAGTTTTCTTTACCGTTAAATGAATTATTTGTTATTGTTTTTTATCATGAATATGTTATTGTTATGTTTTTTGTTGTGTGAATAAATCGATTTTCTTTTTACGTATACCCATATTTTTGTAATTTACATTTATTTTAGTTATTTTCATTTAAATAATTACACAGCATTTCACGCATATTATAAGCCTCTCGCGTAGAATTATGAGATCTTGAAGGTGGAACGCTATGTAAATTTTCATTTACATCGTTTCTCCATTCTCCTGGAGTAAATATATCGTCTACAACTGTATCTGCATAATTTTGTGGGCAATAGCACATACTTTTGCTTGACATTAAAAAATTATGCAGCAATACAGTTGCTTTTACAATTTTGTCCACATTTCTTGGCAATGCGTGAATATCACTCCTAAGCACTCTCCATCTCGATGATAATATTCCAAACGCATTTTCAATTGTCACACGGGCGTGTGAAATTCTTCTATTAAAATTATTTTGTTCGGCTGATAAGTTTTTACCTACAAGAAGATATGAAATGCAAGACAATAATGAATGAAAATCATCCAGTGCCAAAAACATTTTAATTACCAGAAAATGGTCGCATCAAGTTTTGTTTTAAGGGAAATGCATTATCACCTACAAAAAAGTAGGGAAATATGCTGGAATTAGGTAAGTTAGATGGCTTTGGTATTGGCAATTTATTTTGCATGAGTTGTTTGCCGAATACACTTTCAGCCAAAACTCCTCCATCGCTTTGGCTGCCGTAGGCCCCTATGTCAACCATCGTGAAGGAATATTGAGAATTGCAAACAGCTAATAGAACTATGCTATGTTTGCCTTTGTAATTGTAGTAATTCGAACCAGCATTGGGCGGGCAAACAATGTTGATATGTTTGCCGTCTAATGCACCCAAACAATGTGGAAGTCGCCATCGTTGATAAAATCCTTCAGCAATAGCTAGCCATTCATGTTGATTTGGAGGGGCTAAGTATATTACATTTAATTCATCCCATATGGCATCGCAAGTTTCATACAATATGTTGCCAAATGTGGATGGGCTGATTTTAAACTTCCAACAATAAATGTTGCGTGCCCCCCCATGTGCTAAGTACCTACAACAAATAGTTTAATTATGCATTCTGCTATATACTAGGTGAATATTTTTACTTCACTTACATCAAAGTTATAAATAAACGAGACTCTGCTGAAACTGGCTTTCGAAATGAAATTTTTTCCAGTTTTCCACGAACCAAAGATAACAATGTCTCAAACAGTTCAACACTCATTCTCGTGGCTCTAGCGAACATTTCAGGATCCTTTTCCTTCATGATTGAAACTGTAGTTGCATAAAATCCAAGGCTATCCCTTTGCTGATACACCGGCCTAACCCACCACCGTCGCTTCATTCTTAGCTTTTTCAGTTGTTTATAGGCAGCGTACCCTATAACCATATTCATAACCATCTTTCTAAATCTCGGCTGGCTCATTTTAACTTCCTACAATCATTTAACTTCCTACAATCATACTGTAATGTACAAAAACACCAAAATATATTACCGAATTCGAATTACAACGAAATTATAACGAAATTAACGAAATATTGTATAAATATCAATATTTATTAGTATAATAGTAAAAACACAACACAATTTAAAACCAAAATACCTATAATAACAATGACAGAATATTATTTTGATAAGCAATGCCTAAAATCAGTTGATTGACTAAACTTCTCGCATCGGTTACTTTGTAAATTAAATAGCGAGTTCATAACGAGAGTGAGTGTCGTCCGATACGCGAACTCGCTCTCGTCTCGTTTTCCCGCTGCATTGTAAATGGGCCTTAATGCGATGAAATGCACTTTTTTTAAATATTTATTTGCGAAGGTGGTTGATTTATACTAAATTAAGGAGAACTTAATGGTAAGGGGTACTCCTAAAGGGTTGAAAGTACCCCTAAATTGTCGAAAAATGGCAAAAATTGTAATTTTTTTTTTTCAAGTTTATGCTTCAAATTCGATTGTGGGCGTACTGTCCGGCAAAAATAAGTTATTTTCAACCCTTAAGGGGTTAAAACTACCCCTGCAATATAGTTCATTGAAAACTAGGGGGCGGGGGGTGTTCCAAAATAACACCGTTAAGAAAATCACGAAAATCTAGGTCCCGCGGTCCTAAAACTAGGGCGTCACCCCTAAAACTGCAAAAAATACCCCTTTTTAGGGGGTTAGAATTATCCAAATAAGTGGTTTCAGGGCCGCTGATGTCGCACTTAAATAGGTAGAACTACTATATTATCGATGGCGCAGATTTCTTATCGACCAACCCATATCTTTTGTCTCTTTTTATGTTATTTTCTGTTTTCCTCTTGATTACGTTATAATTTCTATTTTTTTAAATATATCCCTTTTCGCGATAATTATTACGAGTAAACCTGGCATTGATGCTCTTAAAAGCTTTATAATGCCAGCTGATAGAGGTTCCGCCAAAAGAGTTGATGCCGGAGCGCGCAGCTGGGGAAATCAAAGCTGCACACAAATAAGAATTTCGTACATGGACAACGCATGAGCTTGTGTGCTTTGAAATCTCCTCTTCTAAATCGGCTGCAGGGGATTACACCTCCCCATAGCATGTGACCACGACGAAAGCCGCAGACGTAGAGAGACTAATTGAGCTGCGATTTTGAATAAAGTGAGTGAAAAACTTGCGCTTTGAAACAACCAGAGCGGCTTTATCACACTGCTAAAAAAATTTGTCATTTAAAAGGTTTTATTGAAATCTTAAAATTTAATATGGTAATTTAAAAAAAAATCCCAAATATTGGTTAATATCAATATCTAAATGAATTAAAAAATAGATATGGAAAAATAGAATTTACAAAACCCTTTAATTAGGATAAATAATTTTTGAAGAAAAACGTGTAAAATCAACAATATATATTCCTTCGGGTTTGCTTTATTACAGTTTTTGAAGAAAAAACAAATGAAATATAAAAAAAATTATTTGCGAAGACTTTGGTAAATAGGGTGGGTAGATACTCGGAGTTATTTTTCTATATTGTGGTTTTTCTAAGAAAACTCTTCTTGAAGCAGTTTTAGTTTTTATTTTTCAATTTTTTTGAATACGAAAAAATGTGCGTGAGTGAGTAGATCTGAAGTTTGTGCTCCGCAATTTTTAACCGTCAGATTATTATAAAAGTCACTAAACTGATTGAAATAATATACACCGTACTTCCTAACAACCTCCTTTTTTCACGCTACGTGGTGTTGTGATCCTGCATAATTATCTTGGCAGTTTTTCTCGTGTAAAAAAGAACAATGGAGAAAACAAAAGTTCCCGCCAAATTACCAGCTAAAAAAAATATTACACAAAATCCGTCACCGGTCACAACCCGAAGCACAGCTAGAACAACAACTTCTGAAAGCACCTGCGGATCTAGCACCTTTGAAGAGCTTCTATCAGCGCTTGAAGCCAGATTCACCGCTAAAATTGACGACCTGGTAGAACAATTGAAGAAGTCCGAGGCTCAGTTTCTGGAACACTTTACCACCTTTAAAGCAGTCACGGACAGGCTGGACTCTTTAGAGCGCCGTTTAACGGACGGGCTGAGCAGCATCACTGACTCATACTCAAGTCAGCTGAAGGAAGTAAATAACTCAGTGCAAACTCTCGAGACTAATGTTTCTAAAATTAAAAAACGTTTAACGGATTTTAATTTTGACGTCAGCAGCACTAACAGCCAGTTCGCCTCCCTAAAGTCCAGTCTAGCTGATGATGCGATACGTTTTCAGAGGCTGAGTGACGTCATCATCAGAGGGATCCCAAGGAAGCCAGAGGAAGATCCACTAAGCATTGTTAAATGCATAGCAGCTGATGTTAACCACCAACTTTCTCCGTATGTCGATGCGTTTCGTCTCAAACGGGGTAATCAGACTGGCGATAACCCAATTGTCGTCAAATTTTCAGGCTTCCGTGAAGCAAAGGCCTTCATGACTGCTGCGCGACGTAGGAAAAAACAGAAGTTTGCTCTCAACAACCTTGAGGGCTTTACGGCTGACTCCCCAGTGTACTTAAATGAAAGCCTCTCACCGCACAACAACAAATTATTGAGTGCTGCACTGAGGATGCGAAAAATGGGATTGCTGCATAGTGTCATCACCACCGATGGCCTTGTGCGGGTTGCTCACAGGAAAGAGGACCCCCTTGTAATAGTAAGTGATCTTGCTGAGTTGGAGTGTCCATCTGTGGAATCGCTGGAGCCGCTAAGCATCAGTGTATGATTAGTTATGATTAGGTTATCGTTTTTTTTTATAATTTTCTTTTTTTTTAGTTTGTTTATTTTTAATTTTCTTTTCTGTTTTAATTTCATTCTGTGTTAGATTTGTGTATTTGAGAGAAGTGCGGCGTGCGGGTATATTTCTTCATATGTTGTTTCCCTTTATTATAATTGATTATTTGTGGTGGTCCTTGCATTTCAAGATGTTCTCCTTTATATTTTTTGTTAATTGCCATATTTGTCGTGCCTTTTTTCAACACTCCTTGATTCTTGAGTGTGAATACTTGTAATGCATTCGTATTCCAGCTGCAATAACAAGGTAGGAACACTACTTAGAATTTTCAGTTCTAGGTCTAGTGGTTTTAAAATTTGTTCCTTCAATGCCCGTAGTCTTAAAAACAAAATTGATGAATTTGGGGAAATGTTTCTCAATGTAGGAATTCATGCATTGCTTGTATGTGAAACTTGGTTGAATGCTTCAGTTCCATCCTCTTTCATATCCCTTGATGGTTATCGGGTGTTTCGCAACGATCGTCGGGATCGTATTGGTGGAGGGGTTGCTATATACATCAAAGATTTCCTCAATGCTAAAATTGTCTGTCACTCCAAAACCTCCGTGATTGAATTCTTGGGCGTTGAAGTGTCCTGCAACTTGGAGAAAATTCTTCTCATATCTGTCTATTGTCCGCCTGGTTTGTTTAATACGGATAATTTCTTCGAGCTGGAACAAGCGATAGATAACTCCTCTCGGAAATACAGTAATCTCTTAGTTGGTGGAGATTTTAATGTGAATCTTCTAAAGTCGTGTGGCCAACAGCAGCAATTTCTATACACAATGCACCGTCTTGGTTTAAATACAATTAATGCTCTGCCAACCTATTTTAAATCAACACATCCATCACAACTTGATCTGCTACTCACCAGTGACAGTCGCCTAATTGTCTTTCAGAACCAAATTTCCGCTCCGAGTTTCCTAGACCATGATCTATTATATGTCTGTTGCAATATTCCAGTTGGATCTCAACCTGCTAAAACAATTACTTACCGTGACTTTACTAACACTGATCGTCGTAGCCTAGTTGAACGTTGTGAGGGGTTACCTTGGGAAAACATTTTCACATTGACAGACGTTAATGATAAGACCAAGTTTTTTGAGGGGCTTATGCAGTCCTTGTTTGATGAGCATGTTCCTATTCGAACAAAAACCATTACGGAAAAATCCAAGCCTTGGTTCAGTCCTGAAATTAAGTCCTTAATTATTGAGCGGGAGTTTCTCTATAAAAGATTCGTAAAACTAAAAACCGAAAGTGCCAAAAACTCTTATAAACGACTCCGTAATATCACCACGGCTAAAATTAAAGAAGCCAAGCGAAATTTCTACGCATGCCGACTCAACCCGACTCTGCCACCGAAGAAACTATGGAATAATTTAAGTAAGTTAGGGGTACAAACAAAAAAAGAGCCTATAGCCCATGACTTCGATGCCGAAAGTCTGAATTCGCACTTTACTTCAAGTAACTCTGTCCGTATTACGCATGTTCCTCTGTCGTCGTCTAATGGATTTAGTTTCCGCTGCGTAAACCACGCTGAAGTTTTATGTGCTATAAATGGCATTCAATCGAATGCTACAGGGAGCGACAAGATATCGCCGAGATTTCTTAAACTATTGTTACCTAGTCTATTACCTATTATAACTCATTTGATTAACTCATGCCTTACTACTTCCAAATTTCCCAATTCTTGGAAACATGCCCTTGTACTCCCTGTTGCCAAATGTTCTTCCCCTGAGCGCCCTGCCGACTTCCGTCCTATTAGCATCTTACCGTTTTTAGCTAAAGTTCTTGAGAAACTGATTGCATTTCAAATTGTCGAGCTCTGTGAACGTTATCAGCTTATAAATCCCTGCCAATCTGGTTTTCGAAAATCTCACAGCTGTGATACTGCACTTCTTAAAATCACGACCGATATTAGGAACTACTTAGATGGGAACCAAGTCTGCTATCTTGCACTACTAGACTTTTCCAAGGCTTTTGATAATGTTGACCACTCCTTACTTCTCGATAAGCTCCGCACACAGTTTAGTTTCTCCTCATCTGCTCTCAAACTTATGCATAGTTTCTTGAATAACCGTTCGCAACAGGTAATGCTGCATAATCGTGCTTCAACCTCTACCATCCTCTGCTGTGGAGTTCCGCAAGGTTCCATTCTTGGCCCTCTCCTATTTAGTATATTCATTAATGACCTTCCTGCAGTAGTAAACAACTCCAAAATTCACATGTACGCTGATGATGTAAAGCTGTACCTCTCTATGCCTAAGGACCAATTGGTGTCAGGAGTGCGAAAATTATCCGAGGACTTACAAAATGTCCTTCTTTGGGCTTCGGTTAATCGCCTATCACTCAATACAGGCAAGTCGCAATATCTAGTCTTAGCTCACTCTGTTAACCCCAGACTGGTTTTTCCCAGAGTCATTTTAAATGGCAATCCTATTCAGCGTGTAGCTCGTGTTAAAAATCTTGGAGTAACTCTAAACCATGATATGACCTGTTGTGACCATATCCGTTATATACTGAGCAAAACCTATTGTCTTCTCAGGAAACTCCGTCTGCATGGAAACTTGATGAATTGCGCCCTTCGTTTGCGCTTAGCAAAAGCGCTACTCCTGCCCAATCTAATGCATGGCTACTTAGTCTTTCCCTCGTTAGACGCTTCTTGTGCTCGGAAAATTGAAGTCGCATACAATGATTGCATACGCTTTATTTATAATCTACGACGGTATGATCACACTACGCCTTTTGTGAACAATGTCTTGGGGTGTTCCTTAAAAACTTATAAAGACCTGAGGTTGCTGAGGTTTTTTCATGATATACTTAGACGGCGAAAACCCTCCTACCTCTCTGAATACCTCCAGTTCTCGCAATCGCGTAGAAATAATAATGTAATTATTCCTCGGTTTCGTTCTATGCTAGGCCAACGTTCATACTTTGTTTATGCAGCTCTGCTTTGGAATACTCTTCCTTATAGTTTACAATTTATTGAATCAAGCTGTGTTTTTAAAAGGCGTCTTTTTGAATACCTAACGGGCAGACCGTCTTGAAATGCGAATACTATCCATCTATCTATTTGCTTGCACTCTAGTTCTCTCAAACTGCAAATTTAATTTTTCTTTTTTTCTCTCTCTTTTTTCTTTTTGCTCTTTCTGTAATAATTTGTTTTTATCTTTATTTTTTACTTTATCTTTTGTTTTCTTAATTATTATTTATGTATACTATAAGATATATTTTAATGTTAGTTAGTAAGTAGGTTATTTTTTTTTACTGTTAATTTTCCATTTTGTATTTTTTTTCCTTCGTTTATTGTACTAATTTAAGAATCTTTCTTTTGTTCAAACAATGCTAATAAATAATAATAATACTCCTTTTTTAAGGTAATGCCCAGGTAAACAGTAAACAAGAAAAGATGTGACAATGAACATGACTTTATTGCACTTTTTGGACCTTTTATGGCTGAACTTATTAGAAAAATCAACTAGCAGGTAACAAAGGATGCAAAAAATGTAATTTGCGGAGACATTGGTAAATACTCCTTAATTAGGGAAAACCCCAGCATAACAGTAAAAAAGAAAAGAGGTGTCAATGAACATGTCCTGTTTCTACCTTTTATGACTAAAATTATTAGAAAAATAAAATAGCAGGTAAAAAAATTTGCATTCATCCCTTTTTTCATTGATATGGTTGGTTGTCATTTCTCTTATAAGGACACTTGTCGACTACTGTTGCTAAAGGTTGTGAATTTTAGAGTTTGTTCATAATTTTTGCAGTAGTGGATTGTATTTATTATATTACTAGCATAAAACCCGCGTGCCTTGCAACGCCTTTAAATAAAAACTGTTTATTATGTGCAATGTTTTCCTTAAAAAAAACAAACAAAAAAGTCAGCTGTCATTATCCCTAAAAGGGTTTATAATAGTGCATTTTTTTAATAAATATGGTAAACAAATTTCTGCTTATATCACCTCTGCTCAACAAATCTGCCAGTTTTGAAGCAGAGATAGGCATGTTTATGTCCCCAATTCCACTGCGTTAGGGGATAAATTTCGAAAAATTGCTTCTTAGTGAATGTTCACGTCATTATAGAGATGCACTGTCAAAATTAAAGCCCTTAAGCTCCAGCGGTTTGGGTTAACCCCATTTAACCCACTTAGGGGATAAATTTCAAAAAATCGCTCCTAAGTGGATGTCCACGTCATTGTAGGGATGTACGGTCAAAATTAAAGCCCTTCAGCTGTGTGGGTTAACCCCATTTCACCTCCTTAGGGGATGAATTTCGAAAAATCGCTTTATAGTGGATGTCCACGCCATTATAAGGATGCACTGTCAAAATTTCAGCCCTATAGCTCCAGCGGTTTGGGGAAACCCCAATTCACTCCCTTAGGGGATGAATTTCGAAAATTCGCTTTAATAGTGAAAGACCACGCCATTATAGGGATGCACTGTCAAAATTACAGCCCTATAGCTTTAGCGATTTGGGTAAACCCTATTTCACCCCCTTAGGGGATGAATTTCGAAAAATCGCTCTATAGTGGATGTCCACGCCATTATAGGGATGCACTGTCAAAATTTCAGCCCTATATCTATAGCGGTTTGGAAAAACCCCATTCCACCCCCTTAGGGGATGAATTTTGAAAAATCGCTCTATAGTGGATGTCCACGCCATTATAGGGATGCATTGTCAAAATTTCAGCCCTATAAATTTAGCGGTTTGGAAAAACCCCATTTCACCCCCTTAGGGGACGAATTTCGAAAAATCGCTTCTTAGTGGATGTCCACGTCATTATAGGGATGCACTGTCAAAATTACAGCCCTATAGCTTTAGCGATTTGGGTAAACCCTATTTCACCCCCTTAGGGGATGAATTTCGAAAAATCGTTCTATAGTGGATGTCCACGCCATTATAGGGATGCACTGTCAAAATTTCAGCCCTATATCTATAGCGGTTTGGAAAAACCCCATTTCACCCCCTTAGGGGATGAATTTCGAAAAATCGCTTTATAGTGGATGTCCACGCCATTATAGGGATGCACTGTCAAAATTTCAGCCCTATAAATTTAGCGGTTTGGAAAAACCCCATTTCACCCCCTTAGGGGATGAATTCCGAAAAATCGCTTCTTAGTGGATGTCCACGTCATTAAAGGGATGCACTGTCAAAATTTCAGCCCTATAGCTCCAGCGGTTTGGGTAAACCCCATTCCCCTCCCCCCCCCCCTTTAGGGGATGAATTTCGAAAAATCGCTTTTTAGTGGATGTCCACGTCATTAAAGGGATGCACTGTCAAAATTTCAGCCCTATAGCTCCAGCGGTTTGGGTAAACCCCATTTCACCCCCTTAGGGGATGAATTTCGTAAAATCGCTTCTTAGTGGCCTTATAGCTCCAGCGGTTTTGAGTTGACCCTATTTCACCCCCTTAGGGGATGAATTTCGAAAAATCGCTTGGGATGCACTGTCAAAAATTTCAGCCCTTTAGCTCTAGCGGTTTAGGTGGTGCGTTGTCTGTCAGTCAGTTACTTTTTATACAATAGAAAAAAAGTAAAGAAAATAAATCCCCTTACAACTTATTGAACCCTATTTCACCCCCTTCAACCCTTTTTTCTCCAAAAAAAATAGCCTATGTCCGTCTCCAAGGTCTAAACTATGTCTGTTGCAAATTTCATCAAAATCGGTCCAGCGGTATAGGCGTGAAAGCGTAACATACAGACAGACAGACAGACAGAGTTACTTTCGCATTTATAATATTAGTAAGAATAATTCAAGTTTAAAATTTTTAAAAGCTGTGTAAAGTTTTGAAGTGCGTGAATTTTTTAGTGAAAATATTAACATTTTATACGAAAATGTCGCTTTTTAAAAAAGGGAAACCAATTAAAAGTCAAGCGCGGGAATTAGTAGTGAAAGTGTTCATTTATGTTAAAAGCAAAGCTGAGAAACTGGAGGAATCATCGGGCACCAATCGAAAAGCATATTATTTAAAAACTGCAGAAATCACGGGAATATCACAGACTACAGTCGAGAGAATTATTAGGAAAAGCCGTGAAAGTAGTGTTTTAGTTACTCCTTCTAAAAAAGTACAACACAAAAAGTGGGTGTCAGATTTGGATGACTGTGATATGGATATTATTAGAAGAAAATTAAAGTGATGGTTTAGTAGTTACACTGGAAAGACTGGAAATTGAGCAGTGAGTTAAACAAAAATTTAAGTAACACTTCATTAAGAAGAATTTTGAAACGTATGGGTTTTAAATTTAAACAAAGTGAAGACAATAGAAAAATTCTATGCGAGCGAAGTGACATTAGACTATTAAGAATAAAGTATATTACAAAAATTTGGAAGTTTCGGGCGTCAGGTTATAAGGTTATATATATGTCGACGAAACATATATTCACGCGGGACATACGCGATCAATGACTTGGTCCGATAAAAGCAACGAAGGATTAAGAAAAAATATTTCCAAAGGACAACGACTTATTATAGCTCATGCGGGTAGTGATGAAGGTTTTGTTAGTGGTGCATTGTTAATCTTCCAATCAGGACCTAAAAGTGGCGATTACCACGACGAAATGAATTTTACAAATTTTACAACTTGGCTAACTGGAAAAGTCCTCCCTGTCCTAGAGGGACCATCGGTTTGAAATTATAAAATATTATATTATAAATGTATCCTTTTAAAAAAATATACTTTAGAAAAATCATTTAATATTAAAAAAATTTCATTATTTATTTAATTAAAAAAAATTATCAACACATAACTCACATATTTTATTTCTTAAAATATTCCTCAAAACTCCGTGTCTAAAGTCAACTTACTGGCGACATAAATCCACATTCATTAATTTAACTCAATTATCTAAATGCTTAATTTTACAAGTCACTGTAATTGCTGTTCTTGCTTACACATTTAAAACTTAAAAAACAATAGATTTTTACTGTTAATTTTGCTTGCATATACCCTTTTGTAAAATACACTAAGTAAGTTCTCTGTAAACCTCCGACGAGTAAAGATCGCCACGCGTAATAAATTTATATTACTTAAAAACTAAAGTGCGTTTTATTTCTTGCTTTCGCTATTAACATTTTTGGTCCTTCGAGCCGGATTGGGATTAATATCGTTTTAATCGCGTTGTTTTAATCATAATTATTCCGGCAAGTTAACGCGCTTTTATTTTCTTATAAAGTCCCCTTGCGGCTGCTTAAATTATCGCCTGTGCTACCCGCAACATTCACCTATGTGACTTAAAACATTAAATATTTAGAAAACTATTCTCGCGATCTGCGTCGTTGTATATTTAATGAAGTGCGTGAATATCAATTTATGACATTGGGACTTCTAACATGAAATTGTGATCCACGTGTTTATGGTCCTTCGCCTGTGCTACCCGCAACATTCACCTATGTGATTTAAAACATTAAATATTTAGAAAACTATTCTCGCGATCTGCATCGTTGTATATTTAATGAAATGCGTGAATATCAATTTATGACATTGGGACTTCCAACATGAAATTGTGATCCACGTGTTTATGTTGCATTCGCCTGTGCTACAGTTGGGGATACCGCAGCTTAAGTTTAACGCATAATCAAGAGGAGCAGGAACTTCAAATAATCAAAACCTATGGAAATCCCGTGAGTTCGTTCCATTTATTATTTTTAACACTTTATATCCAGCTCTAAGGATATCTGAAGCATAACCATAAAATTAATTTATATGTACTCTGTTAATTTATATGTACTTACTATGTACAGCCCTGCGGTTGCTAACAATCATAATCACATTGCTAATTCATTTTTAACAATTCTCCGCTTTAGCTAAAAATTAATAAACAAGGACAAAAGGCATCAAACATAAATATTCATTGCATAAAAGCATAGTGTTTTGTGTCGATTCATAATCTTTCAAGAACTTTGAGCTTTAAAATTAAACTTTATGATCGTGAACTTTGAGCTTTGAATTAAACTTGTGATCGTGAACTTTGAGCTTTAAAATTAAACTTTTGATCGTGAGCTTAGAGCTTTGAATTAAACTTTTGTGATCGTGTGCTTTCTGAACTCAAGTTCACCGCGAAGCTTTGAAGTAATTCGGCAAGACTTTTGAAATATTATTTATGCAAGTGAATTATTGATTGCTATTTTGACATTTATCATGCATAATTTAATACATTTATTCGTGAAACAATAAACAACAAACGATTTTTTGTGACAAGAAGTGTACTCAATTTTACCGCGTAGCTTTGATCTAAGCTTTCAAACTCAACTCGGTGTGAAACTTTGAACTTTGACAACACTTTTAAGATCGCATTTATTAAAGAGAGTTTTTTCGATTATTATTGCTATCATACATAGTTTAAAAGTTATATGCTGAATCCCTTTGGTGAACAATAAATGGGTTTTCTATGAGAAAAGGGAGCAGCTTTGAGTTTGTTAAAGAACATTATTTGCTGAAGTGAATTTTGCTTGCTATTTTAAACTTTTATCCAACATCGATCCATCGGCCAAATATTGCGTTCAATCCTTAGTGTTACCAACCCTTACAAATCTACTTCCATCTAGAAAAATTTATCGTAAAGATTGGCCTCATATCGTAGGTCTACCACTTGCTGATCCAGAGTTCGACAGGACTTCAGGTATAGATCTAATAATAGGAGGTGACGTCTATACTCGAGTTCTTCGAGACGGTGTGAGAGCTGGACCAATTGGAGCCCCTGTGACTCAGAACACTACCCTTGGCTGGATCCTCTCAGGAAAAACTGATGGCGTCTTACCTGAAACCACAACAACACTTAGTTTGCATACTTCAGCCATCAACCTTAGTTCTTTACTTCAAAAATTCTGGGAAACAGAAGAACCACCAAAAGCTTCACTTCACACACCAGATGAAGCCGAATGCGAAACTATTTTTGCAAACACTCACTACCGCGACAAAGATGGAAGATATGTTGTAAAGCTCCCGTTCAAATCGGATTACTCTGCGCTCGGTAACTCTCGCAATTTTGCTATGAGTACGTTGCTTCGTATGGAGAAAAGATTCAATCGGAATCCTGCACTCTTCACGGCATATTCGGAATTTATAAATAAATATCTTTCTCTAAATCACATGGAATTAGTCCAAGATGAAACAAAAAATAGTGCAGACTGCTACTACCTACCACATCATGCTGTGTTTAAGCCTAACAGTTCTACAACCAAACTACGCGTGGTCTTCAACGCTTCACAGGCAACTTCCACTGGTCTCTCACTTAATGATATCTTACACATAGGACCGAAGTTACAAAATGATGTGGTTTTGATACTAACCAGATGGCGACTGTTTCCTTATGTTTATACGGCAGATATTGCCAAGATGTTCCGACAAACTCTGGTCGACCGTTCAGACACTGGCTTCCAACGTATACTGTGGAGATCCTCTTCAAATGATCAGTTCAATGTTACAGACTGCTGACAGTCACTTACGGGACCGCCTGTGCACCGTATTTAGCTTGCAAGACTCTACACCAATTGGCTATTCAATTGGAATCAGTTCAATGTTACAGACTGCTGACAGTCACTTACGGGACCGCCTGTGCACCGTATTTAGCTTGCAAGACTCTACACCAATTGGCTATTCAATTGGAATCAGTTCAATGTTACAGACTGCTGACAGTCACTTACGGGACCGCCTGAGCACCGTATTTAGCTTGCAAGACTCTACACCAATTGGCTATTCAATTGGAATCAGTTCAACGTTACAGACTGCTGACAGTCACTTACGGGACCGCCTGTGCACCGTATTCAGCCTGCAAGGCTCTACACCAATTGGCTATTGATCACAAGGAACAATTTGTAAAAGCTTCAAAAGTCCTACTTGAGAACTTTTATGTTAATGATGCTCTCTTTGGAGCCTTCAATATTAAAGATGCTATAAACCTGCAATCTGAACTTGATAGTCTATTACTACAAGAAGGATTTAAACTACGGAAATGGCTTTCGAACTCGACACAACTGCTCGATATCATTCCACTGGAAGATCGAGAACTAACTTTAGCTGCGAAACTAGTTTCCGATTTGCAAATCAAGGCTTTGGGAATAATTTGGAGTCCTACACTTGACTGCTTCAAGTTCAATGTTCAACTTTCATCGTCAACTGCTTCAACAAAGAGGTCTGTCTTAGCAGATATTAGTCGACTGTATGATCCCTGTGGATGGCTTTCACCTGTGATTATAACTGCTAAAATATTTCTCCAAACTCTATGGAAAGACAAAATTGACTGGGATGTAGAGCTACCAGCTGATTTAAGTAGTAAATGGCTTTACATTAAGCAACATCTTCATGAAATAAATGACTTGGCAATTCCTCGCTGGGTCGGCTTGAAAACACCTACAGAAAAGGTTGAACTACACGGCTTCTGCGATGCCTCTCAAGCTGCATATGGTGCAGCAGTGTATCTGCGAATTCTCCATGATAACGATAATATCGAAGTGCGTCTTCTTGCCGCGAAGACTCGGGTGAGTCCTATACGCACGGTATCACTACCGAGATTGGAGCTGTGCGGTGCCGCGCTACTATCAGAACTGCTACCATATCTTCAGAACAATTTGCAGCTCTCTGATGCCCCTGTTCATACTTGGACTGACTCCACTGTCATCCTAGCTTGGTTATGTGCACACCCGTCCAAGTGGAAAGTCTACGTTGCCAACCGAGTTTCACTTATACATGAGAAATTACCCCACACAGTATGGCATCATGTAAATTCCGAAGATAACCCGGCTGATTGTATAACACGGGGAATCCAACCATCGGAACTACAACAATTTAACCTGTAACGGTCGGAATTATTAGTTATTTGGGTGGGGAAATTTAGTTGGGAAATCACCTTGTAGGCAATGGGAAATTTATTGTAAATCACTTTTGAGGAAAAGGAAAAATTTAAAAAGAGGTAGGCGAGAACAAAAAAATAATTGAGAGTCAGGGAAAAAAGAAAAATTTGGGAGTTCAGTTAGTGACAGTCAGTTCCTAGAGTTTTTGCCGAGAGGTTAGCAAGTTTTTTTGCGGTCCGTTGGGAGAGCCTTAGTCCCGATTTAGTCGGTCAGTTCTCGAAAGTTTTTTATCAGTCCGAGTTAGTCCGAGGTTTGTGAGACAGTTTTTGGGAATACCGAAATAAAATTCCCTTCGCTCAGGAAAAAATTGGTAAAACAAAAAAACTCGTTGTCCGGGTGTAAGATTGGTTGTGACGAAACAACTAGGGGCGGCTACCGTGTTAACTCCCAAGCTGATGGCAAGCTAGAAAGTAAACCGAAAGCGTCAAAAACGAAGAAAAAATAAAACCAACCAAAAGGGCTCGAGAAACCAGCGACGAAGAATCCTGCTTTTCATTTACCGGAGACAAAAAGGACTGGCATCATATGTGAAGCAAGGCGGTCATTCTACATCCAGCGGCAAATTTCGAAAGAGGATATTTGGTGCTATTCTTTTTATCAATTGGATTGCACATCTGGTTGTCAACCTGAAATCGGCGCAGGTTCTCAAGAGGGTAACAAAATTTCGCAGTATTAACACGGAAGTGATTGGCTGCACTGGTGATTCTCATTTTTGGCATTACTGGAACCACCGCGTGAGGTTAGCGGTGTATTAAAGATCTGTTGATGAAATTCGGCGCCTGGTGAACGCGTTTCCAGTTACGGATAGTTATGGTGAACAGGCATTCCCAGGGCTACCGAGCCTTATCTACAATATGCTAAGGGGCTCGCTTTGGTTTTATCAGGAAGAAATAAAGAAAGTTAATCCTTTGACTTTGTCCGAGGACGAATGGAAATAGGTGTCGTATGTTAGTACATTTGAAGATTTTTGATTACCTGTTTTGTTCGTGAGTACGCCACAAAATCAGAGAAAATAAAAAAAATATACAATAAATATATAAAGAAAACAAAAAAAAAACACAGACATACACAAGAGAAAATAACAGTTTCATTTTATCTCTATATAAAAATTTTAATTGCCTTATATTGTTAATTTTAACCTTATTTATCTTTGTTTATACATTTGATTGGACTTTATTAGAAATATTTTTTTATCTTGATGTTTACAGGTAAATAGATTTTCTTTAATTGCATCCTTGAGTTAAGATATCTTTTGTAAAAAAAAACGAAACGACGCAATGGTACCACGGCGACGTGTTTTTTTAATCTTTCGTAATTATTGAAGTATACGTACTGGTACAGTACTGTTTTGTTTGAATGTGAGGATTTTGAATGGTTTATGGTTAATTAATATCGAATTGTATTGAATTACTTTCTTTTTGGTGATACCTGTAACAGACAGAAAATATTAAAGGATTGAAATGATAATTGCCATGGGTTAAAGTTTTTTTTGAATGGTTGGGGCGGAATGTATCTCTTTCAGGGTTCTTAAGTAGTGCCTTTCCTTGTCAGCTGGTGGTTATCCAGACTATGAGCTGGCAAGGGACCGCACTACAGGACACGGCACAGGCGAGGACCGGAAAATGATGGAGGCGGAATCCAAAGTTGCACAGGCACAGGTAAGTGGTGAACCAACCGCGGTAAGGCCCGGCCACACACCCCACGTCCCCTCCGGCGAGCTAGATAACTCCGTGTGGCCGGCGTAGGAGTTCCGGATTTTCTTTTTATTTCTTGTGTCTGGTGTTGGCTCCTTGGCCATGCTCTTCCGGGCTTGTGGCTAAGGGGGTAACACCTCGCATAAGTGGCGCCCACTATTTTCTCGCGCCATTATGCTGGTACAAACCTATGGTGGCAAGGACCTGCTTGGCTTAATCTTCCGAGTGAACGCTGGCCAGTAACCAAACTACCTTTATGCATTGAAGATCTTGAAATATCTGCGCGCACCAATTGCATTTCTGCAGCTGTAAATACTGTCTACAATTCTACGCCAGAGGACTTCCTAACAACAGTTCTTCATCGCTACTCAAATTTGATGCGACTTTTTAGGATAACTGCTCTATGTCGACGTTTTTATTTCAACTGCCAACCTTGGCAGTCTATTCACAACACTGGTATACTAAAAGTTGAAGATATACAATCGGCATCGGAATTAATAATAAGACTGGTCCAGCATCGGTCTTTCGCCTCGGCGATTAAACTACTTACTAAAGAAGAAAACGCTATTCTACCAACTAATAGCAAACTACGCATGCTCAATCCAAAACTCGACGAAAAGTTACTACTTCGTGTGGGTGGACGCTTGAAACATGCACTTCTATCGGAAGACGAGAAACATCCTATCATTTTGCCTGCTGACCATCATCTAACACAACTTATAATTGCATTCTCCCATACGAAAACTCTACATGGTGGAACCCAAGCTACTCTGCAACATATCCGAAGCAAATATTGGATTATAAACAGCCGAAACAAGGTCAAACAAAACATCCGTCGTTGTATTATTTGTTGCCGATTTAAAGGGGTTGCTCGTTCTCCGCAAATGGGAGATCTTCCAATAGATCGAATACGTCCTGCCAAACCTTTTCTACACAGCGGAGTTGATTTTGCTGGGCCATTCACCGTCAAACCAGTGAAAGGTCGTTCTCGAGCTCAATTAAAAACTTATGTAGCTTGTTTCATCTGCTTGGTTACGCGTGCAATTCACCTGGAGCTAGTGATGGATCTCACTGCTGATGCTTTTTTGGGTGCATTTCGTCGTTTCATCAGTCGTCGAGGTCGTTGTGCCCGTATGTATAGTGATAATGGTCGAACTTTCATAGCAGCTGACAAACAGCTTTCCCAACATCTCCGGCAGCTAATCGAAGAATCTTCTTTACTTTTTACAACTTTAAAGGAAGGAACCGAGTGGCATTTTATTCCTCCGTATTCCCCACATTTTGGTGGCCTGTGGGAGGCTGGAGTCAAGGCCATGAAACACCATTTCAAGCGAGTCGTTGGAAATCATCAACTTTCTGTCGAAGAAATGATCACATTATTGGCACAAATCGAGGCTTGTCTTAACTCTCGACCTCTGCAAGCAATATCGGATGATCCATCAGATATAAGTGCTCTAACGCCTGGACATTTTTTAGTTGGCGAGAGTCTACTGGCGGTACCGGAACCTAGTCACCGACTTAGTCGTTGGCAGTTGGTTCAACAGATGTATCAGCATTTCTGGAGCCGATGGTACAAGGAGTATCTCTATAACCTTCAGCTAAGGAACAAGTGGCAACAACCCTCGGACCCTATTCATCTCAACAATCTGGTGCTTATTAAAGAAGATAATCTTCCCCCACAATGCTGGCTACTAGGCCGAGTGATTGCTCTACATCCGGGATCCGACGGACAAGTACGCCTTGTCACCGTGCGAACTAAAGATCGTCATTTCAAGCGACCTGTAGTCAAATTATGTGTTCTTCCTGTTGATACACAACATAATGATGATAATTCCTAACGCACCATAATCTAACTAGATTAAAACGCAACTCATCTTCACGCATTTTATATTTTGCAGTTTTTTCTTTCTTGTGAGGCAGTCCTTCATGGCGGGCGGCTTACTACCCACTTTATCTATCTGGTCGTGCTACACACGAGGCGGGCGGAATGTCTAAAGTCAACTTACTGGCGACATAAATCCACATTCATTAATTTAACTCAATTATCTAAATGCTTAATTTTACAAGTCACTGTAATTGCTGTTCTTGCTTACACATTTAAAACTTAAAAAACAATAGATTTTTACTGTTAATTTTGCTTGCATATACCCTTTTGTAAAATACACTAAGTAAGTTCTCTGTAAACCTCCGACGAGTAAAGATCGCCACGCGTAATAAATTTATATTACTTAAAAACTAAAGTGCGTTTTATTTCTTGCTTTCGCTATTAACACTCCGGTTCGGTAAATCTGCTGTTAAACAATTATCATATCAAATTTTTCGCCAGAAAATGCTCTACTAAAAACCTCGAGGTATAATTTTTTTTTGTGGTATAAATATTTTCTAAGTATAAAATCTTTTTTTTTTTTCATGTAATTTTTTCCATGACAAAAATAACTAACTTTTCATCAATTTTTTCGGTTATAATTATTCGATACTTCTTTTAACAGTGTATCGCTTATATTGTAATTCTGTGGTGGGGACGTGACATTCTCACTGCGCATGGAAAACGCGACTTTCTCGGCATCAACTCTTTTGGCGGAACCTCTAATAATTTCTCTGCCGCCACATTCGATACATAAAATGCAGCCACTAGATAAAATTTTCATGGGGCCTTTAAAAACATATTATAATGATGAAATTAGACGTTATTCCCGTGAGCAAGGCCGGAAACTTACTCAATGGGTGTGTTTCTTTATTCATTCCGTAGAAGGAATAGACCGAAAATGCGTTTCTTTATTCATTCCCGAGTTTCGAATTGACAGATGAAGCGTTTCTTTATTCATTCGGAATATTCGGAATGTATTCTTTTTAAACTACCTCCTGAGGTGGAACACTTTTAGAATAAAGGGAATTAACCTTACTAATATAATATAATATAAATATACTACTATCATAATTGTGTCATTTGGCAAGAAAGCGGTAACCATGGACCTTGGTAATTATTTATTTGTTATAATTTTTAAAAGTATTTCTAATAATAATAATTTCGGATATCGATAATATTAATTTTAAATGGTCACATAATGTCTCATCTTATTGTAGTTTTATATATAGGTCCTACGATATTTTTAAAATACACAACTCTTTTGCATAAATAACAATTTTTCTTCAGTTTGTTTACTGTCATTCCCGGTGCGTTTATTTATTCATTCTATTCCGAATATTCCATCAAGTATTCTTTTTATTCTGTTGCTTCTATGGAATGAGTAAAGAAACACACCCAATATGACTTAGTTGGATTGTTTACTAAGGCCTATTTGAAAGTTCAAACTGGTCAAATTGCTATAAGTGGTTTTAAAACCACAGGAATTCATCCTTTCGATAAAAATATTTTCTCAGAAGCGGACTTAATAGCTGGAGAGAAAAGCAATTTGCTAGAGGTGGCGTTAACAATGGGCGCAACTGCAGAGCCTACTACGCACAAGTCCGCAGTATTGCCATCATCAACAGACTTCAGTGACATCGGGAACATAGGAATATTAACTTGCGGTCCCAGCACCTCCACGTAGTGTTCTATAGCATCTCTCTCATTTACGTACGATTGCAGTGCTAGTACAAATAAGCAGTCAACAAATAATCCAATTCACAATTTCACAGGTAAACACCATGTGACCCCTTGGGAAATATCCCCCCCCACCGAAAGTTAAGAGGGGTTTACCTACTAACAGAGGAAGAAAATCAAAGGCAACTGTTTTGACTACTTCACCTTATAAAAGGGAATTGGAAGCTAGCATCCAAAAAATAGCCATGAAGCGAAACCCAATGCCAAAGGAGGCCACTAAAATTAAAAAAATCTTTAAAACAAATTCGTGGTCATAAAAAAGAAATAGTTCTGTCTTCCAGCGAGTCAGAGCAAAGTCGCAAGAATCAAATGGCGAAGACGAGTTTGAGAATGTTCCGCCATCAAAAGAAACATTTTGCATTTTTTGCAATAAACGTTGGAATGAAGATGCAACAGTTGTCAGTTGGATTTCATGCTTACAGTGTGAAATGGTCTGGGCTCACGAAAAGTGTGTACCAAATAAAAGCGCTATATTTCTTTGCCAGTCTTGCTTATAACACTTTTATATTCGTGCTTTAGTGTAAGCCTAAAGGGCATTTTTTATTATTACCTTAAAAAAACATTTAAAAAGGAGAAGACTGTTTTGTTTAATTTTTATTTGTTATTCGTTTAACCGAAAATAAAAATTAATAATAAATTGATAAATAAATCATTAAAAAATTTAATAAAATTTTCTTGTTTATCTAAACAATTCCTAAAAGTTAGTTGAAAGGATAACATTACCCGGTAATGTGGTATAGTATACCACATTAGAATACTTGTCTATACCGAATTATCCTCCATTTTTCCAAGATGCCACTTTTGGGGTTAAGTCAGTTTTTTTATACGGGAATCATTTGACTAAAAGAGAATGTTGTAGACATTACTCCAGCGTTAAACTCCTTTTAATTTGAATAGATTTGGCTTCATACTTTAACAGTAATCGTCAAAAAAGGAACGGTATACCACAATACCCGAACTTACTCTACACGGAGCAATAGCAAAGGAAGTAGCTTTTATGCTGCTACGCACTGATTGTTTGTATTAGTGAGATTTCAAATTTTTTGACTCTGGTCGGGTGTTTATTTAAATCAGTTCATTAATTGTGATTAATAATTAATTAATTAGATATAATAATGGATGAAAATAGTGCGTTGGTGAATTCAACTGCAACTGCAGCGGCAGCATGTTTTTTATACTTTTATTTTTTGACTGTTTGAAAGTTTATTATTTTTAACTCCATGGCAACGTATTAATTCTTATTTGTATGAGTGCGTGCTTTCCGTGTTCGCAGATCAAAAGCAGGAGCACAGAAGTCTCCACCGAAGCACGAAACTCTCCACTTATGTATTTCATCTCCGCGCACGCCTTCCTTGCCCAAAAAAAGCTTTTGCTCCGGAGCCATGGTCCTTCGTGTATGAATGGCCCCATAGGCCTTTAAAGTCCATTTTGATAAGCACCCAAGCATAGGATGCATGTATGAGTACCGATAAGCTCGTCGTCTTAAAAATAAGCAGTTCGAATGAAACTAAAAGTTGCATGCCAAAATTTGAAGCACTTTGCAAGAGGTAGTATCTGTTGGCGTTTAGCAGCGGTGCGTATTACTGATGCCATGTTAATGTCGGCTGCTGCTATTAACAAAAGATAAATAAATAATATGATACTACTTCAAATCTGTAATCCTCTACCTTGATTGTGGGACCAATGTTGAGCGTTCTTGCAGACGGGGTCACGATGTACTTTGTTTTGCTTTCATGGGTGTGCATTCCCAGCTTTCGTGCCGCCTGCTCAGTCTTGGTGAAAACGTCCTGTACAGCACTGATTTCTACTAATTATGTCGTCTACATAATTCAGAAATTCGGTAGACTTGTGGAAAATGAAAATCATGTCCTTTACTGTCACCCGTCAGGAACATTTTTTCCAACACAACGCTCAATAGGAAGCAGGCGATATCCGGAATTCACTATAAGTTGGAATTCTCTATAGATTGTGATTGGTTTGGGCGGGGCTTCGGACATGTTTACGAGGCTTGTCACATTAGTAATGGCGGTTCTACCTAATAGTGTCAGTTTATTGGGATCTGGAATTCTCTCATAGCTTTGTAGAGTTCTACTCTGGCTATGCTAGCACGTCGTTAATTTACCTTAGATGAAGCCGCTCCGGCATTGATCATAAAGCTACCCTTATAGATGGACTGAGAAACATTTACCACTGCTCAGTGGGTTACGGTTATATGTATATAAGAACACAAAACATCAAACAGAGATGGGTGGAAACGCAGGGAATCATGCCACAATAAGAAGAGTCCCTTTAAGGACAACTTCACTAGTTAACAAGCAAAAAATACTTCTATCTTTGCTAACATTTATAAGCATGTTCAGTTTTATCTCAGCTCCTGAAATTATTTTTGCTAAAATCCCATATGACAGTAATACCTTGTTTGCTCTAAACAAAATGATTATTAATAGTAATATTAAGATCGCTAGCATATCAATCTCTTCTACTGCTAATCTTTTTACTAAACTCAAAGATAGAATTCCAACCAATGAAACCAAGAATGTCATTTACCAGATCAAATGTGGTGCTTGTGAAAGAATTTACATTGGCGAAACTTCACAACCCTTAAAAAAGAGAATTTACCAACATAAATACCATTGTAAAAATTTGAATCAACACCATAGTGCTTTAACTAAACATACCTATGACTATCTATCTATCTATCTATGTGCCCCTTAATCCCTCGTGGGACATAGGGCGGAAACAGTTGCCCTCCAGCGGACTCTGTTTTGCGCGACAGCTCTTAGCTCTGACCAGGATCTCCCAGTAGTTGCGGCTTCTTCTAGTAGGGTTCTCCTCCACGTTGTTCTAGGTCTTCCAACTCGACGGGATCCTTGCGGGTTCCAGTCAAGGGCCTGTTTGGCTAGATTTTCGTTATCGCGTCGCAAGGTGTGGCCAACCCAATTCCATTTCCTTCGCCTGATTTGGTCGTCTATTCTTTCTTGGCCGGCACGGCGCCATAGCTCTTCATTTGAAATTCTATCTTGCCAGCGGATTTTTAGGATTCGACGTAGGCATCTGTTTATGAAGACTTGTAGGCGCCCTGTGATGAATTGGGTGACTTTCCATGTTTCGCAACCGTATAAAAGAACTGCCTTAACGTTGGAGTTGAACAGCCGCAATTTGGTGTTGGTTGAGATCTCCGTTGATCTCCAAATGCGGAACAAGCGTGCATATACCTATGACACTGGACTTAAATTTAATTTTAATGAAATTAAAATTCTAGATTCAAACACTCTTTATAACAACAGACTCATCAAAAAAACATTTTACATCAACAATATCACAACTTTAACATTAAATAGCCATACTGATTTCAAAAATAATTTAAAATATATTAATAATTTCATCAATAATTTCCAATAATTCCATTAGAGAAATTTTAGTACACATTCTCCAATCAAATTTTTACTCACCTATGTTGGCGATAGTTTCACATTCTGATTCTTCTTTTTCTTATCATGGGTTTTTACAATTTGTATATGACAAAATAATTTTCGTGCAAAACTATAATTTATTATTATTTATTATCATGTGAAGTTGGAAGGCTGACGACGAATATAAATACACATATTCAATACAAATAATTGGTAAGCTAGGTTTTCATATAAGTAATGTAATTAATTGTAATGTATTTAATTGTATTCTTTTAGCTGAAGATGACATAATTGTTATAATGTCGAAACGTCCATTGTTATATATGTTTTTAACGTGTAAATTTTAATAAATAAAGGATACAAATTGGATTTCCAAGTCTCTATAAGAAAAAGAAATTTTCAACATATAAAGGATCCACCATAACCTAAAAGAAAAATTATTTTATGAGGTAGAGGTAGCACCTCCAGTCACCACTTACCAAAACCAACAAATTTAAAATGACACAACAAGGCTTCTTCCAACAAATTAAGCTTCAATTTGGCATCCAAACTACACAATCAATTTACAGGTATTACAATAACATTAAGAAACTAGCAATTAATGAAAATAGACTTTATTTCTTAACCACATGTAAAAAATATAACCTCATTCCGAATTTTATTATAAAATCATATAGAATCAATCATAAATTTCATTCAGAACGCAACAATACAAAATTTTCACATAACTTAAAACTATTTCAATTTAAATTATTAAATATACAGATCAATGCTAAATGCTAAAATAAATCATATAAGAAATGTCAAAACAAATTATTTAATAGAACTCATCGACAGCCTTCCAACTGATTTATATTACTACATTATATATAATAGTAACAAGATATACCATAGAACCAAGACTAAAAATCGAATATCAATTGATAAGAAATTAGAAAATCTACGAAATTACTCCCTTAAAAATAGTATTTGCTCTTTTTTAAAAAAATATTATCACAACTGGATATTGAATTTAACTGATCTACCTATTGACGAGAAAGTGTTAATGATTCTTTCATTAGGACCTAATTTCAATTTCAAAACGAATAACATTAAATACATTAAAAACTTGATTTTAGAAACATATATCAACCTGTCCGTATCGATCGATAGAAGCAATATTGTAAACAAAGATTACATCAAACTTAAAATTTCCAAATATTTAGACAATAGATTTAAAACCTTAAAAAACGAAAGATTATCCTACCCGCAGCTAGAAATACTAGAGTGGATCAAAATCACGAAACAATTCATAAAAGACCACAAAGACTCTTTAATAATAACAAAAGCTGACAAAGGAGCTAAAACGGTATTAATGTTTAGACATGACTATGACGCCAAAGCCATTGAAATTCTCAATGATGATAATACATCAAACTGAATCGCAGCCCCATTAACAATTTAGACTTGGAATGTAAAAAATATTTGAAAGTAATCAATAAACCTGAATTAATCGTACAAAATCCAAAGATAGGTAGGATGTACATGAACCCGAAGATCCATAAAACTAATATTCCTTTACGTCAGATCATTTCAACCATTGACACCCCAATTTACAAATTATCCAAGCACCTTAACAGTATTTTATCTCAGGTTACATCCAAGAATGAATTTAACATTAAAAACTCATTTGAACTGGTGAATGACATCTCTGGACTTTTTATTCCTAATGGTTATAGCCTCGCAAGCTTTGATGCAATAGCTTTATATCCCAGTATTCCCCAAGTTCTTGTTATAGAATGTATAAATGATAGATGGGAGGAGATTAGTAATTTCACAGACCTTAGTTTAGAACAATTCATAGATGGCATAAAGCTTTGCTTCAATAATTCTGTTTTTAGCCATAACAACATCATTTACAAACAAATTGACGGCTCACCCATGGGATCAAGTATTTCTAGTTCCCTTGCTGACATTATCCTACAAGACCTCGAAAAAGAAATTATCCCTCTTCCCGAACACAACATTCTATACTATAAAAGATATGTAGATGATTGTCTAATAATTCTCCTACTAATTCTATCAATTCGATACTCGAGAAATTCAATTGCTACCACCCCAGATTGAAGTTTACCTTAGAATTAGAGAAAGATGATAGATTAAACTTCCTAGACGTGACCCTCATAAGAGCTAACAACCTATTAATCACTGACTGGTACCAAAAACCGATCGCCAGTGGACGTCTACTTAATTATCACTCTTTCACTAATAACACTTACAAAATAAGCGTAGTCAATTCTCTTGTAGATCGAGCTTTCATATTATCCGACCAGTCTTTCCATGCGAAGAATTTCAACCTTATATACCATAAATTAATACAGAATGGCTACCCGTTCTCTTTCATCAAGAATTTTATCAATAAAAGATTACATAAACTCAGAGCTAGAAATAACACAAAACTCTACTATTGATACTAGCCCAACTCCTGAAATTATTTTTGCTAAAATCACATATGACAGTAATACCTTGTTTGCTCTAAACAAAATGATTATTAATAGTAATATTAAGATCGCTAGCATATCAATCTCTTCTACTGCTGATCTTTTTACTAAACTCAAAGATAGAATTCCAACCAATGAAACCAAGAATGTCATTCATCAGATCAAATGTGGTGCTTGTGAAAGAATTTACATTGGCGAAACTTCACAACCCTTGAAAAAGAGAATTTACCAACATAAATACCATTGTAAAAATTTGAATCAATACCATATTGCTTTAACTAAACATACCTATGACACTGGACATAAATTTAATTTTAATAAAATTAAAATTCTAGATTCAGACACTCTTTATAACAACAGACTCATCAAAGAAACATTTTACATCAACAATATCACAACTTTAACATTAAATAGCCATACTGATTTCAAAAATAATTTAAAATAGATTAATAATTTCATCAATAATTTCCTCTGTGAACCTCTCAGGTTGTAGTTATTGGCCTATGATGTTTCTAGAACATGGGACCATTCTGCTTCTTAGCATAACGAAGAATATTGGTGGTACTCAACAACATTACGCCTGCTATGACATCTATTTTTTCGTGTTCCGGCCCAGCATGTCTTTTACCAGTTTTCTGGCATCCCTTCCGCTTCGCATACCAGCCGAATTAATTTAGGAATCGCTTGATTTGGTTTTTCATAAAGTCGTATATGCATATCAATTACTTAAACAAACAGTGTTTTTATGCAACTAAACTAATTCATGGTATATGCAACTAAATGTGGTATGCAAATACAAAATGTAAGGTACATATTATATGATAATTATGTAAAATAAATAACTGATTTGGAAAATTTCAAACAAAGAATTTTGTTTAAAAAAAAAAAATAATAATAATAATAAACTGGCGGGCTTGTTGAAATTAATTTTATATGCACAAAGAATTATTAAAAATAATATGTGAAAATTATGATAAGCCACTTCAATTTACTTACTGTTATTTTAATCCCACCAAAAAAAAAAACATTAAAAATGTGAAATTCGTGGGCTCGGAAATTATTCATTGGGACAGTCCAAATCACACTTATAACAAAAATAAGTGAAATAGATTAGTCAAGATGAATCGTTAATAACATGAAATAATTAAACATGTGCATTTACGAACGAATTAAATATTACAACTGCCAATTTTTTTTTTAACTCAATAAAGTATTATTAACCGCGAAAAAGTTGACTGGCGAGTTCTTGGTATAGCATGAATCTTAGCTGTCCTTCGAAATGTAACAAGTTTTATTAGAAACACTATAGACTGAGCCACACTGAATTCTTATAACGCCATCTGATAGAATAATTTTGAGTACCCTCTTTTTTAGACTGAAGGAAAAAAAAGTTCGTTTCGAAATGTAACTAGTTGGGATGTCGGTTTGACCCCTTCGGTCCACACGATTAACTTCCCAGTATGATGAACGAAGATGGAATAAACTGACTTCTTACAAAATAGTTATACGTTTAGCACTAGTGGAAAATGGGCTAGTATCAGAACTGATGACAAAGCAATCCCGAGAGAAGCTAGTTCAAATAACTATAATAGTAGTAAATCCACAAGATTTTTCTAGAGAATTTGTTTTTCCTGAACGTTAGCAAACAAACATTTCCTCCGTATTTCGTTCGCTGCACTAAGGCGGGTGTTCAAATTCGTATTGAGCGTGCTGAAGCGCCATTGACAAACTGGGAAGCGAATGTTTTCATTTGGAAATTCCAAAGCTTTCCGGAGATATTAGCAAAACTGTAACTGTTTAGTACTTATCAGACTTGACCAAAAAGAACAAATTTTGCGGTAATTACTGGAAATCCCGGGATGAACCGTAATTTTCTGAAACTTTATAACGCGTAGAAAACAATTCCCCGTGAAAAAGTGCTAATCCAAGGTTTGAAAAATGTGCGCTGTTTGTAAAGGGCAACGAAATTTTTGCACGATTTTGAAAGGTTGTCGGATTTTGACGAGTGATGTTTTGTTCGAAGGCTATCGCTTGGCAGAATCCAAGAAAGATCACTTCGTTTAGAACGGGTCTCATTCCATCGAGTCTATTAGATATTAGCAAAACTTGTTAATTTAAGGTCTTTCTGACAATTAACCAAAGTTTTTCTATTTAAACAAAAAAGGCCCGACCGAATTTTATAAAAATCTTTTCAGATCATATTTTGGTTTATACTCTTCGAACGGCACCTCAACTAAGTCGATATCTTTTAGGGTTCGCGCGATATCGTGCAGGTACAAAAATCACTTATGTCATTTAAACCAAAAAACCGCTCAACCGAATATTATAAAAATCTTTTCAGATTATATTGTCGCTAATACGCTTCGAACGGCACCTCAAATAAGTAAATATCTTTCGTGGTTCGGGCGATATCGTGCAGGTACAAAAATCACTTACGCCGCTTAAACAAAAAACGGCTCGACCAAATTTTATGAAAATCTTTTCAGATCATATTTCGATTAATACGCTTCGAACGACACCTCAACGAAGTCGATATCTTTTTTGGTTCGCGCGATATCATGCAGGAAAAAATGACCACATACGTACGCACATACACACACATACGTACTTCCTCCAAATTTTTTGCTTAAAATGTTCCTGGAACCTTGAAAGATGAAAATACGTCGGAAATTTCGATTTCGATTTTCGGACCGATTACAATAACTTCCTATACTGGGAAGTTAAAAATACTTATATTGCTTATGAAAAGGTGATAAATCGCATAATTTTATAAAAAAACCTTGTTTTCCATGTTTAGGCGTAAATAAGGCTTCAGCTGTTTGCCCTTACGAACTTGGCAAACTACAGCTTGCCTTGATGTTACATGTAACACACGGTGTGGATTTAATTTTTTTTCATGTGAGATTTATTTAAAAATATTTAAATTCTTTATTCAACTGTATTATCAATTGTCTCTTAAATTACCAGCCATAATAAAAAGTGTTCTTTTATACATACATATATATATATATATATATATATATATATATATATATATATATATATATACATATATGGTAGTCCTATATTTTTCTGGTAGCGCAACGTCTTTAACTTCTCCCAAGGGGATTTATCTGCATTTATATTCGCATGAATCTCATTTGTAAGGCGTGAGGCGTGAAACTGGTGAGCTTTCACCCCAGTTTTTAATTTTGTGAAACCCACTTAAGGGAACCGACTTCTATTACAATTTATGCTTGAAGTAAGACTGAAAGCATTTTGGAAAACTGAGTCTCTTAATAATACCAGAATTAAAAATTTGATTAGGTTTTCATTGTTTGTGCCATTTATTCCCCCAAAGAGTTCGCTCGATAATTTCACATTACGGTTTATTTAGCTACACTTACATATACTTTATTGATCCATGAAATATACTTACATACACTTTAAACCTACTCATTGAATGGGTTATTACCATATACATAAAATAAAAGTTTAGTTAAAAAAATTAAATTAAATTATTAAAAAAAAACTCTGGGTGTCTGGGCGCAAGGCGCTCGGACGTTATATTAGTGACAAGGTATCCTAAATATGTATGTAACAGTGAATACACAATTTTATAAATCAAAATTAAAGTATTTTTATTCCCATAACACAAATAAATTAAATTTTTTACTTCTTAAAATTTTACATTTTGTGACATATGTTTATATTTCTGTTCCATATTTTATTTTACACTGAAATATTGCTCCCCCCAGCCGATTGAAAGGAATGATGAGACATGGGGCCTTACACCACAAATGATGTACTGGATGTACGATCGTTAAACCTGTTGTCACTTATGCTGCTATATTTTGATGGCCCAAGACTAAACAGGTTACGTCGATCCTCAAGTGCAGCAAGCTGCAACGGCTTGCTTGTTTCTCCATTACCAGAGCTATGCGGACCTGTCCCACAGCTGCAATGGAAGCAATCATTGGATTGACCCCTTTGCATCTCTCCATATGGAAATCCGCCGCCATAAGTGCCTTGAGACTTCAGATCTCATCCAACTGGCTCCATACGGTCAAAAGACACATGGATATCCTTAAAAATATCGCAAGCATTTCCATCTGCCATATGGTTAGTCAACTGCGACCATATGGTTAGTCAACTGCGACCATATGGTTAGTCAACTGTGGTTCCAAAGGAAATTCAGAGCGATTATCCCAGATCGCTCTGAGTGGGAGGAAATTATGCTTCCTGGGGATCCAAAACATCTCCACTGGTTTACTGACGGGTCAAAGATGGAACATGGCACAGGGGCTGGTGTCACAGAACACAACTTCAAGGTCTCGATTGCAATGGGTAAGTAGCCCTCTGTTTTCCAGACTGAAATACATGCCATTGCGACCTGCGCTAGGCTTAACCTTGAGAAAGGTCTGAAAGGCGCCAACATTAAAATCTTTTCTGACAGCCAAGCTGCCATCAAGGCATTCTCAACGTGGAAGTTTTCGTCCAAAATAGTAGCAGGGTGTTTTGACGTACTCTAGATCCTGACCAGAAGAAACAAGGTCTCGCTCTGCTGGGTCCCCGGACACTGGGGTATCGAGGGCAATGAAGCTGCAGACAGCCTCGCGAATCAGGGGTCTGAGACGTTGTTCCAGGGCCCAGAAACCTTCTGTGGCCTCTCTTGGTTCACCTCCAAGTCCTTGATAGAAGAGTGGATTAAGAGAAAAAACCTAGCCTATTGGGAGTCAGTCCCAGGTCTTAGACAGGCTAAAGATCTTATAAGACCCTTTGCCTTAAGGGGCACTATTACTCTAAACAGAGCGGACCTAAGGCTGCTGGTGGGCTATCTCACTGGCAATGTAGAACTGCGGTACCACCTCCACAACCTAAGACCGTCTCAAGAGACAAAATGCCGACTCTGCTTGGAAGGCGACGAGACTTCCACACATATTCTTTGTGAATGTCCTGCTCTGATCTGGCTTAGAAGAAGAACGTTTATCAGAGAGTTCTTGAGCCCTGCCCAAGTCCGATCTTCATCAATTAAAGACCTTCTTGCCTTCATTCGGAAGGCTGATAGTCTGTTCCGCTAGTGGGGTAAGTACACAATAGGCCTAACTTGGCCGCAGTGTTCACCATATGGGTTGCTCTCTCATTCCTTATAATACTAATATATAGTAGTACAGTCAATATGCAATTTGCGCTCCGAAAAATGACAAACCGACATTTGACCTTGAAAGTCGTTAGGGGGGTGTGTCAGAAGCCTACTGAAACATTATGAAAGTCGCGGTGCATGCATGTATTTGAAGCGACTTATCCCAGAAGTTCCCGATTCAAACGAATGTCCGACAGGGAGACGTTACTTCGCCACTTTTCTTCAAAGTTGTGATCGACGCGATTATGCGTGGAGTATTCGATGGAAGACTCGGAGTTCGATAAGACGACCACAACTTTGTATTGTAATGGCTTCTCAAGAGGGCGGATTACCGTTTTCTTCGCACGCCTCGATATGGGTATCAAATGAAAGGGAATCATATGTACAAATACAATAAGGTATATCGTTAGATCCATGGCAGTCACCTCAAGGGGAGAGTTACCATTTTCTTCAGAACCCCTTCGACATGGGTATCAAATGAAAGGGTATGACAAGTAGAATGCACTAACCACGACGGCCACATCAAGAGCGCGAGTTACCATTTTCTTAAGAACCCCTTCGTCATAGGTATCAAATGAAAAGTTATGATAAGTAGAGCATCATCTCAAGAGTCCGAATTACCATTTTCTTCACAATTCTTTCGACATGAGTATCAACTGAAAAGTTAGTTTAGTTTTAAAAAGCATTTTATTTACCTTAACATCTATCTTAATATAAATTTAACTAAACGCTTAAAGTTAATTATTCTAGCCTATTCTAATCTATCTACCTTACTGGCCCTCAACAGGCACTCTAAATTAATCTATGTCTTAAATTAGCTTATGCCTTTCGGCTAAACCTTATCTATTTTAAAACGTTTTTATTAGCTCGCTTTCTTGTCTGTCTGTTTGTCCGCTACAAATCTTGCAATCGATTTTTTGAATACTTCTGGTTACCCGATCACACTGAAATTTTGCACACAGCTTCAGCTGCGATGAAAATGCACTACTAATTATACCGTTAGATTCATGGCGGAGGTCTCAAGAGGACGGATTACTCTTTTCTTCAAGGAACAAATTTTGCAATCGATTTTACAAATACTTCCGGGTATCCTATAATGCTGAAATTTTACACACAGTTTTAGCTCACATGACAATGCAATATAGCAATATAGTATATACCTTTAGATCCACGGAGGCCATCTCAGGAGGGCGGATTGAAATATTCTTCACAACCCCTTCGACATGGGTATCAAATGAAAGGATATGATAAGTAGAACACCATAAACAATATAGTATATTCAAAATATCATTTGGTCCATGATAGTATACTCAATATATCGTTTGGTCCATGGCGGCCATTTCAAGAGGACGGGTTACCATTTCCTTCACAGTTCCCTCGACATGAGTATCAAATGAAAGAGTATGATAAGTGAAACACCATGAGCAATATAGTATACTCAATTTATCATTTGGTCCATGGCGGCCATCTCAAGAGGGCGAATTACCATCTTCTTCACAACCCCTTCGAGATGGGTATCAAATGAAAGAGTATGATAAGTAGAACACCATAAGCAATATAGAATATTCAATATACCGTTTGGTCCAAGGCGGTCATCTCAAGAGGGCGGATTACCATTTTCTTCACAACCTCCTCGACATGGGTATCAAATGAAGGGGCATTATAAGTAGAATGCAGTAGGATATGTTTTTATATTCATTGCGGTCATTTCAAGAGGGCGGATTACTATTTTCTTCACAACATCCGAGACATGGGTATCAAATGAAAGGGTATGATAAGTGGAACACCATAAACAATAGAGTGTACTCAATATATCGTTTGGTCCATGGCGGCCATCACAAGAGGGCGGGCTACCATTTCCTTCACAGTTCCCTCGACATGGATATCAAATGAAAGAGTATGATAAGTAAAACACCATAAGCAATAAAGTATACTCAATTTATCATTTGGTCCATGGCGGCTATCTCAAGAGGGCGGATTACCGTTTTCTCCAAAACCCCTTCGAGATGGGTATCAAATGAAAAGGTATGATAAGTAGAACACCATAAGCACGATAGTGTACTCAATATATCGTTTGGTCCATGGTGGCCATCACAAGAGGGCGGGTTACCATTTCCTTCACAGTTCCCTCGACATGGGTATCAAATGAAAGAGTATAAGTGGAACACCATAAGCAATAAAGTATACTCAATTTATCATTTGATCCATGGCGGCTATCTCAAGAAGGCGGATTACCATCTTCTTCACAGCCCCTTCGAGATGGGTATCAAATGAAAGAGTATGATAAGTGGAACACCATAAGCAATATAGTATACTCAATGTATCGTTTGGTCCATGGCGGCCATCTCCAGAAGGCGGATTACCATTTCCTTCACATGGGTATCAAATGAGAGGGCATCCCCTCGACATGGGTATCAAATGAAAGGGCATCATAAGTCGAATATAATAAGCTGTCGTTAGATCCATGGCGGCCTCCTCAAGAGGGCGGGTTACCATTCTCTTCAGAACCCTTTCGACATGAGTATCAAATGAAAGCGTATTATAAGTGGAAGACCATAAGCAATATAGTATACTCAATATATCGTTAGATCCAGGGAGGCCACCTCAAGAGGCCGTATTACAATTTACTTCGCAACCCCTTCGACACGGTGTTTTGATAATAAAAATAAGTTTGTCTGAAATGACGCTAAGATCTGCGAACGGGAGCTTTCTTGTAACGTAAAAACATGCCAAAATATGTCCAATCCGAAATCAGATCTGCTCCTTTTTTCAAAATAACCTCAAAAAACGATTTTTCGCAAAAATTCACTAAATTTCCAATATGCGAAATGTTAAACGTCTCTAAAAATGCATGCAACTGGAAATACACACATATATATATGTATATACACATATATATATATTTGAAATGTCTATATACAAGAATATATATACATTATATAATACTTCACCTGGGGGCCTAATTGCATCATTTTGTAAGTGCATCATAAAATGCACAAAAAAAAACACTAAAAAACGCTCCCACGGCCCCAAAAAAAATCTTAGGAGGCTCGGAGACCCCTTAAAACCTTTGTAATTTACCGTACAACAATTAAAAAATAATATAAAAATCCGCATTTGCCTCTAAGGGGGTCCTAAAGGCTCCTCAATGCTGCCCCCCAAAAAAACATTATCTTAATACTTTTAATATCGTCCTGTTCAGATAAAGTTTCACTATTTTTTAGAGGCAAGGGGGTATTTTTCTGTTATTTTTTAATTATAGTTGGGACCGTTACGAAGATTTTAAGGGGTCGTGGAGCCTCCTATGATTTTTTTTGGGGCCTTGGGAGCGTTTTTATTTTTTTTTTTTTTTATTTTATTTTGTCTATACTCTTAACATATGACAGTCGTTTGCAGTGCAAATATATTCTTAATTCTAGAGTTTGGAATTCAAATCTTTTCCTTACAACTATAACAAATCATTTTATATAAATTTTCTTACTTTAATTTTTAATTATATTTTAATGTGTTGAGGAAAAGTATATAAAAAACCTCCTTAAGACCATACTACACTACTTATCCTAAACTTAAAACTAATCTACAACTAAACTTAATTAAGTAGGCAATTTTTAGTTGCCTAATTGCCGAATTATCGGGTTTGTCGATAATTGGCATTGATATTTAAAATTATTCTCTAGGTTTCCAACTATTTCCTCGACATATTTCATATTTGCTAGTGAGTGCAATCGAGTTGTTGAGAAGTACCATGGAAGGTTAGTTTGTTTTGTGCTGTTTGTAATTTTTTTTATGTGTAACTGCACAATTTGCCCACACTGGGGCCCCATATAACAACATAGCTTGGAAAATTTGTCTATAGATTAAGACTTTGTTTTCCAAGCAAAGGGCAGATCTTCTGTTAATAAAGGGATAGAGTGTTCTTGTTAGTATGTTAATTTTGTTTATTGTATTTGAGATATGGGTGTTGAAAGTAAGGGTTTTGTCTAAGGTGACTCCCAAATATTTTACGCTATCTGCCCATTGAATTCTGTGCCCGTTCAAAGTTAGATATCTTGAAGGCAGTTTAGAACTTTTCCTTTTGCGTGTAAAATACATAGCTTGAGTTTTTTCGCAACTCAGTTTTATTTTCCATTTATTGTAGTAATCTTTCAGGGTATTTAGGCTATCCTGTAAAGTGTCTGTAAGGTTAGAGGCCTCTTCAGCTGAGGTGTATATTGCGGTGTCATCTGCAAATATAGATGCATTGCAATTTCGTAGTTTTGGAAAATCGGCTGTGTAAATATTGTATAATGTGGGTCCAAGCACAGATCCTTGGGGAACACCTGCTACGATTTTATGGGGCTCAGAACACACATTTCCGATGTAAACTTGCAAGTATCTGTCAGTGAGGAAGCTATTAATTAGCAAATTTAAATAACTAGGGAAGTTAAATTTTAACATTTTGTATATTATTCCCTCGTGCCAAACTGTGTCGAAGGCTGACTGAACATCTAGCAGCACCAGACCAGTTGATTTTTTGTTAGATAAGTTGGTTTTGATGTGCTTAGTAATTCGAGTGATCGCGTGGAGGGTGCAATGTTTAGCTCTGAAACCAAATTGTATGTCTGGAAGTAGTTTATGTTCTAGCAGAAATTTCTCAATCTTTGCTTTTATAATTTTTTCAAGTATCTTACCCATTATACACAACAGACTTATAGGTCTGTAGCTTGATGGATTATCTGATGGTTTTCCAGGTTTCGGTACTGGTATGGTTTTTGCAGTCTTCCAGGTGGATGGGAAATACTGTAGCCTAAAGCATGAATTAATTATATGGGTTAGATAAACCATGCCCGTGCGGGGTAGATATTTTATGCAACAGCTTGGAATACCATCTATGCCAGGCGCTTTTGAGTTTAGGAGGTTTCTAGTGAGCTTATTCACATCGATAACCTTAACCAAGGGTACGTCTTGGGTTATGGTATTAGATGCGAGGAACTTTTTAACAGTATCCTTAACTTCGATTTCTGTTAAAGGGTCGCTGTAGTTTTGTGAAACTAAGTTATTCTCAGCAAATTTTGCTAGGAATAGCTCTGCTTTTTCCTTACATGTCATGTACCTAATGCCCTGATGTTTAATAACTGGTAGTGGTCGTTTCCCCTTTTTAATAATTTTCGCTACCTTCCAGAAGGTTTTAGAAGATTTTTTCATACTCTGTAATAAGTTGTTCCACTGTTTGTTTCTTACCTTAGTCATTTCTTCGTGAATGCATTTGTTGTATTTTATCATATATTCTCTGTATATTGCTAATCGTGAGCGTTGCCATGCTCTGCGCATTTTATTTCGCTCACGGATCATACCTAAGATGTGGTTTGGTATCTTAATAAAATACTGCGTTTTTGTCACGCATTTGGGAACGGAATAATCAACTGCTCTTTTTATCAAGTTTGTCATATAATCTATCATGTCGTTGATTTGGAGAGTGGTATGAATATTATTGAGTGAAAAGGAATTTAGATAGGATCGTAGATTGGTTTGTATGTAAGATTGATATTTTTTCCAGTCAGCCCGTTTATAATTGTACGGAATAGAATTGTCGCTTGGGGCCTTGTTTAATACTTCTAGCATAACCGGTAGATGGTTAGAAGATAGTTCATTCATAACAGAAGGCTGAGTAAGAATGTCAGGTGAATTTGTTAGGAATACATCAAGTATTGAGGGATTTGCTCTTGTGTTAGTTGGTATGAACGTGGGATCTGGTGGATAGAGCATGACATAAGGGATGTTTGGAAGCAATTCGTGGAGAGTATTTCCCCAGGCGTTTGCTCGTATACAGCCCCACATCTGGTGTCTGCAGTTGAGATCACCACCGATTAAGCAAGGGTCTGGGATTCTTGTGAGTTTTCGAAGATCTGCTCTCAGCTGTCTTCTCTTAATATTATTAGAAGAACCACCAGGAAAGTAGACAGAAAATAATTTAAACTTGACGTCATCTTCGAGATATATCTCAACCCCAATTGTTTCGATAATTGATAGATTTAATGACGGAAGAAGGTTGTGACTTAATCTTTTGTCTATTACTACTGCAACACCTCCTCCTTTGGACGTTTCTCTATCCAAGCGATGGCAAAAATAGTTTGGATTTGAAAAGGAAATAGTTGGATTTAACCAAGTTTCTGTCACAAGGGCGACATCAATTTTGTGGCTTATCATATAATTAAAAAATTCTATATTTTTTTGCCGGATTGATTGGGCATTCCATGTAACTACCTTAAGATTACTACTTGCCATTATATAAATACTTGATTGCTACTTGAGTAATAACATTGAATTGTTCGAACCTATCTTTGCATACTTTTAGGCTACTAACTATTTCATTTGTCAAACTAATTATTTCATTGTAAGTAAATAAACCTGAATTACTATTACTACTTGAAGAGATGTTTCCTTTAACCGTGTCGGACCAAGATATGTTTCCACTTATCTTCTCAGTTGTTTTGTCACTATTAAAGCTGTTCCTTGCAAGATTAGGGAAATTGCTGGTGTTGTACATGGGCATCCTTGTACCTGGGTTTGGGTTCCGGATATTTTTACGCTGAATTTTCTGCCGTATTTCAATATAGCTTCTCCTACTTGGGCATTGCAGATCATTAGAGTTATGCGCTCCATTACAGTTTGCACATTTTGTTATATTTTTGTCGGGGCAGTTATTTGTATGATGTTCACTCGAACAGAACGCGCAGAACGTCTTTACGTGGCAGCGACTCTCACCGTGTCCGAACATTTGGCAATTATGACACTGAGTAGGCCTATTAGGTATTCTTCTCTGATAGTCCCAACGGACTATGGTTTTATTAATTACGTTGAACTTGCTTCTGAGTTCGTTCATCGTGACGGATTTCTTCTCTAAATAAACGATATAAAGGATCATTTCTCTTTTATTCGTGTTTTTAATATTCCTAACGACTGATTTGACCTCAATGCATTTTAGTCCAGCATCGCATAGGACTTGCTTTACTGTAGCAGATTCGATTTTATCAAGGCCAGTTAAAACAGCTTTGAAAGGAAGTTCCTCTTTCCTACAGTGAGTGTAAAATTGGACTTTCTTCTCAGTGAGAATGCTGGTTATTTGTTTATGCGATTCATAAGAGGCGGCTAATATTTTAACACCAATCGAAACATGTTAAACATTTCGCATATTGGAAATTTAGTGAATTTTTGAGAAAAATCGTTTTTTTGAGGATATTTTGAAAAAAGGAGCAGATCCGATTTCGGTTTGGGCATATTTTGGCATGTTTTTACGTTACAAGAAAGCTCCCGTTCGCAGATCTTAGCGTCATTTCAGACAAACTTATTTTTATTATCAAAACACCGTGTCGACATGGGTATCAAATGAAAGAGTATGATAAGTAGAACACCATAAGCAATATAGTATACTCAATATCTCGTTTGGTCCATTTCTATTTTAAACGAAAAAACGTGGGGCGCATGCTATAGACAATAGTAACGAGTGTAGAGTAGCTGATTTGAGAAATCTCTCGCATCAATCATGTATGCGCCCCACGCTTTTTCGTTTAAAATCTTACAAATATTTTTATAGCTATTACAAATTCACAATCACAAATTTTCAGGGCTATGAGTATGGTATAAAGAATATGTTTGAGGTTCTAAATCTGTATGGGGCTAGGGGCAATTATTTTATACTTTTGAGTTCGTTATAAAAACGTGCTATATTAAAAAGTTTTTTTAACTTCGCAGTATAGGAAGTTATTGTAATCGGTCCGAAAATTTCAACGTACTTTCATCTTTCAAGGCCCCAGGAGCATTTTAAGCAAAAAATTGGGAGGAAGTATGTGACTGTGTGTGTATGTACGGATGTGGTCATTTTTTCCTGCACGATATCGCGCGAACCAAAACTGATATCGACTTCGTTGAGGTGTCGTTCGAAGCGTATTAACCGAAATATGATCTGAAAAGATTTTCATGAGATTCGGTCGAGCCGTTTTTTGTTTAAGCGACGTAAGTGATTTTTGTACCTGCACGGTTCGAAGAGTATTAACCAAAATATGATCTGAAAAGATTTTCATAAAATTCGGTCTAGCGGTTTTTTTGTTTAAGCGACGTAAGTGATTTTTGTACCTGCACATTATGGCCCGAACCACGAAAGATATTGACTTACTGGAGGTGCCGTTCGAAGCGTATTAGCGACAATATAAGATTTTTATAATATTCGGTCCAGCGGTTTTTTGGTTTAAATGACTTAAGTGATTTTTGTACCTGCACGATACCGCGGGAACTAAAAACTATATCGACTTCATTGAGGTGCCGAAAAACATTAATACCTAATCCTGTAAGTGCGCACATTTAGTTTGTCATTTTAGCGAAAATATTGATAAACAATTGTGACAAATTCTCGGTATTATACATATATTCTATATTGCCTATTGTTCATTTATTATTAAAATATCCAATCATAACATTCAACATCCACTGGGAAGTTGATCGTGTGGACCGAAAGGGTCGAACCCACATCCCAACTAGTTTATCTGTATAATTATTAACTTCCCAGTATAGGAAGTTATTGTAATCGGTCCGAAAATCGAAATCGAAAATTTCAACGTATTTTCATCTTTCAAGGTCCCAGGAGCATTTTAAGCAAAAAATTGGGAGGAAGTATGTGTGTGTGTGTATGTGCGTACGGATGTGGTCATTTTTTCCTGCACGATATCGCGCGAACCAAAACTGATATCGACTTCGTTGAGGTGTTGTTCGAAGCGTATTAACCGAAATATGATCTGAAAAGAATTTCATGAAATTCGGTCGAGCCGTTTTTTTGTTTGAGCGACGTAAGTGATTTTTGTACCTGCACGATATCGCCCGAACCACGAAAGATATTGACTTACTTGAGGTGCCGTTCGAAGCGTATTAGCGACAATATTATCTGAAAAGATTTTTATAATACAGTAGAACTCCGATTATCCGAATCAATTGGGGATGGGGGCAATTCGGATAATCAAATATTCGGATAATTGGATATAGTTTGGGAATCAAACAAAAAGAGGTATGTAACATATTGTACATTGAAGAACAGAATTTATTAAGTTGTTATAAAGTAGGCCATGACTTGAATGAAACTTCAAAGAAAAGAAAAAAATGTGTGGGCATGAAAATTTAGCGCAAAATTTTTACTATCGCCCCGAAAATCGATTCGGATAATTGGCGATTCGGTTAATTGGCGTTCGGATAATCGGCGTTCTACTGTATTCGGTCCAGCGGTTTTTTGGTTTAAATGACTTAAGTGATTCTTGTACCTGCACGATATCGCGCGAACTATAAAAGATATCGACTTAGTTGACGTGCCGTTCGAAGAGTATTAACCAAAATATGATCTGAAAAGATTTTCATAAAATTCGGTCGAGCCGCTTTTTTTGTTTAAGCGGCATAAGTGATTTTTGTACATGCACGATATGGCCCGAACCACAAAAGATATTGACTTACTTAAGGTGCCGTTCGCAGCGTATTAGCGACAATATAATCTGAAAATATTTTTATAATATTCGGTCTTGCGGGTTTTTGGTTTAAATGACTTAAGTGATTTTTGTACCTGCACGATACCGCGCGAACTAAATACTATATCGACTTCATTGAGGTGCCGAAAAATATTAATACATCAAATTTATATACATTTTCGTCATCCTAATCTTGTAAGTGCGCACATTTAGTTTGACATTTTAGCGAAAATATTGATAAACAATTGTGACAAATTCTCTATATTATGCATATATTCTATATTGCCTATTGTTCATTTATTATTAAAATATCCATTCATAATATTCAACATCCATCTTACTGGGAAGTTGATCGTGTGGACCGAAAGGGTCGAACCCACATCCCAAATAGTTATAATTATATTTTAGGAAAACATTGTCATTTGTAACTTTAATTCTTTTCAAATGAAAAGGTATTATAGGCAGAATATAATAAGCAATATAGTATACCTAATATGCCGTTAGATCCATGGCGGCCACCTCAAGAGGGCGGATTACCATTTTCTGCACTGCACCCGAAAGACGGGCATCAAATGAAAGGGTAGAATAATTAGAACACCATTAAAGTATACTCAATACGTTATGTAGATTAAGCTATATATTATACCAAATAAACCGTTAAATCCATGGCGGCCGTCTCAAAAGGGGGAATTACTATTTTCTTCACACTTTTCCGCATGTATCTGTCATAATATCATCAAGATGGTCAAAATCGATTGCAAAATTTCACAAATTTTCTTAAAAAAAACTTTTTAATATATCACGTTTTTGAAACGAACTGAAAAGTATAAAATAATTTCTCCTAGTCCCATACAGACCTCAAACATATTCCTACCACCATACAGAAATTCCTGACAATTTGTGATTATGAATTTGTAATAGCTATGAAAATATCTGTTAGATTTTAAACGAAAAAACCTGGGTCGCATACATGATTGATGCGAATGATTTCTCAACCCAGCTACTCTACACTTCGTACTATTGTCTATAACATGCGCCCCCTTTTTTTTCGTTTTAAATCTTACAAATATTCTTATAGCTATTACAATTTTACAATCACAAATTTAGAAGCATATATCCTTCTACAAGATCTAATTTATCTCTGTAACAAATTTCATCAAGATCGATTCAGTGGTTTGGGCATGAAAGCGTAACAGAGAGACGGAGTTACTTTCGCATTTATAATATTATGGATTAAGTCCATAAAATGTCCGGGATCACAATTTATATCGTGTTCTTTACATTATTATTCCAACATAATTAAATTATGAAATATCAAAACCACCTAAACTTTAAAGCAGTTCTTTTTATTTTTACCACATGCTTAAGGAGAGCGGCACGACCAGCTCCACTCGAATTTTTGTGTGCAAATGAACATAGTAACTACACTGCGTTCATCTGAGCCTAACCTTCTATTTTTTTCTTCTACATTACAACATCCGTTGCTTTTACATTACAAAAACGGCTATGGCATCGGGAAACACAATTTCGTTGTGGTTGGATTGCTTTTATTACCAAGCTGGTTTATTTTGCGACTGTTTTCCTCGTTTTCCTAAAGATTTAGTCGCTTTGTAATTAAATCGCGGCAAATTCCGCAACCAAAACGCAAGTTTGAAAGCAGTCTAGAGAGTTAACTACTTTTTAAAATGCGCCATTTTGCTTTAGGTAAGATGGGATTCCTATACTTTTTTTTTGTTTCCAATTTGATTGTAATTAAATTCTAATAACATTTTTCCTTTCATCTGTCTTTTGTATCCAACTACACATCTCTCCCATTCTTAAGAAATAATCCTATTTAGTGGTTGCTGCCAAGCTGCAGGAAAAATCTTTGAAGGTATTCAGGTACTTCGAAGCCTGATTTCATTATTGCTTCAAATTCTTGGAATTTCTTCAGTCTGGGATTACTGGAATGCAATGAAAAACAGGTCTTGAATATCTCATTAATAGCCAACACCAACAAACAATTTTGAGTTTGGAGGAAAGTTACGGCAAGTTAAACTAAATATTGCAATTTTAATTATTATTTGCTTAAAGTTGCACCCAGGAAGGTAAGAATTCGTACAAGAAGTAGATTTAAGGGCTTAAAAAACCCGAGACGCCAAACAAATGGCGTTTTCATTTTGTTCGTGTTGAAGCTCTTAGCATTTTGTAAATATATGTAGGTATATATTTAATTGTGCGCTGTGTTATGTGGATATACAAAAGTTAAATTTCTAAGGAACATATAATATTTCACGTGCCTCTGAATAAATCGATTTCAGTTTGTTGCGAACCTCAGCGCTTAGATAACCCGAATATTTTTATCTTACATAAAAGGCACTTGTTTCTTGAAACTATCCCGAAACTGGTTACTGTTGTTGGCGTAACTAAATTCTCTAAATGTTGTTAATATTTGTAGTGCTTGCTCGTTATACCGGAGTCCTATAACTTGACAATATGTGTGAGTAACAGAGGCAATGCTGCAAATATACCTTTAAGCCACACTTTAAAAAAACTGATTTACTACACACTTATGTATTATAATACTAGCAGTTCGTGGTAACGCATTTCAATATAGAAAAATCTGGGATAGGAATGAGATATGTATAATGATTCGACAATGCTTTATTTTGGATATATGTACTTTAAAAAAATTCACATACAAAAATGATTATAAAGTCTTTTTGTGGGCAATAATATTGCCCATTTCTTTCCAGAAGGGCTATGAAAAGAATTTGTGCACCAAAGAAATCTCTCAATTATTTGTGTGCACATTTATGTGTATATTTATGGATATCAACAACCGTCTACCTAGTCCATTCAAAAAGCGTGGGGGGAGGGGGGTGTTCCAAAATAACACCGTTAAGAAAATCGAACTCTAAAGGTTTTTGGGGTCGCTGATCACGAAAATCGTGGTCCCGCGGTCCCATGGGCGTCACTCTTAAAAATGCAAAAAACACCCCTTTTTAGGGGGTTTTCGCGATTATTTCAATAATAATGAAAACAAATGCAATGAAATACACTTTTTTTAATATTTATTTGCGAAAGTGGTTGATTTGTATTAAATCAAGGCGAACTGTATGATAAGGGGTAACCCTAAAGGGTTGAAACCACCCCTAAATCGGCTAAAAATAGAAAAATTGTAAAAATTACTTTTTTTTTCAAGTTTATGCTTCAAATTCGATTGTGGGAGTACTGTTAGGCAAAAATAAGTTATTTTCAATCCTTAAGGGGTTAAAACTACCCCTAAAATTATAAAAAACAGCTTTATATAAAAAAAATTGCAAAAAAAATGTCCTTTTTTTGCTTTTTGGTTCAGATTTGGTTCAATAGGTATTATCAGCCAATAATTTATTATTTTCAAGCCTTAAGGAGGTAAAACTACCCCTACATTAAAATTGTAATTGAAAAAAATGCAAATGCATTTTTTTATATAAAATTGATTTTTATAATTGTAAGGGTAGTTTTAACCCCTTAAGGGTTGAAAATAACTTATTTTTGCCTAACAGTACCCCCACAATTGAATTTGAAGCATAAACTTGAAACAAAAAAGTAATTTTTACAATTTTTCTATTTTTAGCCGATTTAGGAGTGGTTACCCGTTATCATAAAGTTCGCCTTGATTTAATACAAATCAACCACCTTCGCAAATAAATTTAAAAAAAGTGTATTTCACTGCATTAGTTTTCATTACTATTGAAATAATCGCGAAAACCCCCTAAAAAGGGGTGTTTTTTGCATTTTTAAGGGTGACGCCCATGTTTTAGGACAGCGGGATTTTCGTGATCAGCGACCCCAAAAACCTTTAGGGTTCGATTTTCTTCTTAACCGTGATATTTTGGAACACCCTAACGCGCGTTTTGAATGGACTAACCATCATCAAGCAAATGGAAAGGTGGAGCGATTCCATAGACAACTGAAAGCGGCCTTAATGGCTAGGGACAGCATTACTCATTTGAGTGAATATTTGCCCTTTGTATTATTAGGTATTCGCTTAGCAATTAAAAACGATTCACAATGCCTCACCAGCAGAGCTTGTCTAAGGACAAAATCTGAGGCTCCTTAATTCAATTTCCATCCCAACGGATGAGAACATGATAGAGTATTCAGAATTTCTAACTCGCTTCGTACACACATGAAAGGCAAAACATCCCCGACAGTCAGTACAGAACGACTTGAAAGTGCCGAACAACTTAGAAAAACGCGAACTACGTTTTCATACGTACAGATCGTGCTCGGCGGCCTTTCGAACCACCATATGAAGACCCATTCAAGTGTAACAGCATAATGGCGCGACTATATATTGGACGCCACTTATGCGAGGTATTGCCCCCTAGCCAGAAGCCCGGAAAAGCATGGCCAAGAAGTCAATACCATACATAAGAAAAAATTCCGGAACTCCTATCCTCCCCAACCGCCGATACTAATGTCAGGGGGATGTGCTGCCGGCCACACGGAGTTCACTAGCTCGCGGGGGGGGGGGGGTGTGTGGCCGGGCCTATACGCAGTATGGTTCACCACTTACCTGTGACTGTGCAATTTCAGATTCCGCCTCCATCTTCTCCAGGCATCGCCTGAGCCGCGTCACTGTAGTTCGGTCCCTTGCCAGCTCATAGTATGGATAACCACCAGCTGGTAAGGAAAGGCACTACTTAATAACATTGAAAAAGGAAATGAAATACGGCCCAACCATTTCAGAAAAAAATTTTAACACCTGGACATTTTCAATATAAGTATTTAATTTGGTTAACACAATTCCAACTTAAATTCGACAACAGTATTAGACAATTACATACCTACATATATAAAAACTCGGTTCGACGAAAGATTTACAAAACCAAAAAAACGCGTCGTAATGGTACCAACACGTCGCGTTTGTACATCAAAACGATTACACATTAGTATCTATACATTATAAATATCAATTCATTCGTGAATTTCAAACATAACACAACAAAACGTCAACCAAAAAAATTTATGGAGTGGAATTTATTAACACAAACAAAGGTGTACTCGACTGCCAAAATAGAAGTAATTTGAATAATAAATGTAATAGGAGTAAAGCATACATTGTGAGTGCTCTGGGTATGCTTAAGCCGTTTAAAATAAACTAGTATTATTGGTACAGTTATTGTTTTTTGTTATAAGTAAAACATAAATTAATTAAATTGTCATCAAATTGCTAAAAAAATTAAAGTGAATGTCAATATTATTATTTATTATTTCTGTTCAGTGATGTCAGCCATAGTAAACGTGTGAGAGTTTACTTCTTGTCACTATCTCCATATATTTCGATGAACTAGAAATTAACAATCCCCTAGGATCACGTACTGGCGTTAATAAAATAGGAGTAGTTGATTAAGAAATGGCTTGCTTGTCTCCTCAATGTTCTTCAAAACTGGACAATAATTTTTTTTTGCAATGCTCCACAGAACCGTTGACAGGAAGCAAGATATTTCAAAATGGAATTACAATTACAATTGATGGTTTACAAAAAAATATTTTTTCCCCAGTCGTTATATCAGGAGATAATTTAGGTATGAATCTTTTTTATGGCTTAAACGAGAGTTTTTATAGTAAGTTTTTTCTGTCGCTTTTGCCGAGATCATAAAGAATTCATGGAAGTCGAACTTAAAGAAAACTTTCGTTCCCTTCGCACACTACCTGCCTCCGAGTCGCATATAAAACTAGTGGTTGATGTCATCGTCAGGTCGTAGTCCAATTCTACCGTAGTACTTCTTAAGGCCAGGACGCATATACCCGCACCGCATGATGGCAGTGGGGCTTAAGCTGGTGACATATCCCAGCCGTACATGCATTGCATTCAGAGGCTCCATGAAATCCGGCGAATTTCGTCTGACATATAATTACATGGTTTGCGTTCCGTGCCGGCTGTCACACATAGCCCGAAAATCTAAGTAACGTGTTCATGTGTTTGTGTGCTTATGCTTGTGTGTGCTATCTCGAATGCGGCAATGCAGAAAAAGTTGAAAGTAGCCCGACCTTTGCGTGGCATGCCTTCCACTCACGGGATATTCCGTCAGCTCGCATTTGAATACACACACTTCTACATTATCTGTCAACGAATGCAATGCATGTACGGCTTGGATATGTCACCAGCTTTATCGCGAGAGTCGATTGTGATAGAATAGACTCGACTTTCTTCTAGTCTACTGTGGAAAGAAATGGTACCGCGTAAAACAGTAGACTTTGGAAAATAGGGTTGCCGTTTGAAACAACAATTTTTTATTGTGAAATCTATTTTCAATATTTGTCAGTTGTTTGTTTTCGTGATTTTTAGGAGTTATTTTATAATTAAGAATTAATAAAAATAAAAAATAAAATTGTTGTCTGTAAAGAGGGTTTACGGACGAGAGTTTAACGTCATGAGAAAACATTGATGAAATGATTGCATACTTTTATGAATAAAATTGAATCATTTATATTATTTTGTATGGATACAAAAAGGAGTGAAATGAAATATTCATTTTGATTGATAAATTAGCTTTTATTTGCACTAATGAATTCAAATATGTTTATTACTTTAATGAACAGATTATTTACAAGTAACTTCTTCAAATCTGTGTTATTCTGTTAAGGATTGGTGGATGATAGGAAAAGTATGAAATGAATGGGAGTGTTTCAAGTGTAATGTGCCTTGAAAAAGTCAAATCGAGGGTTGTTCCTCTCAGCGTTGTTGACTTAGTAACATCAGATGTGCATTCGAGATTGTACATATCCTTCATGAATTTGAGGAATGTATCATCATTTTTCACGTTTGTGTTGAAGTCGCCACAAAGAAGAATTGGTACATTGGTATCAACTTGCATGATCGGATGCACATACTGCCTGTTATGCACGAACGGAAAGAGTGCTTGGTGCAGCAATACACTAATGTTTGAGACACTTGCTCCAGGATGAATATACACTGCGCCAAGTACAATTTTAAACGTTGTATCAGCAGTGAAGCATGTAATTTCAGCCAAGCAGACCTCGCCTGTGTTTCTGATGAGACGAGTTGTGTCCGACAATTCAACGTGGAGAACTTTGGCCGTGGATGTTGATGTTAATTTTCGATAGATTGCCACTCCACCAGCTGCGTTTGTATCAAAATCCGATCGATTATTCTGCCTGGTTATACATTCATAATTATTGATTGGAACTGGATAAAAATTATCACGCATCACGATCTTGGTATCACGGGATCCGTTTCAATATCGGCGAAATGCGCAGACAAACTCTGAACATTAAGGTTTGTCACTACAGTTTGCCCAGCGTTGTTACCGTCATCACAAAATTTCACTGCTTTCGAAGTGATTGTTTGAAGGGCGTGTCCACGGAGTCGAATGTATTCGTTACGGATATCTCGCGAAGTCTGTGAGTCGTACCCATCCCGTCCGTGTTTGAAGATAAAAGGCGCATCTTTTCCGTGATGATGTGCAAGCCGTCTATATTCGTTACTCGACTCAGCGCCACGTACACCAACTGTGGTGGTTGCTCCGAGGAGTATTTATAAACAATAACAGTAAACGTCCCTCCTTGCGACTTGTGAATGGTAATAACACAACCAGGAACGCAAGGAAACTGTTTTCATTTGCATTTCACAGTTTTCGTCAGTGTAATGTTCACTATTTTCTTATACACCGGCAGGAGACAGAGTGTTCGGCTTGCTTATTATTGACAATTTGACAAATTTAATCTAATTAAATATTGACAATTTTAATCAAATTTTTAAGATTACTACAATCAAATTTTTAAAATCACTACGGGACATAACGGGGCAATGAGTCATCATTTTTCGTGCATGCAGCCGGCGTTCATCGTTTTAATAGACGTTGTCACGTCAAAAAGTATGAGTTTTATTTGGTTCGACGTTTTTGAGGACGAAATTGATTAAATCGTCGAAATAATATGAGAATGGCATCAGATCCTCTAGTTATGGATGGTAGATTGTGCCCATCTTACGTCGGCCTCACTTTTTCTACACATTCCCTTGGCTATTAAGGGATTATCTTCCATTAGGGCAACTAATTTCTCCAACTGTTGCTTGTTACTGAAATTCTTTTTCCTAAGAGTTAAAACATCAATTTTATAGATTAATTTCTTAAAATTATACTACATTCTTCAAAATCTTTGAAATTAGATCTTAAAATAACTTTTTTTTTATGTGACAGACTAGAGGCTTAGGGAAAGTCCCTTTGTACTGTCGACAATCTATTTTTTTTTTTTCGTATAGAGTGAATGTCGAACAGCAGCGCTAGCCGGTAGATAGAGAGAAGAGAAGGAAGTAACTGTCACAACCTAGCCGCGATATTTTATTCCACATACTCATTTTTCCATTTTTAAGATCTTAAAAAAAACACCGAGCAAAGCATAAATTGATAGAACCTGCAAGTCATGTAAATATTTGTAATAGGCTTGACAGTTCGATATTGCAGAAAAATTTCTATTGCAGTAGACTTTCGTGTTACGAACTATAGACTTTGAGTCTATTCCACTTTAAGTCCATGGGAAATAGATTCTCGCGATAAACCCCAGTGTGTCGGATGACACACGGAGAGAAAGTAAACAAATACAATATTTACAAGTCATTCCCCACTTTTCCATGCCTTTGCCGCGGTGCGGATATGTGTGTCCCGGTCTTTCAGCAGGCACACGGTAACAATCCTCTCAGAAACTGGTGACCAGGTAATGAGGCGGGACCTGGCTTCCTTGGTGAATAAAGGCACCTCCGAAATAAAAGTCTATCCGAAACCGTTACCGAATACGATATAATATTTTCGAATAATTTCGGATAGGGGAGGAGTCTAAATGAGACAAGTTTTGGCACGTTTTCCACCGCGCACCGGCCGAGCAGACAATACTAACCGCAGTGATTGTAGGACCAAACGATAACCTAGAAATAAAGTCAAAACACTACTTTTTTTTATTTTTCTTTTACAATTTCTTAAAAATCTAATACCCATAACTGAAACTATCCGAAACTATCGGATAATCCGAAATAATTTGATATCCGTAACCGTATCTGAAACCGGAATAATATCATTCAAATTTCGTATCCATAACATCCCTGCTCCACCCACAAAATTCGAAATTTCAATTCGGAATTTCAAAAGATAATCGCTGCCCAAAATGGTCAGTGAGGTGACCCTTTTATATGTGAGATGTGGTGGCCCTTTTTATACTACACAAATAGAGAGTTTTTATTATGTCAATTACTTACTTTTAATTCTATTTACTTCTGTCATTTGCGGCATAAATATCTCCTTTATAAAAGTAAATTGTTTTTTAACACTGATCATATTATTGTCTCCATTATTACTATTGATTATAAGAAGTGATGTTTGGTAATAACGACTTGCATAATAAATCTCTTGCTGCAAGAGTACTCACAAAACACACACAAAATACAATGGTAATCAAACAGACTTGATGCATCTTATCTAAATATTAGCATTCGAAAAAAAAATTGGTTGAAATACATATTTTACATAAAAAGAACCGACGACGATTTCTTACGGAAATAAGGTAAATAAAGAAACAACATAATGTATGTGAAGTAGCAATAACAATGGCAGTACTTACATGGAAAATATTTTAAGGAACATTAATTTTCTCGTTGTCTGTACTCGTCATTTCCAGGTTTGATGTGCCGGTATTATCGGAGCTCATAAACGGTGTTTCTGAAAGTCTAAATTCTGTCACTGTTTCTTCAATTATTTCCACTTGCGTTCGAATAGGGTCGTCATTAAGTAGAATATCTATTTTGTTCGGCAAACCTTTGCCAAATGTTGGTTCCCTAGGTATGATGTCTCGTTTTGTATGACTAGGCAAAATGTTTTCATTTTCTGTATCATTATTTCGCGCACAAGTATTTCTTTCCGACTTGCACGCACGTGTTATGTTAATAATATTATTGTTCGATGGATTGAAACAAGGCAAGACGTGTTTAAATTCTTTCCGAAAATTTTCGTTAAGCCATGCGTAAAGAAACGGATTATAACATGTCGAGGACATCGCTATCGAATGTGCAACAAAGAATAAAAGTGTATAAAATCTCCACTCATTTGACCTTGCATAAAAATCGTTGAATATATTTACTACATTAATAGGCAACCATGATATACAAACACAGCCACCATTGAAATCAACATTCTATTGGTTCTTTTTTTCCTATCTCTATCCGCCTCTTCCTTCTTGGAATTCTTACTCCCGGGCTTAGCTTTTGCTCTGGCATTCAACTTTAAAGACACCCACGTGTAGCATATCGATATAACAAAAAACGGCAAAACAAACTGAAGGATTGTAGTGACAGAGCCAAAAACCTTCCGATAATGCTCCGATGGCCAGTCTTCCTCGCAGTAAGTGTTCATGACTCCATCAGCTTCCAATGAGAAAACTTTGACGTAAAGCCCGTAGGGTAGCGTAGCCAACAATGAAACCACCCAGATGCTCACAATTATTGCGATACATGTCGATAACTTCATCCTGGGATGGAATGGATATATAATGACGAAATACCGATCTATAGCTATAGAGGTCAAAGTAAGTGTGGATATATAAATGCTGCAACCCTGTGCGAATGGAACCAAGTGACACAAGGCTTTACCGAAAGCCCATCCGCCCATAAAGGTATATAGAGGGGTGAATGGCACTGCTAGCACACATAATAATATATCGGATAATGCCAAATTTGTTATGAAAATGTTGGTGACTGTTTGCATAGCTTTATTACGTAAAACAACATAACATACAAGCACGTTCCCAAAAACTCCCAGTACAAACACGGTAGAGTATAAAATACCAAAAATATTTGCACAATTTCATTGTTGATGAGGTCTGACGGTTCCACCTCGGTGCTATTTTGTATTGCTTCAGTGCCATTTAGCTTATCAATGAAAAGATAGCGTGTAGAATCCCCATTTCTTAATATATCGCCTTCAAAAATGGGAAAAGTGTTATCAGTTGAATTGTTCATGGTATTCATAAAATCCAGAATTCATTAGTATCTTGTGCCCTTTGAAGCTTCAAGAATGTGCTACATCAGCTATTTTCTGCCATTTTGCTGGTTATACCTGGAAAAACAAAGAAAGAATGTTATATAATTAATTTTCAGATCAATATCAATTGAAAGTTGTACAATAAAAATGATTGCATGTCAAATTGCCGTGGCAACCTTCAATTTAAAGTTGAACTAGAGTTCGAATCTATATTTTTTGTTAATATTCAAAGCACGACAGCTCATTTTTAAAAAGCAATTATTAAGTAGATACTTAGATATTTACTTCTTGGATGGCTATCATATAAAGAGTACCTGAATATGTAGGTAGATGTCGTAAATATAAGACTTAGTGTATTCGTTTGTAAAACCTTATCTTATGCCTGAACTTTAAATAAAATCTGGTGCTTTGAAAAATATTTTGTACTCCGATGCGTTAAGGAAATATTTCTACAGGAAGTGAGTATAAAAATTTGTTCGGGGTTGCATATTTATTTACTTAAAAAAGCCAACGCACCAGAAAAACATTGCTCAATACAATTCTAAGTCTAGTCTTCGCGAGGTTTGTTCTTACGATAGAAATGAATAATAGATGGAATTGTGTGTACTTGGTATAAATATTGTGTCGACTTTACCGTAAGCAGTTGTGAACACAACTTCTATTACATTTTCTTCAATAAAAATATTCTTAATCTGATAGCCCCGAGTAAAAAAAATCGGCCTATGCCGGGCGAATCATGTCCGCTTGGCTTTTTCAGGGCGATATGACGGCCGTAGAATTTTTATCCATTTTTAATGGGAGCACATTCGGCCTCACTACGGCCAAACTTAACCAAAAGATTTAAATGGTCAAGAACTAAGCTGTGCACACGGGCATTCCACGGGCAAATTTGAGCAAAACAAGAATCTGAACATTTGAAAAAAACTTGAAAATTTGTGTTATGCAATGCAATGAATGGCCCTTTCGATTTATCCGACAAGATTGTTGATACGATAGTAGGTCTTAGGACGGTTTGGGATGGGAACCAGATCACTAGGACAAGGTCAAGGTGATTAATCACGTGTAATTATGTTGACAGCTCATTAACCTGTAATTATGGTAAGTGGGTGACCTTCGAATCTGTGCCAGACGTCTTAATTGTTTGTGTAGTTTAAGGTCATCGCTGTTATTGTTGTGTGTGTGTGAGGCACGCCAACTTGTGGTACCGCGAAGGTGAAAGTTGGAGTGTGGAGGGGAGTGCAGCGAAAGTATTAGCGATGGCAATGACGGGGGCTGCGGCGGGGGCGAATGCTGAGAACCCAATAGCTCGACGGGTACATCATGCGTATGGGGGGTGTAGAAGTAGTTGGTGAGCCCCCAGTGGCTAACCTAGGAATCTGCACCAGACTAGACTGAGAGCTAAATCACGTGGGAAGGAATCAGGTCAATGCCATCAGTTGCCTGTAATTTTGGAATCCAAGTCAAGGTCATCAATGAATCACCTGTCAAGGCCATCAACCAATCAATCAATCACCTGTTGGTTGGCCCTGGAGTGACCTTGAGACTGGTCGGTCGTTGACCTTTAGACTGGTTTGCTGGGGTTCGGTAACTGGTTGGGGTCGTTGGCTTGGGCGGGGTCTTTGGTGGGGGCGGGGTCCTCGGCTGAGGACTGGTCATGACTCTCGAACTGGTTTGGGGTCGGTGAGTTGGGGGTAGTCCATGTACCAAGTGGAAGATATGCTATGCCGGTTCTAACGCAATTTAACATAGGGTTTTGCATATAACCTCTGAATTCACCTTTTCCGCCATCTTGGATTTTCTTCGCTGTGCCAATTGGTTTGTGACGTCACATGGTCATGTACGAGAGAAAGAAAGGGCAAGTGAATGTTTGTGCATGCGTGTGTTCGTGTGATGCTCATATTACATCATGTTGTGAAATAATGTGGTTTTTATTTTTGGGGATTATCATTATACGAAGAGAGGGTATTAATTATTAACATCCGATAATAATACATAATTTCGAATAGCAAAATATTACGTGAGAACAACCAAAGTATTTATTTGAATGCAAATAGCTGTATTTATCACGCTAACTAACAGGAACACAGACTTGAAGGAAAGCCAGAAGCACGATTGTTGATCTTGATCGCAGTTGCAAAAGCCCGCGAAATCTGGTAAAAGAAAAACAAATATAAAACACTCAGCCAAGCAAATTGATTTTGTCAGATATCTTCTTTCACCCGCAAAACAATCGGCTAGAATGCATAACTTTTGAAACAGCTTTTCCTTCATGTCAGTAGACAGCTTGCTGCTTTTGTATAGGAAGCTCCTGCCTAGTCACAAGACGCCAATTGGATTTATATGTAATTTATGTGATTTTACATATACTCGAGAAGGGCGTTCCAAGTACATTAAAATCTTGTGCACACGCGTATCTTTTAGCTTGAAAAAATTTACATATATTAAATTACATATTTTTAACTTCCCAGTATAGGAAGTTATTGTAATCGGTCCGAAAATCGAAATCGAAAATTTCAACGTATTTTCATCTTTCAAGGTCCCAGGAGCATTTTAAGCAAAAAATTGGGAGGAAGTATGTGTGTGTGTGTATGTGCGTACGGATGTGGTCATTTTTTCCTGCACGATATCGCGCGAACCAAAACCCCTTAAGGGTTAAAACTACCCCTAAAATATAGTTCATTGAAAACTAGGGGGTGCTCCAAAATAACGCCGTTAAGAAAATCGAACCCTAAAATCGAAAATGGCAAAAATTGTTCATTTTTTTTTTCAAGTTTATACTTCAAATTCGATTGTGGGCGTACTGTCAAGCAAAAATAAATTATTTTCAAACCTTAAGGGGTTAAAACTACCCTTACTATAATAAAAACAACTTTATATAAAAAAATCGCAAAAATTTATCAATTTATATTTTCGCCAATTTAGAGGTAGTTTCAACCCTTTAAGACTACCCCTTATCATAAAGTTCCCCTTAATTTAGTACAAATCAACCCCCTTCGCAAATAAATATTAAAAAAAGTGCATTTCATCGCATTAGTTTTCATTATTACTGAAATAAGCGCGAAAACCCCCTAAAAAGGGGTGTTTTTTGCATTTTTAGGGCTGACGCCATAGTTTTAGGACCGCGGGACCTCGATTTTCGTGATCAGCGACCCCAAAAACGTTTAGGGTTCGATTTTCTTAACCGCGTTATTTTGGAGCACCCCCTAGTTTTCAATGAACTATATTTTAGGGATAGTTTTAACCCTTAAGGGTTGAAAATAATTTATTTTTGCCTGACAGTACGCCCACAATCGAATTTTTAGCATAGACTTGGGAAATTTTTTTTTTACTATTTTTGCCATTTTTCGCCAATTTAGGGGTACTTTCAACCCTTTACGAGTACCCCTTACCATTAAGTTCGCCTTAATTTAGTATAAATCAACCCCCTTCGCAAATAAATATTAAAAAAAGTGCATTTCATCGCATTAGTTTTCATTATTACTGAAATAATCGCGAAAACCCCCTACAAAGGGATGTTTTTTGCATTTTTAGGGGTGACGCCCTAATTTTAGGACCGCGGGACCTCGATTTTCGTGATCAGCGACCCCAAAAACCTTCGGGGTTCGATTTTCTTAACGGTGTTATTTTGGAACACCCCCCCCCCCTCGCGTTTTGAATGGACTATGTTTTTATTCTTAAATCACGTCTTTCCAACCCCCGAAAGTATGCAACAGGCCAACCCCCGAAACAACATGCCAACCCCCGAAAGTATGCCATATGCAAATTAAGAAATTTTCCAAAACCTCGATAGCAACCCCCATAAAACCTGGGTTTTCAGATATGTATGGGGAAGAACAAACTATATAGTTCATTAAAAAAACACGGCTATTGTTACATTTGAGAACGAATAAAAATTGTGTTTATTATATATTGCATGTAATGAATAACAGATAACGAGCAACATGGTAGTTGTCACGTGATAATCGCCACAGCGCGAAGCGCCGTGGCCCGGGGCACCGGTTTTTTTAGTTTTTCACTTTGTTCTAATTCTTCTATATGTTCGCTAGCTTCATCGGCAGTCATATTCGTAGGTACAGTATACTGCGTTACGCCATCCTCAGCTGTGATTATTTTATAATCCTTTTCACGTGCATTAGGTGCAGCTGTTGTTCTTAGTAATTTTGGTGGTGGCCTTAGAGTTTTTGCTATTCCGCTAGCTGATAATCGTCTTTTGGCGGCTGGTGATAAGGATCTTCTTGGCGGGGTTATGTTATGTGCTTCTTCAAAGACTTCTTCTTCGCTTAGGAAATCCTTTGCTGGTGGTGGTGAAGTCTGTGTTAACACATCATCTTTAAATATAATTTTCGTTTGTGTGGTACTATCTCTGAAACTTTTTTGTTTGACATTATGTTCACGTGGCAAGTAAAAATTTGTTTCTTTATCAAGCGTTCGTTTGGATTTCCGATTGTGATTTAAAAATGAAATTAGTTGGTTTCGATTGCTATACCATTTTTCGGAATCATTCATGTCTTTATTCTGTAGTATTTTATTCATTGCTCTATCAAAAATGGACTGATTTGCAGTCATTTCAATTTCATCTTTAAGCCTCTGGCGACAGAAGTAGCATCTTGTTAAGTCCGTTATTTCTATGCATATTTTTCAATTAATGAGCCGATAACTCCTGATAGTAGGTACACTTCCTAATAAAACTGGTAAAAAACCTCCTCGTTGCACTAGTATTTTACGCTGTTTAGCAACAGATCGCATGTCCTTTTTATACCTACACAGTGAGTTGTAGATATTTCCATGCGGAATGTGGTTACCTTTTAAGGTGTTAAGTGTAATTTCACAAAGAATTTTTATAACCTCAGGGTCAGCATTTTGTATGATGGACTTTCTCAGATTTGGTTTAGCCTTTTTAAGCACATATAGCATATGCTTGTTGTCCCTTAATCGTTTCATTCGTGACGCCATTCTTACCATTTAAAGAGTTTTGCAGCCAAAACAGGTTACAAAGTGTTTATTAAATATATCAGTACGAAATCTTAAGACGTCGTCAATGTCCTGAGTTAAATCAATTAGCAAATACCCGTAAGGCATTTGAGTTATATCTTTTTATATTCTCACAAGTTCTAAACTATTTTCTGGGTAAATTTGTCGGGCCAGATGTGTAAATTGACTTATATCCCGGGGGTTTTTAAATACAACAAGATATTTACAATTGAGCGATATATCACGACTGAATTTTCCTTGATGGAATACTTTTTGTGTCACAAGAATTACTGAGAAATTACGATGATGAGACCCCTTAGTGAATAGCTCACAAACTTCTTTACTATATGCATTTAACATCATGTCATCTATAACAATCAACGTTGGTTCGTTTACGTGATTTACAAACTCCTCCGGTATAGAATTTAAATATTCAATATTTTGTAGAGTAATATCTGTTGGCAGTGCACCGTGTTCTGCATTACACCATATAATTTTTCTAATTTGCGGATATATAAGTACCTTATTAGTATTAAGAAGATTTTTTATAAATGTTGTTTTCCCGCATCCCAAAGGCCCCGAAACCATCATTGTAAACGGAACCTGATCATTTTTGCTTTGTATATAAACTGGTTATTCAACCGCAGGTATTTATACATTCCGTACAATGAGCAGAAGGCAGATAATCAATGAACTGCATAAGCCAGTGCGAAAAAATTTTAAACGTCGACATGTAACTACCAAAGGTATAGATGATTTGTGCCAGGCAGACTTGGTCGAAATGGGCTCTTACTCATCGGAAAATCAGGGGTTTCGTTTTCTTCTCACTGTAATTGATACCTTTTCAAAGTACGCATGGTCACTGCCTTTAAAATCTAAAACGGCATCAAAAGTTGTAAAAGCATTGCAGTCGATTTTTAATGCAGGACGCATTGAGGTTAGGTATGTCAAAATATGTTATAAACAAAAGCTATAGATTTTTTATTATCGACAACTTTTATATTTAGCATTTTCCACTAAGAGGTCATGTTTCACCGCAAATCGCAAAAAATAAACCGTTTTCAACCACTAACAATTTTTGTTAATAAATTTGTCAGACTGAATTTTGAATGCGCAGCATCAATGCATCAAGATCAATCACTAGCTTTTCATAACACCTGGTTCAAAAAGAGAATAACTGAAGTTTAAGATGTCCTTAATGCATAAAAATAAGCCTATCATTGAAAAAATGTTATTTACCATGTCGATATAATTTTTAAGCGCCGTGACAGGTGGTTTTCTTTAAAAAACAGGTTTTACAGGTCTTTTTTGATGATATACCAAGTTTTATTCATAAAATAGATGACAACTCTTCTTCCAGAAAAAAATTAATCTGGTGTTTTGGCAAGGCCCTTGTTAAAACTGGTTTTTAAAGAAAACTCCCTGTCTCGGCGCTTAAAAATTATATCGACATGGTAAATAACATTTTTTCAATGATAGGCTTATTTTTATGCATTAAGGACATCTTAAACTTCAGTTATTCTCTTTTTGAACCAGGTGTTATGAAAAGCTAGTGATTGATCTTGATGCATTGATGCTGCGCATTCAAAATTCAGTCTGACAAATTTATTAACAAAAATTGTTAGTGGTTGAAAACGGTTTATTTTTTGCGATTTGCGGTGAAACATGACCTCTTAGTGGAAAATGCTAAATATAAAAGTTGTCGATAATAAAAAATCTATAGCTTTTGTTTATAACATATTTTGACATACCTAACCTCAAATTCTAAAAGAAAATGGCGGAAAACCTATTTTTAAGTTTTTATTTTTTTCTCACCTAAAAATAATTCAGTTTACATAAAAATTTGTAGTAATATACCTTGTATTGTATTGTGTTAAATAATAAGCATGATTTTTTTTTGTTTGGAAAACGAACGGTTTCCTAGATCTTGAAATTTTTCTAAAAAAAAAATACCTTAATCTTGCATGAACAGCTTTATTGGTGCTTTTTCGTATTTTGATGTTCAAATAAGTGCTCACTTAACCGTTGAAATGTCTAGTTTCAAATGGTCAACATATATACATGCTTTATTCTTCATTAAACCGCTTAAAATTAAGAAAACCCGAAAAATGACTTTTCGGATCACGAATTTCTTAATTGTTTCCCTTTTTTAAAATTTTGGGTTATTTCCGTTTGGGATTAAATTATAATGACAGAACTTATTGTCTTATATAATATTACTTAAATTAAATAAATTTAATTACAGAAACTGGCACACACCATCCGGAACATTATAACAACATATATATGTACATGCTTTATTCTTCATTAAACCGCTTGAAATTAAGAAACCCCGAAAAATGACTTTTCGGATCACGAATTTCTTAATTTTTTCCCCTTTTTAAAATTTTATTTCCGTTTATGAGGGATTACATTTTAATGACAGAACTTATTGTCATATATAATATTACTTAAATTAAATAAATTTAATTACAGAAAGTGGTACACACCATCCGGAACAGTTTGAATAAATAAAAAATAAAAAATAAATTTCTTTATACGTATAAATTTAGATTGACGCTATTTTACGGCGATAGCAGCTTCTAGTCGATAAACCTTTGTTTTAATTAGATTTCAAACTCAATTACCACGCGGTCTTCTACAAGCCATCATCTCAAATATTAGCCCGTACTAGAGTGCGAGTCTGCCAGTCTGGAAATCGCCCGCCCTAGGCTAGGGCGGGTATTACTAGGAGGTCATGTTTCACCGCAAATCGCAAAAAGACATTTTCAACCCCTAAATAGCAAATCCAGGTGTAGTGATGCTATTCCAGCCAGAAACCCTTCCTAAGGTATGACCATTGAGAATTCATATTTGATTACTTCTTGGAGCCAATTGTGATCTTTCGCACAACCAGGAATCCTCTGTTCAGTTGTTTCTCTCCAAATGATCATAAATGTCTCTTAACAAAGTTTCTTCGTCTGCTACAACCTTACAAAGAGCACCCGCCAGCTCAATGTCCTGATTATCATTAATCTCAGATTTTTTTGTATCTCCCATGTTGAGAAGTACATAGTATTGAATTTGGAGTTTTATGATTGCACTCTCTTATTTTGTTTTAAATGACATTTTTCAATTTAATCAATTTAATCGGATCCCGGAACTCTAGTGACAACTGGCAACATTTCCCGGAAAGATTTGCCAACAAAACAGTTGCTCCGCAAAATAATTGGTTATTACTTCTTAAATATTGCATTGTTCTGTTGACGGATTCAATAGATTGTTTATTTGACATGTAACATGAAGTCTTGTAAAACTATAGCTTTGTGACTGTTTTTAGATATGTTACACGCAGGATTTTCTATATGATCGTTTTCGACCGATATCTTAAACGTAGAATGAGATGTTTTTTGCCTCTTGACAACATTCCATTTCTTTTATTCAACAATATTCAGTTTCTGTTATTGAATGTGTCAATATACTTCACATCTATAATATAAAAATGAATCGCTAAATGTGTTGCTAAGCGCAAAACTCGAAAACGGCTGGACCTATTGGACTAATTTTTTTTTTCGAATATTCGTTGAAGTACGAGGATGGTTCTTACGGAGAGAAAAATTTAAAAAATTGCCTGAAAAAACAAAAAAAAAAATGGTAATTTTAGGAATTTTCACTTCATTTTAGTTTCAATAGCTTCATGGCCTACCTATTGTTTGACAAATGTAAAATTGTCATTAAATTGAATCATTACATTTAATGAAAATTTCAAATTTACGCAGCTGTCAAACAATAGGTAGGCCATGACGCTATTGAAACTAAAATGATCCATGGCGGCCGTCTCAAGAGGGTGGTGTACCACTTTCTTCACAACCACCTCGACATGGGTATCAAATGAAAGGGTATGATAAGTAGAATACAATAAGCAATGTAGTATACAAAATATATCTTTAGATCCATGGCGGCCGTCTAAAGAGGCCGGACTACCACTTTCTTCACAACCCTATCAAAATGGGTATCAAATTAAAGGGTATGATAAGTAGAATACAATAAGCAATGTAGTAGACTCAATATACCGATTCATGGCGGCCGACGCAAGACCCATGTTCTTTGAGGCATTTCATCTGTGTAAAATTCATATCTCGAAAAATATTAAGTCAATGGATGGTTTTTATTGTTTACTATTGACTTATGGGTGCAGCGTAGGCGCACCGGGTCCCAGCTAGTTGTTAATAATTCCATACTAATAGCAGGATGAAAATTCTCGCCATAAGCCGTGGGACATGAAAGCTTTAGGTTGTCAAATAATAGATACCACGTATCTACATAGGAAAGAACAACATGAAACTACCGGCGAAGTGTCCATAACCACGACCATAAAAATTAGAACCTATTTTGTGGTTGACGCTTACCAGTTCTACCAATTTATCCCTACAAAAAAACACCGCTGTCAATAAATTAAACGTTTTTAATATAACAAAAAATAAAGTTTTAAAATCCGACTTCAGGAAAAAACCAATCCCGTGATACACAAAAAAAGATGAAATAATTGTTTGTAATTCCTAACAACATTAATCCAATCACAATGGATTTAGAATGTAGAATCACTTTTGAAGACGAAGTTATTGCGTTACAAAGTTATGCGTGAACAGGATGAAAAAATACATACATACACGTCGAATTGATAACCTCTTCCTTTTTTGAAGTCGGTTAAAAAGTGCCTTTAGGACAAATTTTTTTGTGTCTGAGGGTGCTTTATTTTCAAAATAAATAAAAAATCGGTAAAAAACTTTTAAGTTAAAAGGTTTTATTCGAAATCAGAAGCTATACCAAAAATTAGAAAACAATTAGAACATAAACATGGACCTTCTGAGATTATGACGCCTGGTAAGGTACCCAGCCATGCTGTTTTCTCATGTCGTAAGACAAGGAGAACTTTGTTAACGCTGCATTGTTGCTGAGTTAAGAAATATTCTGGCACTTTTAATAGACTAAAGTAAAAACCTGACACCTTAATTTTATTGATTTAAGTATGAGCAAAATTTGAAATTCATCGGTTATATTTTCAACTTTTTAGTCGATCAAATGTTTTCCGCCTTTTTGAGCATATTTTTAATTTGGAATGACGCCACACAGCTAACTGTTTCTACCTGTCATATCCTTTCCTTTGATACCCAAATCGGGGGGCCGAGGAACCTAATTACAAAAATCGGCCGCCATCTTGGAACTCGTCTGGATTCTTTTTAAAGCCAGATTTCATTGTCACGCGAACTACGCATGTATGCGAAGTTTAAAGTAGATCGGTTATATGAAAAAGGATCAAAATTCAGATGCAAGATTTGAACTAAAGAACTAACAATTACTAAAAGCTGAAAAATCGCCATCTTGATTTTCTAACCAAATGGTCAGATTGCATTGTCACGCGAATTATAAATATGTTCAAAAGGTAATAGGTTACATTAGTAGAAGAGTCAGAGCCGAGAATTTTAACTTCATCCGTAATATGCACAAACTTTACAGTAATGTATTCCTTTGGTAATGGTGATAACGATCCTACGCATACGAGTAGATAAAATAGGTAAAAGTATTCAGTAATCTGTCCGAAATTTGCACTACCACTCCTTGCAGTATTTTCTGATCAAGTTATAGGGTAAGTTTTATTTTTATTGAGTTCGCCATACCCTTATAAGTAAGGTGACATTATCAGCGGGATGTATCAACTCCCCGCAGTTAAACATTTTTTTATAGGTCTTTAAGTACCTCAATAATCTCGTTTGACAGTTGATCGCCTCTACCTAGCTGTCCGCCCTTTCGCCATATTGTGTTTTAAATGTAGACAATTCGGTAGTGTAAATGGCGACATATTGCTGATGACGTTAATTAAAATAAGGGGCGGTAGTTTTACCCAATAAATCAACCCTCTATCCCCGTGGGCTGTCCGCCTGCGAAGGATCGTTATGACACTTAACAGAGGAAGTAAGGCGCTTCCCATTAGCCCTGATGGACACAATAATGGCATTAGCGGCTTCAAATGAAGTGTGCGCAAGCGAAACCACGATATAAAAATGTTTGCTTTGTTTTTGATAACATTCGTCGGCTTCAAGTGAATTTGCTTTTCGTCATGAATCTTTTTAATAAATACAGCCCCACACTCCCCCCCCCCCTCCCCGCGGCCATCAGTTCGCATAAAGTTAAATCCAAATGTTACCTATTGGCGATCCAAATCCTTATGAGGTATCCGCGTACCCTTTGGTTCATAATCTGTAGGGACATCGCCTACTACTCTCTCATTTTACTTGACTGCAAAAGCACTTTGAATAAAAAAATATTGTCGACTTGCATTAAGTAATGAAAATAAAATTAAATTAATTATATACATCTGCCATTCGGAGATTTTCTCTGCAAGTTTAAAAAATTAATTTTTCTCATATTAATAAAATTAAATAAAATACCCTAAAAAACTAAGGAGGTGGAGAGTAGCCTTGGCGATAATTTGTTGATTCACACACAGTACTGCCGTTTTGTCATTTCTGAGAGGAGTAAAATTAGTCTCTTCAGGGGACTATTTAGGTCTTCAGGGGAGTACTAACAAAACTTTTCATTGGAGCTTCTGTTTCTAAAATTTTCAAGAATCTCAATGTTCGTATTCGCTTATGCGAATGACTCGTAACATTTTAAACTTTCGCATTGACATTCGCATGAATCAATGCGAATGTGTGTAGTTCGCGTCGTCTCCCGTGGAAAACAAAATTAAAATACAATAAATCGATAGATCTGGGTCGCAAATATCTAAGCGCTCCAGCGGCCGGCGTTCCGCATGAACAATTCTCCAGTGCAGTCGGCATTTTATATGAGCCCCTTAACGGCTCCATTCACATACAACCCGCCGGCAGGCCGTAGACTTTCACGTCAGGTCGACAGATACCGCCCGATGAAGGCCATACATTAAGGCTCCCATTCACAAAGGCCGCCGCACAGTGGTCCGCAGACCCCAAATTCCTGGCCAAAAATCGAAATATCGAAGTTGTTAGAAAACATTATTATCCAAATGGACTTTAAACTGTAATAACTGGAGAGTGGGAAACACTTGCCAATCGTGGACAGTTTCAAGAAATTCGGGAAATGGTTGTGTCGCATAGTAATTTTTCCAACGGCTACTACTTTGTCCTACTGTTTATCAAAACACGCAGAATTTTTTATGTTATACATAGTCTACATTATGGATAACACTATGGAAGGTAAATTAATATGTAATAAATATACCATCTGTACAAAATAAACTTATTAAATGTTTTTGTGGGTAAAAATATAGAAAAGCGGTTTTAGTTTAGTTGACCGCGTTTGTCCGCGGTGATTATGGTACCAAATTAAAGCTTGATATATGTGTAATGTAGTGTTACCAGAATTAGCTGCAAGAACTTGCATATTCTCTTGAAATTTTTGTTTTAAATAAGTTTTTTTTTTTTTTTTTTTTTTTTAATTTATTCAGACGAGTTAGATTAAACATTTTTTTAAACTGTTATATTTTTTAATAATATTTAAAATAATGTTTAGTTGTACAACCAATTTCAAGGACGTTTAAGCCCGTATCGCCCTAATGGTAGCAATCAAAAAACTGTTTTTAGCGTGTTTTCGACCAAACGAGCAAAAATAAATATTAAAGAAGGTCAAAGATCATGCAAAATGTAAAAGGGGTTTAGATTTCCTGGAAATAGTCATAAAACAAACCGTAGTAAATTCCGTCGTTTTTTTGTCTCTCTAGACAATGTTCAAAATACATCTGATATATCAAGGTATGAGCTTTTTGGTTGCATCGCAGACATCAGTTTTGGGAATCCGACTACACAGCTGGAATTATTAAATAAATTTGTAGTGGTAAAAACTCAAACGGAAGCCCAGTAGGAAATGTAAGCATTACCGAATCGATTGAGTAGTGTCGATTTGTAATGTCAATAGGTTACATTACCAATTACAGAATCGATTACTTTTACACGTAGATGTCCTAGGGTGGTAAGTACACTTACCAGACATTACATTTGTAAAAGGTACCTTCAGCACGTTCTGACATGTTTCATTCTCGCCCGACTAAAGTGTAGTTATTACCTATTCGCTTCTTAGTTATTACAAATAGAAGAACTTACTTTATTTGATTTTTCATGCATGAATTCTCTGATTACCCCATAAGCGCTTGCACTATTTCCTACTGGGAGAAGTTTCAACCGAGTCGAGAGAAAATCTGAAGATATTCTTGCGTAAACCCAAATTGAAATGGCAACAGGCTTATCGTGTTAAGAGTGTTTTTCTCTCAAAAAATAGAGAGTGGCTGAACGGAACACTCAGTTTTCCTATTTCTGATTTACAAGCTGTGTATTCAGCAAACGCGGACGGGAGCCATCCAGGTCGTGGAAGGCCATTGGTGAATTTTGTTGCTGGCTCAGAGCGTACTATGAAACGAAGAACCCAGGAACTTCGAGAGAAATACACCGCAGTGGAGTTATCTTACGCAGCGCAAATTAAGCTAAGATCAAGTGGAGCTAATGATGCAGCTGCTGTTGTAAAGGATGCTGCTCTTGGTTCCCTAAGTCGTGCAACCAGGTACCTACAGAAGACGCGCCTCATCAGCCTCACTTACAAATCCGTGTGGCTTCATGATTTCATCTGATGCAGCATTATTAATGATGATCAACACTAAAACGGCAATATTTATATTTAAGACTAGCTCGGACCCGGTACGCCTCGCTGCACCCATAAGCCAATAGTAAACAATAAAACCACCTACCGACTTAGTATTTTTCGAGATATCAATTTTACACAGATGAAGTGTCTCAAAGAACATGGGTCTTGCGACGGTAGCCATTAATCGGTATATTGCGGTTCATTGCTTATTGTATTCTACTTATCATACCCTTTCATTTGATACCTATGTCGAGTGGGATATCAAAAAGTGGTAATCCGCCCTCTTGAGATGGCTGCCATGGACTGAGTTGACTTTATTGTTTATTGTATTCTATTATCATACTCTTTCATTTGATACCCATGTCGAGGTGGTTGTGAAGAAAGTGGTAATCCGGCCTCTTGAGAGGCCGCCATGGATCTATCGTATATTGAATATACCACATTGCTTATTGCGTTCTACTTATCATACCCTTTCATTTGATACCCATGTTGAGGGGGTTGTGAAGGAAGTGGTAATCCGGCCTCTTGAGATGGCCGCCATGGATCTAAAGGTATATTTTGTATACTACATTGCTTCCTGTATTCTAGTTATCATACCCTTTCATTTGATACCCATGTTGAGCGGGTTGTGAAGGAAGTGGTAACCCAGCCTCTTCAGAGGGCCGCCATGGATCTAAAGGTATATTTTGTATAATACATTGCTTATTGTATTCTACTTATCATACCCTTTCATTTGATACCTATGTCGAGTGGGATATCAAAAAGTGGTAATCCGCCCTCTTGAGATGGCCGCCATGGACTGATTTTACTTTATTGTTTATTGTATTCTATTATCATACCCTTTCATTTGATACCCATCTCGAGGTGTTGTGAAGAAAGTGGTAATCCGGCCTCTTGAGAGGCCGCCATGGATCTAACGTATATTGAGTATACCACATTGCTTATTGCGTTCTACTTATCATACTCTTTCACTTGATACCCATGTTGAGGGGGTTGTGAAGGAAGTGGTAATCCGGCCTCTTGAGATGGCCGCGATGGATCTAAAGGTATATTTTGTATACTACATTGCTTACTGTATTCTATTTATCATACCCTTTCATTTGATACCCATGTTGAGCGGGTTGTGAAGGAAGTGGTAACCCAGCCTCTTCAGACGGCCGCCATGGATCTAAAGGTATATTTTATATAATACATTGCTTATTGTATTCTACTTATCATACCCTTTCATTTGATACATATGTCGAGTGGGATATCAAAAATGTGGTAATCCGCCCTCTTGAGATGTCCGCCATGGACTGAGTTTACTTTATTGTTTATTGTATTCTATTATCATACCCTTTCATTTGATACCCATGTCGAGGTGTTGTGAAGAAAGTGGTAATCCGGCCTCTTGAGAGGCCGCCATGGATCTAACGTATATTGAGTATACCACATTGCTTATTGCGTTCTACTTATCATACTCTTTCACTTGATACCCATGTTGAGGGGGTTGTGAAGGAAGTGGTAATCCGGCCTCTTGAGATGGCCGCCATGGATCTAAAGGTATATTTTGTATACTACATTGCTTATTGTATTCTACTTATCATATCTTTTCATTTGATACCCATGTCGAGGGGGTTGTGAAGAAAGTGGTACCCCGCCAAAACATCGATTTCACACAAAACAATGATTCAATGTTACCATCGTATAAATATTGACAAATATTGCCATTAATATCTATACGATACTAATGTCACTCAATTGTTTTGCTTTCACGGAACCCCTCCACTAACATTTAAATCTTATGGTATGCTATTAAAGTACAAATTCACTTTTAAGTATTATTACGAATCTTTTGTTTGTGAATATAGAGGAGTGTTTTTTTTGTTTTTTCAGGCAATTTTTTTAATTTTTCTCTCCGTAAGAACCATCCTCGTACTTCAACGAATATTCGAAAAAAAAAAAAATTAGTCCAATAGGTCCAGCCGCTCTCGAGTTTTGCGCTTAGCAACACATTCAGCGATTCCTTTTTATATTATAGACTAGCTGGGACCCGGTGCGCCTACGCTGCACCCATAAGTCAATAGTAAACAATAAAAACCATCCATTGACTTAATATTTTTCGAGATATGAATTTTACACAGATGAAATGCCTCCAAGAACATGGGTCTTGCGTCGGCCGCCATGAATCGGTATATTGAGTCTACTACATTGCTTACTGTATTCTACTTATCATACCCTTTCATTTGATACCCATGTTGAGGGGATTGTGAAGAAAGTGGTAATCCGGCCTCTTTAGACGGCCGCCATGGAACTAAAGATATATTTTGTATACTACATTGCTTATTGTATTCTACTTATCATACCCTTTCATTTGATACCCATGTCGAGGTGGTTGTGAAGAAAGTGGTAATCCGGCCTCTTGAGACGGCCGCCATGGATCTAAAGGTATATTTTGTATACTACATTGCTTATTGTATTCTACTTATCATACCCTTTCATTTGATACCCATGTCGAGGTGGTTGTGAAGAAAGTGGTACCCCGCCCTCTTGAGACGGCCGCCATGGATCTAAAGATATATTTTGTATCCTACATTGCTTATTATATTCTACTTAACATACCCTTTCATTTGATACCCATGTTGAGGTGGTTGTGAAGAAAGTGGTACCCCGCCCTCTTGAGACGGGCGCCATGGATCTAAAGATATATTTTGTATACTACATTGCTTATTGTATTCTACTTATCATACCCTTTCATTTGATACCCATGTCGAGGTGGTTGTGAAGAAAGTGGTACCCCGCCCTCTTGAGACGGCCGCCATGGATCGAAAGATATATTTTGTATACTACATTGCTTATTATATTCTACTTAACATACCCTTTCATTTGATACCCATGTTGAGGTGGTTGTGAAGAAAGTGGTAATCCGGCCTCTTGAGACGGCCGCCATGGATCTAAAGATATATTTTGTATACTACATTGCTTATTGTATTCTACTTATCATACCCTTTCATTTGATACCCATGTTGAGGGGATTGTGAAGAAAGTGGTAATCCGGCCTCTTTAGACGGCCGCCATGGATCTAAAGATATATTTTGTATACTACATTGCTTATTGTATTCTACTTATCATACCCTTTCATTTGATACCCATGTCGAGGTGGTTGTGAAGAAAGTGGTAATTCGGCCTCTTGAGACGGCCGCCATGGATCTAAAGATATATTTTGTATACTACATTGCTTATTGTATTCTACTTATCATACCCTTTCATTTGATACCCATGTCGAGGTGGTTGTGAAGAAAGTGGTACCCCGCCCTCTTGAGACGGGCGCCATGGATCTAAAGATATATTTTGTATACTACATTGCTTATTGTATTCTACTTATCATACCCTTTCATTTGATACCCATGTCGAGGTGGTTGTGAAGAAAGTGGTACCCCGCCCTCTTGAGACGGGCGCCATGGATCTAAAGATATATTTTGTATACTACATTGCTTATTGTATTCTACTTATCATACCCTTTCATTTGATACCCATGTCGAGGTGGTTGTGAAGAAAGTGGTACACCGCCCTCTTGAGACGGCCGCTGTGGATCATTTTAGTTTCAATAGCGTCATGGCCTACCTATTGTTTGACAGCTGCGTAAATTTGAAATTTTCATTAAATGTAATGATTCAATTTAATGACAATTTTACATTTGTCAAAAAATAGGTAGGCCATGAAGCTATTGAAACTAAAATGAAGTGAAAATTCCTAAAATTACCATTTTTTTGGTTTTTCAGGCAATTTTTTAAATTTTTCTCTCCGTAAGAACCATCCTCGTAGTTCAACGAATATTCGAAAAAAAAAATTAGTCCAATAGGTCCAGCCGTTCTCGAGTTTTGCGCTTAGCAACACATTTAGCGATTCATTTTTATATTATAGATTACAAGCCAAGGAAAATAATTGTGATTTGTACCCTTCATACAACACAGTTCTGGAGGCTAAAAAGCGTTGTTATCCTCCGCACTGAGAAAAAGGAAATCTTCAGTCAAACCATTCTCGCTTAACCCAACTCCGATACGGAATTGGATACGGCGAAACCATCCTAGGAGTTCACTTAACTACCTGGCGTAGTTGACAAGGCAATGCATTGGTGTCAATTCCGTAAGCCATTGGGGGAGATCCGCAGGAATTCTTTAAATAACATACCGGCTTATTTTATGTAATACGCAATCATATGAATTACAATAGACGAATAAGAGACGTCACTGAGCATTTGATTTGATTTGATATTTCGACCAGTTTTGAAAATATTTCTTGCAAATTAAAATTCTTTTGAAAAGAAGTTAAAAATGTTTGAGTCGATACAATCTGCTGTCCATCAAACAATATATCTCGATAGATTCTATTTCACACGGGGTGCGATAAATCGAAATTTTCTATTACTGCAATTACTAAAAGCATTTTATTAATAGATTTATATGAATGAATTTTTTTTAAATGAAAATAATTAATTGATGCCAATATTTTATTTATAACATTTTTATTTATTTCTGAACTTGAATTATTAGAAATATTATAAATTACAGAAAAAAACATTTATAAAAGTATAACATTAATTTCTAAACTCAAAAAACCATTAAAAATATTGGTAACTTTTTTTTAACTTCCAGTATAGGAAGTTATTGTAATCGGTCCGAAAATGGAAATCGAAAATTTCAACGTATTTTCATCTTTCCAGGTCCCAGGAGCATTTTAAGCAAAAAATTGGGAGGAAGTATGTGTGTGTGTGTGTGTGCGTACGGATGTGGTCATTTTTTCCTGCACGATATCGCTCGAACGAAAACTGATATCGACATCGTTGAGGTGTCGTTCGAAGCGTATTAACCGAAATATGTTCTGAAAAGATTTTCATGAAAGTCGGTCGAGCCGTTTTTTTGTTTAAGCGACGTAAGTGATTTTTGTACCTGCACGATATCGCCCGAACCACGAAAGATATTGACTTACTTGAGGTGCCGTTCGAAGCGTATTAGCGACAATATAATCTGAAAATATTTTTATAATATTCGGTCGAGCGGTTTTTTGGTTTAAATGACTTAAGTGATTTTTGCACCTGCACGATATCGCGCGAACTATAAAAGATATCGACTTAGTTGACGTGCCGTTCGAAGAGTATTAACAAAAATATGATCTGAAAAGATTTTGATAAAATTCGGTCGGGCCATTTTTTTGTTTAAGCGGCGTAAGTGATTTTTGTACCTGCACGATATCGCCCGAACCACGAAAGATATTGACTTACTTGAGGTGCCGTTCGAAGCGTATTAGAGACAATATAATCTGAAAAGATTTTTATAATATTCGGTCCAGCGGTTCTTTGGTGTAATTGACTTAAGTGATTTTTGTACCTGCACGATACCGCGCAAACTAAAAACTATATCGACTTCATTGAGGTTCCGAAAAACATTAATACATCAATTTTATATACATTTTCATCATCCTAATCTTGTAAGTGCGCACATTTAGTTTGACATATTAGCGAAAATATTGATAAACAATTGTGACAAATTCTCGGTATTATACATACATATATTCTACAATTGCCTATTGTTCATTTATTATTAAAATATCCAATCATAATATTCAACATCCATCATACTGGGAAGTTGATCGTGTGGACCGAAAGGGTCGAACCCACATCCCAACTAGTTTTTTTTTTTTTCAAATTCATGCAATTATTATTATACATGTTATTGCAATTACATTATATGTACATTTCATTATTTTCTGAATGGAATACAATGTAACGTTCATAGCAAAAAATATTCCTAGTTAACAGTACTTTCATTTGACACTACTTTCAGTCCTGGCCGTCGACAGCCCAGAATGCCTTTGACGTAACTAAATCGAAATTATTCAGTTTTGCCAACAAAATTTTTTGAAGTGCAATAATCAAGATTAAAAGTTTTCTAAAGAAGAGTTATCATTAACTAAGCAGATATCCAAAATATTTGTAAAGCTATATTAACACTTAGATACATGTATCGCGATTTGTACAGAATTAGTATCAAGATTTGTATGAGTAAATTTCTACAAATCAATTGATGTGTAAATTTCCAATATATTTTCACAGGCGTTTTCACTACCAGGTGCATTTGATTCCTAAATTTGCATTTGGATGATAAAGAAATATTCTTTCAGACGAGGAAGATTATTTTTAAAACTTAAACTAAACGAAATTAAAAAGTTGTTTAATTAACAACTTTATTTTAGTTGTTGAATTAAAAAAACCCAAAAGCCGAAGCGCGTGCAATATGTTATTTAGCGAACTGGGATTAGAAGATAGGAGCTGTTTTAAAATTATGTAGAGGCAGACCGAAAATAATTTGAGCAGTTGTTGGAGTTAGTGGTACATTCACTTCGTCTAATTGTATCCTTATAGTCTAATATGGCTGGCTGCCTACCAGGTTATATTGCCGGCTCCAAGGTAACATCATCTGTATAAAGAAGAAAAATTTAGGCTCCGGCTTAAATCGTTCCAAAAAAAATTTCAGGTATTCTGAGTGAATTTTGACTGGTGACAAATTTAATGTAATTTTAGAGTAGGGCGAAGGAGAATAGATCACTCAGAGTACCTCAGGATTTTTGTGGAGAGATTTTGGCCTGGAGCTAATTTGTCTCACCTGCCTTAAAATTACTATTGGAGCACTCAAAAATCACATTGAATTCTTGAGCATTTTTTTGGAGCGATATTGATTTGGAGCCCCAATTCTAAAGTTTTACCATACTCGTACATTCGTATATTGTAATGTGGAACACGATTGTAAGCATAATATCTTGCAATATATGGCGGGTTTAAAGATTGGTGTTACAGACGAATAGGTTGTCTTGGTATTGCGTGGCTTGAATATTGTGCATTTATCCTTGTATAGCCGCCTTTTATTTTGGCCGCCTGTATGCCTTTACGTAATGAACGCTGGCCCTGCCCTGCATACACCATTAGATGTTATTTTATCTTTGAGGGTTAAGGTTTTTTCTTTTGTCCACATTGGCATTTTGAGAAAAAAAGTAATAGTCTTATAAAATTACTTTATTCACAAGAGCGCAAGTTTAACCTTTTTTTTGCACTGAAATATTGCGACTTGTCAAATCAAGAGCGAAAAAACGATATACAAAATGTATGATCCTTTGTATGAGTACACAGTGAAAGTATGAGCACTTGTATGAGCTTCTATTCAGCGAGATTATTTATTTGACTTGCATACAAATCCTGATATATGTATATAAGTGTAAACATAGCTTGAGATATAATACGATTCAAGTTTAATTCAAATCGTCAAACATATAATTTACGACCGCCCCTAAACCATCACCAAGTTTAATGTAAATTTTGCTGCAGCCATCTGTTGTATGTGGGTAGATACATGTAACTTTTATTTTATGATAACCTAAAAAAATTTGCATATTTCCACTAAAGAAAATTTCCGCAGTCGTAAAATTTTCTTCAAAGAAGCTCCAGTATTATTCCAAAACTTTATGATCAAGAGAACCTGAAAATTACCAGCCATTACACTGACATTTATCATTGCTTGCATTATTTTGCTCCTACAAGCACCCTAAAAAGTTATTCCTTTTTTCTCTAGAAGGGGTTAAATAATAAATCTTCATACAGTAACCATCACACCGCCTAACTATACTATTAAAATCCACGAATATCCTTTTTAACATATTTGAGACTATGTTATGTCATTTTGTAGCTCAAGATGGAAGATTTTATGGATTATTTGATGTGTCAACCTGCACTGAGAGCACTACGTCATTGCATTTAGTCACAAGGTTCAAAGAATTATCAATATTAAACCGACGAAACTAGTCGATAAAAATGGTAAAGCACTTGTAATATATTTTATCTGGCAACGCCGGACATGTGGTATTGAATTCAATAAAACTGGTGATATTGTAATCCAGTGTAATTAGTCAAAAAAAAGGGAATGAAATTGCATTTTACGATTCAGGTATTTTTTTTTGTGGTTGTTCGCGTACATCTAATAGTAAAAAACCAAGTTTGAAGCCGCCATCTTGAAAAGGAGGGAGAGCTTGTTTATGCCAAATAACTCGTTTGCATTCGATAGCTGAAAATGTCAGACGTAGACGAACAAATACCAGAAAAAAAATTTCGTACATCGTAAAATGCAATTTCATTTACTAATTGCACTGGATCAACTATATATTCACTAATAAAAATTTGTGTGATATATTAACTAACGCATTGGCTGAAACTAAATTTTGTTTTTTTAAGAAATCTAGTATGTATTAAGTAAACCTTTTTCTATTAGTTAGATATGTATACAATTTTAACCCTATGTATATAAAAATTGAAAGGAGTGTTAAAGATATGGCAGCACCGTTTTAGAGAACATAAGAGTCAATTCATGTACAGGGCTCAGTTTCAAGCTTGCCGATGTAAAATAAAGAACTGGCAGTAAGAAAAGTCTGTCCATCATAGCCAACGCTATTGGACGAAATGGAAAGCAAAATGCCAAGTACATCAAGTGAGTCAACACAATAGAAATTAAAACCATCAAAACTTAGAGAATTGGAAGAAGGAACAACGGAAGTGGAAGATAGTGGGAAATTCGGAGGAGATTGAACGAAAGATGCATTGAGTGATTTACATCAACATCAAATGAGTTAAGCTCAGAGGTATGAATGCCTAGCGACGAAGATTAGACCAAAGTTGCTTAGGGGGCAAAGCAGGATCAAGCTTACGTGAGTAAAATTCATGCTTGGCCGATTTGACTTTTCTATTGATTAAGTTACGAAGATTTTTGTACTCACTGAAGTAGCTCGGGATACTAGTTCTGCGAAAGCGTCTGTACAAGAACTCACGCTCAACAATCAATTTGCGGATTTCATAAGGGAACCAGGGACAGTTAGAAGATTTACAACGTCTTCTCGTAAGTAAAGGAACATATTGATTAAATAGGGATTGGATGAAAAAATTCAAGAAATCAACCTTAGTATCAACACAGGTTGTATTATAGATATCAGCCCAAGGTAAAGACGAAATAATTTCAGAAAGGCGAGTAAGATTGATATTTTTGAAATCCCGGTATGAAAAGAAGTTAGGCAGGGAGGGAGGGCGAAAGGTAAAACGAAGGGAAAGGAAGAGAATGTCATGATCAAGATAGCTAGGAGGAGAGATTTGGTTGTGTTTTAACCAGGGATCGTAACTGTTATAACTTATATCGAAAAAATCAGAAAATAATAATTATTTTGAGACATACATATATGATTTAAGACAACAGTAACAGTTAAATTTTACCAAAAATAATAAAAGTTATTTATAACTCTAATTTTTACCTAGTATTGTTTTAAATCTTTTAAAACTGTTAATAAATATATTTGTTTGTTTCTGTCCGAAATAATAATTAAAATGGTTTTTTATTTTTAAAAACAAAAATAACTGTTACAAAAGACTTTTATTTTTTTCTGTCTTGAATAAAAGTCCTTTAAGATTTTTATTTTTTCAGTTTTTCTATAAAAGTCTTTGAAAACTTTTATTTTTAAAATATAAAAATAAAAGTCTTTTGCTGAAAACAGATAAATAGTCTATTCAAAACGGGGGGTGTTCCAAAATCACACCGTTAAGAAAACCGAACCCTAAATGTTTTTGGGGGTCGCTGATCATGAAAATCGGGGTCCCGCGGTCCTAAAAAGTGGGCGTCACCCTTAAAAATGCAAAAAACACCCCTTTTTAGGGTTTTTTTTCGCGACTAATGCAATGAAATACACTTTTTTTAATATTTATTTGCGAAGATGGTTGATTTGTACTAAATCAACGCGAACTTTATGATAAGGGGTGATCATAAAGGGTTGAAACCACCCCTAAATCGGCTACAAATAGAAAAAATTGTAAATTTTTTTTTTTCAAGTTTATGCTTCAAATTCGATTGTGGGCATACTGTCAAGCAAAATTAAATTATTTTCAAAATTTTTGTTTTTTGCTTTTTGCTTGAAATTTGGTTCAATAGGTATTATCAGCCAAAAATTTATTATTTTCAACCCTTAAGGGGAAAACCCTTGCATTAAAGTTGTAATTGAAAAAAATTGAAATTTTTTGTTTTGCTTTATCATTGAAACATTTGGAAAATTTCACTTTAAACCCTTTTTTAAAGGGGTTAAACCACCCCTAAACCGAAACAAAATAAAAAATACATTGAGAAATATTTCTATTCGTGGAATCTTTAAATAAAGTCAAGATGCAGGGTAAAAACGACAATCACACAATATTTGGAAATATGTACCCTAATGTATTTGAGTTACTTCTGAATAATGGGGTGTTCTGTTTTTTTTTACAATGACATTTAGGCAGATATTTTCTAATAAAAAAAAATTTCAAACACTTCTATTGTTGACATTTTTGTCTTATTTTTTTGCCCCATGGATTTTTTATTCAAAAAATTCATTAAATAAATTTAAATTGGTTTTATTTATGTGGTTTAACTTCTTTAAGAAGAGGGTTAAAATAAATTTTCCAAATGTTTTATTAATATTTCATCAAAAATAAAATAAATAAATTTTAATGCAAAATAATAAATTTCAATTTTTTCAATTACAATTTTAATGCAGGGGTAGTTCCCTTTATATTAAGGGTTGAAAATAATAAATTTTTGGCTGATAATACCTATTGAACCAAATTTCAAGCAAAAAGCAAAAAATTTCATTTTTTTTATATAAAATTGATTTTTATAATTGTAAGGGTAGTTTTAATCCCTTAAGGATTGAAAATAATTTAGTTATGCCTGGAAGTACGCCCACAATCGAATTTGAAGCATAAACTTGAAAAAAAAAATTAATTTTTTCTATTTGTAGCCGACTTAGGGGTGGCTTCAACCCTTTATGATCACCCTTATCATAAAGTTCGCGTTGATTTAGTACAAATCAACCTCCTTCGCAAATAAATATTTAAAAAAATGTATTTCATTGAATTAGTTTTCATTATTATCGAAATAATCGCGAAAAACCTCTAAAAAGGGGTGTTTTTTTGCACTTTTAGGGGTGACGCCCATTTTTTAGGACCGCGTGACCTCGATTTTCGTGATCAGCGACCCAAAGACGGGTTCGATGGACTATTTGTCTGTTTTCAGCAAAAGACTGTTATTTTTAAATTTTAAAAATAAAAGTCTTCAAAGACTTTTATAGAAAAACTGGAAAAATAAAGATCTTAAAAGGACTTTTATGCAAGACAGGAAAAAATAAAAGTCTTTTTTAACAGTTATTTTTGATTTTAAAAATAAAAGTCATCTCATAACAGTTTTGAAAGACTTTGCAAATAAAAAACAAAAATAAGTGTTTTTAATGACCTAAAACTTTTTTAGTTAAATATATCTGTTATTTTTTATTTAAAAAATTAAAATTAATTTTAACTATCAAACTTGACTTTTATAATAAAAGTCTACAATTTAAAAGCAATCCCATCACCGCGTAGAACTCGCTATTCTGAGTATCCAGTATAAATTTTATGCAGATCAGACAACATTTACTATTTGATTTTTTAAGTCAAAAATACAAATATAACAGTTATTTACGATCCCTGGTTTTAACACTAAATTGGTGGATGTAGCAAAAAGAACATCGAGGAGCGATGGATTATGACAGTTCAAGAAAGTGGGCATTTGATTTAGAATACGAAGATCCAATGACCCCAAAAAGCATTTGAGTGTATTCGCACGTTCATTGACCCTCAACAGATCAACGTTAAAATCGCCAGCAACAATTATGTTGTCATAATGACGGGAGAGCCTAGACACGAGATCGAAGAAATTAGTAGCAACATCAGGAGAAAATACATTAGGTGGGCAGTAAACACTGACAATAACTCATTTGTCGTACGGTGATTTTATTTGCACTGCAATGAATTCAAATTGTGAGCCAACGGACTGGCCTACTACCTTCGTGGAGAGAGAGGAGGTGAAGTATATTGCAACGCCACCCCCAGTACGCCCCACACGATCATTTCAATGCATTCAAAAAGAAGGCAAGGAAGCAAAGGTAGTAGGAATATCTGGTTTCGGCCACGTCTCATTGACTACAATGGCATGCAGTTTTGTATTATTAAACAGGTACCTCAGTTCATCTATTTTATTTCTCAGGCTTCTTGCATTCATGGAATATACATTCAGCCCTGAGGAGGAAGAGCAGAGGATATTCAGTAGCCTTCCTTCAATGTGCACTGTATCAGAGAAGTTCATTGATATATAATGAGCAACTGAGCCACATGAACAGAATCATACACGCAGGAAAAGAATAAAGTTCATAAGGAGAAAGATGAAGCATCGGAAGAAAAGAGAAAGTTATAGGAAGAAGATAAGACGAAACTCTTAAGCCTTACATAACAAAAGAGATATAAAAACAAATATATATACATATAGGCCAGTCAATAAAGCCTGTAGATTAAGAATTTCTTTCAAGAGTCTGGTTTTTTGATATGTTGTTGGGGACGTAAAAACATAAATGTTTACAAGTTTTCAACCCTCTGGGGTGAATGCTAAGGGTTAAATGGGGTGAAAAAGATTATTGTTTATAATTTTGATTCAAAAAATCCTTAAAGGTTGGAATTTTGAAGGATGGTGTAATAAATAATTACCTAACTTGTATTAAATTTCCCACCCTCTGGGGTGAATGCTAAGGGTTAAATGGGGGTGAAAAAGATTATTTGTTTATAACTTTTATTCAAAAAGTCCTTAAAGGTTGGAATTTTGAAGGATGGTGTAATAAATAATTACCTAACTTGTATTAAATTTCCCACCCTCTGGGGTGAATGCTAAGGGTTAAATGGGGGTGAAAAAGAGTATTTGTTTATAACTTTGATTCAAAAAGTCGTAGTAGGTTGGAATTTCAAATAATAGTGTAATAAAATTATTAACTAACTGGTATTAAATTTCCCACCCTCTGGGGTGAATGCTAAGGGTTAAATGGGGGTGAAAAAGAGTATTTGTTTATAACTTTTATTCAAAAAGTCGTAGAAGGCTGGAATTTCAAAGCATAGTGTAATAAATAATTACCTAACTTGTATTAACTTTCCCACCTTTTTTGTTTACTGCAAAATTTCTTATTAATAAAAAAAGTAAAATTTTTAAATAACACTATATTTAATATTCAAACTCCCCCGTTGCAATCATCTGAAAATCATAAGAAATTATTACTTTTACTATTTATTTGAAAAAATGTTTTTAAGGAATGAGGCACCTTTCGATGTATTTTATTTTGGTTTTAACATAATACTTACCATTCGCGATTGACAATTCGTCTTCTTTTTCTAATAGAAGGCCCCGGTGAACTAGGATGGTCAAGCGGTTTGTCAGTTCCAAGAACTGTTGTCAACTCTTCTTCATCTAGTTCTGCCTCGGTGTCTTCATCCTCAAGAAACTCATCTTGCGGTTCCCCAAATCGATCAGTTTCGGCATTAAACAAGCTTCTATGAATTGAATCAACGTCGAGATCGTCTTCTATTTCGTCAATTTCAATTTGCTTCACGTTTGTGCACGAACGTCCATGACAAAAGTGGCAAATCTCGGAGCATTTCAATCCAGCTTTTCTACAGCCGCATGCTCGCCCGCATCCTTTTTCGCATTTGCAGGATACCAGTTTTAGCAAATCGTTTGGCGGAGGTTCTAGTGTTGTTAATATCGGAGTTAACCCATTAGGACTTTCTTTCCAGCCCCATAATGTCGCCGGTATGTTTCGCCCTATGAAAGATTAATGTAAACAAATATCGTTAATAAACGGTTGAGCGTTTCTCTGAAATTTTTTTCAAATCGATTCAATTAAATCTCAACTCACTTCTCCATTGCTGATCCTGATGATAAACACGATACGAATGTTGTGCTGCGGCTGCTTTGGTTGGTGGTAATCCAGCAATGTTGAATTTGCTCTTTGTTATAGAATGTGCAAATCCTTCGTATCGTAGGTCGTTCAGGCATTGCGACGGTTTTCCTCCATACATCCTAACTAAGATTTTTTCTCCGGCATCAGCGACGGTTTGTGGATCTGCATTGGCAACCTTGAAGCAGTCGAGGGAAGTGCGAATGTCCTCATGTTTGGCAACAAGGGACGTCAAACTTTTTTTTCCTTTACTAAAAAGAGCTGAAGTTGTATCGCATCCAGTGAACGCATGACACGTCTGGATGTACGGTGTTAAAATTTTGTTTTGCAGACTGTCACTGGAGTATACAAATTTTGAGGACTTTCCTTTTCCTGGCTTCATAAAATATACATTTTTGTGTTCCTTCTCTTCCTCGCCGGTTAATGTAACAAGCAAGTCGACATCTTCTCCAACGATAATCACGTTCTCGTAGTCTGGAGATAGGTCCAGAGCAGTTGCAACGATCAATGTATCGGCGTCTTCAGTGCTCTGTATAGCATTGTAACCAGCACGATGCAGTTTTGAGGTCAACATGGTTATTAACCTGTCCTTGTTTTTATCGTTTGTCAAAAACTTGCTTTGGCTTGTTGTTGGTGTCATGAACTCGTCTATAATCACATCAGTTGACAGACTTTTTATTCGACGTAGACGTTCTGCAGTTTTTGTACCCCCGGCTGTGACGTTTTCTGGATACCCGTCAAAAACAACGGTGGCATGATCCCCATAATGTCTCCAAATGTATTCGACGTATTTCTTACAAATTTCACCGTACCTGTCGCCTTTCGTCCATACAAATTTATGAAGCAGGTGCCCACCGTCTATAACATACCGTACATCTCCTGAAGTGACATTGTCTTCCGTTGGAGTAAACAGATCATAAAGTGTAGATTTTTTGCTCTTCCTCATGCCAACTTCGTCGAAAAGAGATAGAGGGTAAGGCGCAAGTTCAAAAGCGAAGAAACCTTGTAATTGCTCCTGAGATTCCTTGGCGAAAGAAATCCTCTGGAACAGTAACATTGGATCAACAGGAACGACAGTATCAGCAATTTTTAAAGATGACGTTGCTGCTGATAAAGGAAGCACTCGTTTTTTACGCGAGAAGGATACATCAGCGAAATTATTTCCAACAATTGCTTTCAGCCCTTCCATTCCGATGACTCGTGCTTTGTGACAGTTTATTTCATCCCCTCCAACTACACCTGTGCTTAAAGAGACGATCCTATTCAAAACAGGTAAAGGATCATGATTTTCAAACCATCCTAGAAGTGTCTCAACGTCTGCGTTGTCTCTGTTTTGACGAGTGGGCCTAGCGTCGACGTGCTGCTCTGAGCTTGAAGACTTAATGCCGACAAAATCTTCAATGGATTCGGACACTTTCTGCATAACGGGCATTGCTAAGATCCATTTAGTGAGGACGCTGTCTGTCAGACCCCTCCCTCTTGTTAAACCCCCGGTGGACTTCATTGATCGCATCAGAGTTTGCTCGATGGTCATATCACTCCAAATGCCAGACCAAAATTTATCCGATCGCCTGATGGTGAAGTATCCTTTGGAGATGAAGTTGTGGTAGTTATTGAACCCCATTTTCTGTTCCAAGTCTTGCATGTCCTGCAGGTACAAATGTGCTGATAGTGCATAATTGTTGTGGCCAGCGGCATGGAAAAATGGCAACATGGGCGATGGCTGTTAGATGCAATTGCCAGTTACCACTACGCTCAGCTTCAATAAATTGCTTCACTAGAATCACCATTCGAAAATATTGGATCCATAAAGCAGCGGTCGGTCCATATGCTTCCAGTTTCTGCAATTTTTCTTCAAACCGTTGACAAATCGTCTCAAACATCTTGTCTTTCATCTTTTGTTCAGCAGTCCCACTGTCGAAATGCTCCAACAGATCCTCAATCTCTGCTTCTTCTTCCACAGACAAATTAAGTTTTGATAAAATGATTCGACCCAAAGCTAATTGAGTTAACATATGGCCTCGGACTGCTCTAGCGTAAGCATGCCCGTTCATCATCTTGTCCACTGATACTGGAGCATAAATAAGCGATAAGACTTCTTTTAATCCACTGCCAGCCATGACAAATCCAATGCATCCCATGAAAGACATCAGCAAATGCATTCCTCCAAGTCGGACGATGACAGTTTTCAGGAGTGGTTCCTGAGAAGATGCGAATATATCACGAGCCTTCTGGAACAGCGGTTGATCAAACGTCACCAGGCAAGACTTCTGATTCGCTTTTTGTGCTCGTTCTGCAGCAACGAGTAACGTGGTGAAGATGGTGTTGTAATCGCTTGGAGAAGCGTTGATGAAGGGCAAAGTCACTATATTTGACACTGCATAAGAATTATGAGATGTCAACTTTTCCATAAATCCATTCCATCCAGGTATGCGTGGAATATCCTTCAACTTAGCATACATAAAAAGAAAGTCTGTTACACGAAGAGAAATGGAATCATCATTTCCAACCATTTCTATCGCCACTGCTTTAAGTCCTTTTGCCATGTGGTTTCGTTTAAACGTTCGAAGAGAAACTTGGGGAGTATTTCGGAGTATTTGTTTGCCATATGATCCAGTCACACGCTTAATTCCTTGCGACAAGCTAGCGGTGGGTTTCGGTGTTACGCACTGAATCATGCCCATCGAATGGAAAGTTCCTCGGCCACCTAACGTGCCAATATTAACGTCGGCGTTGTCAGCGACAAATTGCTGGAATCCCTTTGGAGCTTCATCTTCAGGATGTAAAATAGCGGACAGCTCCAATATTTCCGTTTCAGAGTATGAAGCGCAACAACCCAATGTTGACAGAACTTGGATGAGATTTTTGGAACCGAACCTGGAATGAAGATATGCAGACAGTCCGATTTGCAAACAAGACGCGAATGTCCGAGGCCTGCTTCCAGCTATTATCCAATGTGCAATAGCGGTACACTGCTTCTCATAGACCTCAGTAGAACTATTTTTGTTTGCCAAGATGATTTTCTTTAAAAAAAGATGCAAAGAGTATGGAACGTCTTCTTCTGCAGACTTCAAGAACTGGTCAGGACTAGGGTAATGGGATGTGTCATACTTTGACATCTGTATGTCTTCAAGTATTATCTCTGCTGCTGCTTGAACTACACGGGCACGCTCCCGTTTTTTTTTTTCAGGTAATTTATTATGATACCACGAATCCATCAGCGCTTGATGATCTCGAATAAAAATAACTGTGTCATGGCCAACCTGGCTATCAATTACGACGTTCAATTTAAAATACTCCTGCAACTTTTCCTTAATGCTCGAATTATGTGGCGGATCATCGACAACTTTTTTAAGTTCTGCCAAAGTAAATTGGCACTGATCTTTATTGTCCTGGATGTATTGTATGATGGAGTCCATTTTAAAAGCCACCGCCTCTGAGTTTGGTCGACCAATTTTGGATCTGGAACTTCCCCTTGCAGCGCCACAGAACCTTACATAGGGTCGGTGATATTGAGAATTCCTAGCCACTAGATCAACTCCTTCGATCCTATTCAGAACCTACAAAACAAGCATTTTCATTGTAGGCTTTTGAAAGAAATAAAGATACGGATGGTATGCAATCTTGTAATTGTTAACCGGGATACATTCTGATCATATTATTTTAACTAATTTGTTCGAAAATAGCTTCATTCGAAAATAAAGTTTTAATTGATTATGGACATAACAAAGCAACACGCATTTCGAACTCGAACCGAGGTATCCGAGGGACCGATTGTATTCGCATTGACTAACTTTCTAAACATGCATCATCTGGGCCATCTGTTTCCAATTAAACCTTACCTGCGTACTCCAATTCTCGGGATAAGTTGCAGCAGCCTTCTCGATGCTCTGTTTTGTTTGCTCACTAGTAACTCTCGATGTCAATACCCGCTTATCCATCGATTTTTTCCTCTCACTTATCCTGAAGGCTTCTGATATTTCCTCCTCACAAAACAGACAGTGATCTCCAAAACTAAAAGCAACCTCTGGCGCCTGCGAAACCTCGTCGACCGGAACGTTGTTTGGTGCTGGATTAGGCTTTCTCTGGAAGTGCCTCTCTCTATGGCAGTGACGTTCTTCTCGTTGGTATACTTTTTCCAACAATTAGTATGAGCTTCCAAACTCTCGAGACCCACGAACAACGCATCTTTGCCGTCTTTTCTCCTTGCGCTGCACTTCCTAATTGTTTCCACTGCTTTTTTTTTCACGTGGGTAACTGCTTCCCTAGACAACAAATCACCACAGAAAAAACACACTTCCACGTTTGCCATTTTCCCTGCGACTAACGATGACCGCTAGATATAATTATGTGAAGCCTGTAGGATTCGGCTGGAATTGGGTGCTGCGAGTGGGGGATCGGTCTACCCAAGTAGAGGTCGCGCCAAAAGAGTTGATGCCGGAGCGCGCAGCTGGGGAAATTAAAGCTGCACACAAATAAAAATTGCGCCCATATTGATAGGAAATGCGCTTATGTATTTTCAAATTTCCCCTTCGAAATTTGTTGCGACTAGGCTAAGGGACGGGAAAGGCATGCGGGGATTCTACTGCGCATGCAAAACGCGACTTTCTCGGCATCAACTCTTTTGGCGCGACCCATAACAAAATTCGTCTCATAAGACTCTTCTAGTGTGTTATGAGAGGATATTCGACTCTTTTTAAGAGAGCATCACTCTCATAACTTACTCTTATAGAACACTACAAGTGCTTTATGAGTGCTTTATAGTAATTATTATGTTAAAACCAAAATAAAATACATCGAAAGGTGCCTCATTCCTTAAAAACATTTTTTCAAATAAATAGTAAAAGTAATAATTTCTTATGATTTTCAGATGATTTCAACGGGGGAGTTTGAATATTAAATATAGTGTTATTTAAAAATTTTACTTTTTTTATTAATAAGAAATTTTGCAGTAAACAAAAAAGGTGGGAAAGTTAATACAAGTTAGGTAATTATTTATTACACTATGCTTTGGAATTCCAGCCTTCTACGACTTTTTGAAGTTATAAACAAATCGTTCATGCAACGGTGATTTGTCGTAACCCTCAAAAATTTGAAAATTGACTATGGGATCATTGAATAGAGGTCATAATTGTACCGCCTGCAATATGTCGTAATCTACACAAATAATATTCTATAAAATGCCAATATGCTTAAATTTGCAAAACAGTACAAGCTAATTATATGTAAATAAAACTGAAATGATGAAGTTTTAATTGCCTCCTGAAAAATTACCACTATGTGGCTTGCGACATATTGAAGTTGCATGAACGAAATACTCTTTTTCACCCCCATTTAACCCTTAGCATTCACCCCAGAGGGTGGGAAATTTAATACCAGTTAGTTAATAATTTTATTACACTATTATTTGAAATTCCAACCTACTACGACTTTTTGAATCAAAGTTATAAACAAATACTCTTTTTCACCCCCATTTAACCCTTAGCATTCACCCCAGAGGGTGGGAAATTTAATACAAGTTAGGTAATTATTTATTACACCATCCTTCAAAATTCCAACCTTTAAGGACTTTTTGAATAAAAGTTATAAACAAATAATCTTTTTCACCCCCATTTAACCCTTAGCATTCACCCCAGAGGGTGGGAAATTTAATACAAGTTAGGTAATTATTTATTACACCATCCTTCAAAATTCCAACCTTTAAGGACTTTTTGAATAAAAGTTATAAACAAATAATCTTTTTCACCCCCATTTAACCCTTAGCATTCACCCCAGAGGGTGGGAAATTTAATACCAGTTAGTTAATAATTTTATTACACTATTATTTGAAATTCCAACCTACTACGACTTTTTGAATCAAAGTTATAAACAAATACTCTTTTTCACCCCCATTTAACCCTTAGCATTCACCCCAGAGGGTGGGAAATTTAATACAAGTTAGGTAATTATTTATTACACCATCCTTCAAAATTCCAACCTTTAAGGACTTTTTGAATAAAAGTTATAAACAAATAATCTTTTTCACCCCCATTTAACCCTTAGCATTCACCCCAGAGGGTGGGAAATTTTATACCAGTTAGTTAATAATTTTATTACACTATTATTTGAAATTCCAACCTACTACGACTTTTTGAATCAAAGTTATAAACAAATACTCTTTTTCACCCCCATTTAACCCTTAGCATTCACCCCAGAGGGTGGGAAATTTAATACAAGTTAGGTAATAATTTATTACACCATCCTTCAAAATTCCAACCTTTAAGGACTTTTTGAATAAAAGTTATAAACAAATAATCTTTTTCACCCCCATTTAACCCTTAGCATTCACCCCAGAGGGTGGGAAATTTAATACCAGTTAGTTAATAATTTTATTACACTATTATTTGAAATTCCAACCTACTACGACTTTTTGAATCAAAGTTATAAACAAATACTCTTTTTCACCCCCATTTAACCCTTAGCATTCACCCCAGAGGGTGGGAAATTTAATACAAGTTAGGTAATTATTTATTACACCATCCTTCAAAATTCCAACCTTTAAGGACTTTTTGAATAAAAGTTATAAACAAATAATCTTTTTCACCCCCATTTAACCCTTAGCATTCACCCCAGAGGGTGGGAAATTTAATACCAGTTAGTTAATAATTTTATTACAGTATTATTTGAAATTCCAACCTACTACGACTTTTTGAATCAAAGTTATAAACAAATACTCTTTTTCACCCCCATTTAACCCTTAGCATTCACCCCAGAGGGTGGGAAATTTAATACAAGTTAGGTAATTATTTATTACACCATCCTTCAAAATTCCAACCTTTAAGGATTTTTTGAATCAAAATTATAAACAATAATCTTTTTCACCCCATTTAACCCTTAGCATTCACCCCAGAGGGTTGAAAACTTGTAAACATTTATGTTTTTACGTCCCCAACAACATATCAAAAATCCAGACTCTTGAAAGAAATTCTTAATCTACAGGCTTTATTGACTGGCCTAATATGTATATAGAGAATAAAATAAATGGTTAAAAAAATTTTTTTAAAAAAAATTCTTTTCATTAACTAAAAAATGTACTGAAAAGTAAAAAATAAAAAATATTTTAAAGAAAGCGTGAAATTTCAATTTTAATGAAAAAGTTAATTAAAAGAATGGCGCATTTTTCATCAAAAATTGAAAATATAACTGTAAATCGCGTGAGATTTACAATAACCCTCAATTTTTTGCTTTGTTAATTTCAAATTCTAACAAAATTTTTTGATGAAAAATGCGCCATTCTTTTAATTAACTTTTTCATTAAAATTGAAATTTCACGCTTTCATTAAAATATTTTTTATTTTTTACTTTTCAGTACATTTTTTAGTTAATTAAAAGAATTTTTTTTAAAAAAATTTTTTAACCATTTATTTTATTTTCTACTTTTTAGTTTATTATATGTATTCCGCCATTTTATGATGGCAATTCTATTAGATTTAAAAGTACGTCACACAGTTTACTGTATTCATTTGATACCAATGTCGTGGGCTCGGTGGAACATAATTGCAAAAACGGCCGCCATCTCGGAACCGTCTTCTTGATTTTTTTACAAAAAGGTCAGATTGCATTTAGTACTTATACATGATGAGTTGAACTCAAGTTGAACCCAAGTCTAACTACATGTAAAGGGGAGTCGAGTTGGGTTAAGGGTGATTGAACTCGACTCAGCTCTGCTACCTGGGTTTAGTTGAAATTATGCATACGGACATGAGTTCAGTATTTGAGTAGTTGAATTTAGTTGGCAGCAGCATGTCTGTGTTTGTGATTTTTTGTAACGTGTATTGCTTCTTTATTATCAACTCACCCTTAACTCAACTATTCATCTCATCATTCATACACATTAACCACCCGAACTACGAGTGTGTGCAAAATTGGAAGTTGATCGGTTTAGTCTATTATAAGCTTTCCGCAATTTAGTGTTGGCCGCCATTTTGAATTTGGAATGACGCCACATAGCTTATTGTGTTCTACCTGTCATATCCTTTCATTTGATACCCATGTCAGAGGGCCGCGGAGCACAATTTCAAAAATCGGGCGCCATTTTGGAACCGCCATCTTGATATTTTTACAAAATGGCCAGATTGCATTGTCATCCAAACTAAACGTGTATGCAAAATTTCAGCTCTATCCGAAACCGGGAAGTGGGTCAAATTTAACTTCCAAGATTTGACGACAAACAGTGTAAGTGTTGGCCGCCATTTTGAATTTGGAATGACGCCACATAGCTCATTGTGTTCTACCTGTCATATCCTTTCATTTGATACCCATGTCAGAGGTCCGCGGAGCACAATTTCAAAAATCGGGCGCCATTTTGGAACCGCTATCTTGATATTTTTACAAAATGGCCAGATTGCATTGTCATCCAAACTTAACGTGTATGCAAAATTTCAGCTCTATCCGAAACCGGGAAGTGGGTCAAATTTAACTTCCAAGATTTGACGACAAACAGTGTAAGTGTTAGCCGCCATTTTGAATTTGGAATGACGCCACATAGCTTATTGTGTTCTACCTGTCATATCCTTTCATTTGATACCCATGTCAGAGGGCCGCGGAGAACAATTTCAAAAATCGGGCGCCATTTTGGAACCGCCATCTTGATATTTTTACAAAATGGCCAGATTGCATTGTCACCCAAACTAAACGTGTATGCAAAATTTCAGCTCCATCCGAAACCGGGAAGTGGGTCAAATTTAACTTCCAAGATTTGACGACAAACAGTGTAAGTGTTGGCCGCCATTTTGAATTTGGAATGACGCCACATAGCTTATTGTGTTCTACCTGTCATATCCTTTCATTTGATACCCATGTCAGAGGGCCGCGGAGCACAATTTCAAAAATCGGGCGCCATTTTGGAACCGCCATCTTGATATTTTTACAAAATGGCCAGATTGCATTGTCACCCAAACTAAACGTGTATGCAAAATTTCAGCTCCATCCGAAACCGGGAAGTGGGTCAAATTTAACTTCCAAGATTTGACGACAAACAGTGTAAGTGTTGGCCGCCATTTTGAATTTGGAATGACGCCACATAGCTTATTGTGTTCTACCTGTCATATCCTTTCATTTGATACCCATGTCAGAGGGCCGCGGAGCACAATTTCAAAAATCGGGCGCCATTTTGGAACCGCCATCTTGATATTTTTACCAAATGGCCAGATTGCATTGTCATCCAAACTAAACGTGTATGCAAAATTTCAGCTCTATCCGAAACCGGGAAGTGGGTCAAATTTAACTTCCAAGATTTGACGACAAACAGTGTAAGTGTTGGCCGCCATTTTGAATTTGGAATGACGCCACATAGCTTATTGTGTTCTACCTGTCATATCCTTTCATTTGATACCTTTGTCAGAGAGCCGCGGAGCACAATTTCAAAAATCGGGCGCCATTTTGGAACCGCCATCTTGATATTTTTACAAAATGGCCAGATTGCATTGTCACCCAAACTAAACGTGTATGCAAAATTTCAGCTCCATCCGAAACCGGGAAGTGGGTCAAATTTAACTTCCAAGATTTGACGACAAACAGTGTAAGTGTTGGCCGCCATTTTGAATTTGGAATGACGCCACATAGCTTATTGTGTTCTACCTGTCATATCCTTTCATTTGAAACCCTTGTCAGAGGGCCGCGGAGCACAATTTCAAAAATCGGGCGCCATTTTGGAACCGCCATCTTGATATTTTTACAAAATGGCCAGATTGCATTGTCACCCAAACTAAACGTGTATGCAAAATTTCAGCTCTATCCGAGACCGGGAAGTGGGTCAAATTTAACTTCCAAGATTTGACGACAAACAGTGTAAGTGTTGGCCGCCATTTTGAATTTGGAATGACGCCTCATAGCTTATTGTGTTCTACCTGTCATATCCTTTCATTTGATACCCATGTCAGAGGGCCGCGGAGCACAATTTCAAAAATCGGGCGCCATTTTGGAACCGCCATCTTGATATTTTTACAAAATGGCCAGATTGCATTGTCATCCAAACTAAACGTGTATGCAAAATTTCAGCGCTATCCGAAACCGGGAAGTGGGTCAAATTTAACTTCCAAGATTTGACGACAAACAGTGTAAGTGTTGGCCGCCATTTTGAATTTGGAATGACGCCACATAGCTTATTGTGTTCTACCTGTCATATCCTTTCATTTGATACCCATGTCAGAGGGCCGCGGAGCACAATTTCAAAAATCGGGCGCCATTTTGGAACCGCCATCTTGATATTTTTACCAAATGGCCAGATTGCATTGTCATCCAAACTAAACGTGTATGCAAAATTTCAGCTCTATCCGAAACCGGGAAGTGGGTCAAATTTAACTTCCAAGATTTGACGACAAACAGTGTAAGTGTTGGCCGCCATTTTGAATTTGGAATGACGCCACATAGCTTATTGTGTTCTACCTGTCATATCCTTTCATTTGATACCCTTGTCAGAGGGCCGCGGAGCACAATTTCAAAAATCGGGCGCCATTTTGGAACCGCCATCTTGATATTTTTACAAAATGGCCAGATTGCATTGTCACCCAAACTAAACGTGTATGCAAAATTTCAGCTCTATCCGAAACCGGGAAGTGGGTCAAATTTAACTTCCAAGATTTGACGACAAACAGTGTAAGTGTTGGCCGCCATTTTGAATTTGGAATGACGCCACATAGCTTATTGTGTTCTACCTGTCATATCCTTTCATTTGATACCCATGTCAGAGGGCCGCGGAGCACAATTTCAAAAATCGGGCGCCATTTTGGAACCGCCATCTTGATATTTTTACAAAATGGCCAGATTGCATTGTCATCCAAACTAAACGTGTATGCAAAATTTCAGCGCTATCCAAAACCGGGAAGTGGGTCAAATTTAACTTCCAAGATTTGACGACACACAGTGTAAGTTAAAATAAGCGCCATTTTGGAGCCGCCATCTTGATATTTTTACAAAATGGCCAGATTGCATTGTCATCCAAACTAAACGTGTATGCAAAATTTCAGCTCTATCCGAAACCGGGAAGTGGGTCAAATTTAACTTCCAAGATTTGACGACAAATAGTGTAAGTGTTGGCCGCCATTTTGAATTTGGAATGACGCCAAATAGCTTATTGTGTTCTACCTGTCATATCCTTTCATTTGATACCCATGTCAGAGGGCCGCGGAGCACAATTTCAAAAATCGGGCGCCATTTTGGAACCGCCATCTTGATATTTTTACAAAATGGCCAGATTACATTGTCACCCAAACTAAACGTGTATGCAAAATTTCAGCTATATCCGAAACCGGGAAGTGGGTCAAATTTAACTTCCAAGATTTGACGACAAACAGTGTAAGTGTTGGCCGCCATTTTGAATTTGGAATGACGCCACATAGGTTATTGTGTTCTACCTGTCATATCCTTTCATTTGATACCCTTGTCAGAGGGCCGCGGAGCACAATTTCAAAAATCGGGCGCCATTTTGGAACCGCCATCTTGATATTTTTACAAAATGGCCAGATTGCATTGTCACCCAAACTAAACGTGTATGCAAAATTTCAGCTCTATCCGAAACCGGGAAGTGGGTCAAATTTAACTTCCAAGATTTGACGACAAACAGTGTAAGTGTTGGCCGCCATTTTGAATTTGGAATGACGCCACATAGCTTATTGTGTTCTACCTGTCATATCCTTTCATTTGATACCCATGTCAGAGGGCCGCGGAGCACAATTTCAAAAATCGGGCGCCATTTTGGAACCGCCATCTTGATATTTTTACAAAATGGCCAGATTGCATTGTCATCCAAACTAAACGTGTATGCAAAATTTCAGCGCTATCCAAAACCGGGAAGTGGGTCAAATTTAACTTCCAAGATTTGACGACACACAGTGTAAGTTAAAATAAGCGCCATTTTGGAACCGCCATCTTGATATTTTTACAAAATGGCCAGATTGCATTGTCATCCAAACTAAACGTGTATGCAAAATTTCAGCTCTATCCGAAACCGGGAAGTGGGTCAAATTTAACTTCCAAGATTTGACGACAAATAGTGTAAGTGTTGGCCGCCATTTTGAATTTGGAATGACGCCACATAGCTTATTGTGTTCTACCTGTCATATCCTTTCATTTGATACCCATGTCAGAGGGCCGCGGAGCACAATTTCAAAAATCGGGCGCCATTTTGGAACCGCCATCTTGATATTTTTACAAAATGGCCAGATTGCATTGTCACCCAAACTAAACGTGTATGCAAAATTTCAGCTCTATCCGAAACCGGGAAGTGGGTCAAATTTAACTTCCAAGATTTGACGACAAATAGTGTAAGTGTTGGCCGCCATTTTGAATTTGGAATGACGCCACATAGGTTATTGTGTTCTACCTGTCATATCCTTTCATTTGATACCCTTGTCAGAGGGCCGCGGAGCACAATTTCAAAAATCGGGCGCCATTTTGGAACCGCCATCTTGATATTTTTGCAAAATGGCCAGATTGCATTGTCACCCAAACTAAACGTGTATTTCAGCTCTATCCGAAACCGGGAAGTGGGTCAAATTTAACTTCCAAGATTTGACGACAAACAATGTAAGTTAAAATAAGCGCCATTTTGGAACCGCCATCTTGATATTTTTACAAAATGGCCAGATTGCATTGTCATCCAAACTAAACGTGTATGCAAATTTTCAGCTCTATCCGAAACCGGGAAGTGGGTCAAATTTAACTTCCAAGATTTGACGACAAACAGTGTAAGTTAAATAAAAGAATTTAAAAAAGAAATTAAAATCAAATTATATCAAAAAAAGAACAAATTATATCAAAAAAAAAAACAAAAAAAAAAACAAAGAAGAAATTAAAGAGAGAAAAAAAAATAATAATAAGGAAATAAAAACAAAAAGCAATTCCACTCTACGCTATAAGCTTAGCTCCACGAAGACCGCAGGCAGTTACAAGTATTCCATGGAGAGTTTAAGTTGGGGAAGAGCCCAAGTCGGCGTGGCTGCTGGTTTCGATCAAGTTGGACATAAACATGTCCCCGCCTGGTAAAAACAGAAGTAACGATATTCCTCTTTAAAAGCTTAGGGGGATGATACACGGGTCAACATGTTCTGAAACACGAGCTTTTTCTGCGCAGTTCGTAGGCAAAGGGACGGGTCAGGGTGAAGTGTGCGGTGTTGACTGAAACTAGAAACGATTTCTATTTTTCCTCCAGTTGCTTGAAAAATGTTTATGTATGCGTAACTGTCAAGCGATTCTGGGTGAAAATAATTTGGAATGCACACCCATACATATGAAATCGCAATGTTATTACCAGGGATCGGAAACGCACGCTCGCGTGCGCACGTATACGACTCACGCACATTCTAACGACTCACCGCTCACGAGTCTTTAGATAAAACTCTCGTGCGCGTGCGTTTGCATGAGTGCGGTCCTATCGCACACTGCTCGGGAGGCTTTGAGTTGAGTTCATACCTATCGCACGCGTGCGCACGCGAGTTAATAGGAATGACTCGTGAGCTGTATAAAAAGAAAAAGTGGGAAAGGATAATTTTTCAGTTTGAAAGCTGCTTTAGTGAAGCAAAACTGGTGGATATGAAAATTTATTTTGGATTATTTAATAAAAATTAAAACTTTAAAATGGTGGGTATTTCAAGTTTTGACATTAAGAAATAAGTCTTATAATAGTGAGTTTGGGAAGTTGGACTTGTGAAAAATTGTTATGTTATTGGGAGAGAGACCTGCTAATATTTAAAGACATTATTTTTGTTAATTTATAAACGATTCGTCTATTGGCAGTTTTCTGTGTGGTTGATATGAGCATATTACAATTTAAAGTAGGTCTTTTCTTTTTGGGCGGCGAAACTTTTTTGCATTTTGGATATTTTCAGCCGATAGTTAGGGTGGTTGCGTAATCTGCTGATGTAGTTGATGCACAATTTTTTGGCTTCTGTCGACAGTGATAGTATGTTTGCGTCGCGCTGGATTGACGTATCTTGGGGCTCCCGGATAAATCTGAGTATCTTGGTTTGCATTCGTTGGATTATGGCGATGTTTGATGCCTCTGCCCTAAAGTTGTGGCCCGAATGCCCACATAGGTTTTAGAATTGCTTAGTATAACACTATTTTGGTGGTGATATTTAGTTTAGATCTTTTGTGTAGGAGCCAACGCAAATTGTGAACTATTTTATGTTATTCGTCCCTTTTTCTATATGATTCCTCCAAGTGAGCTTTCCGTCCAGGTGAATTCCGATGGAATTTGTGCGGTAAGTTCATAGCAATCTCATACTTTAGTCCGCAATGCCACACTTTGTCGAATGTCAGCGCCACGTTCAGGAATAGCCCTACACAGAATTTCTTTTGTTCGGAGGCTGAATTGATCTGGTTTACAATTTTGTGCACTTGCTCTATAGTGCTGTGCTTGTTTATAAAACCAAATTGGAGGTCTGGAATTATACCTTTGTTGTTTAGGGTTGGCAGAATTTTGTCCAATATAAGCCTTTCCAAGATTTTGGACAGGATAGGTAGAAGGCTGATTGGTCTGTTTGATTCTACTTTGGTTCTGCTTTTGCCTGGTTTTGGGATGAGGCTTATTCTGGCATCTAGTCTAGGTAGTCGGGTAGTAGTTGTTTCGAAGTATGGCATTGGATGTGTAGAGAACGGCTGTTATTCCGGAAGTTGGGGTTTCCTTGAGTAGTTTGCCACTTACTAGATCATGACCACGGCTTTGTTTTGGTGATTTCGCTTATCTTCTTAATTTGTGCGGGATTGTAGGTGTGTGGGTTGGGTGCTGGTGTGGGAAGTCCTGTGTTATTTGAACTAATTTATAACTGCAAGTTTTCTCCATAGACGCCGATCCCTTTCCTTCAGATCTTATGATATTTCGGAGTTTATCTCTGGTAATATGTAGGGAAACTATTTAATCTGTGTTTATAGCTTATTTTGCTTAACCGCTTAGGACTTTATTTTGTAGGGTGTAACGTAGCCTCACATAGAAGTAAAAGAAGGCTTACTGGTTTAATTTTCTAAACAACACTGATTTAATTGTTCTAATGGGACAATATTTATACATAAATTTCTCTTAGATTTAATGATGGGAACTTTCAACGGACAAGAATTTTCTCACCATAATTAATGCCGACTATATATTATAGCATAATATTTGATCCTTTGGAATTTCAACTGTCAACTGTCTGACTGAAAACTTATAGCATAGATAAATTTTGACTTATACGAATTTAAAGGTCTGACTAAAATAGGGATCGCAAGCACACGCTCGCGTGCGCATGAATACGACTCACGTCCATTCTAATGACACACAGATCATGAGTGTCCGTGTGCGTTTGCATGTTTATATCGCACGCTGCTCGTCCTATCGCACACGTGCGCACCTGAGTTAGGAAAGACTCGTAAGCTGTATAAAAGGAAAGGGTACGAAAGGATAATTATTCATTTTGAAATCTTCCTTAATGAAGTGCAAACTAATTTTGAATTATTATTAAAAATTAAAATTTTAAAATGGTGCGTGTGTCAAGTTTTGATATTAATAAATATGTGTCGTATAATAGTGAGTTAGGGAAGTCAATGTGTTTAGCTTGTGAAAATATGTTATCGGGAAAAAGGCCTGCGAATATAAAAAGACATTATTTATCAATTCATAAAAAAAATATTGGAAGTGATGAGGAAAGTGATAATAGCAATACGGAAAATAGAAGAACAAATAATGTAGTAAGGAGAAGCAAATTGGCAAAGCCAATAGTGAAAATTAATATTAGCAAAAAAGAATTTTTAATGTGCTGCACGGGAATTGTGACGGTGAAAAACATTCCATTGGCAATTTTTGACGACGAACAATTTTTTAAAAGACTAATTGAACCGTACGAGAAACAATTTAATGTTCATATTAATTCAAAAAATATAGGGGGTTTAATCGACAAAAGCAAACATGCCATTAAAAATAAAATAATTAGCAACATCAAAAATAAATTGATATCATTGAAAGTAGATATTGCCACAAGAAACGAAAGAAGGATTTTGGGCATAAATGTTCAATACATAAAAGACTTTAGAATCTGCATTAATACAATAGGTATGTTAATTTTTGTGACAATTAATTATTTATATTAACTTTCCACTTTTGAATTTACAGGCATGGTTCAAATGACAAATAGGCACACTGGAGCTTTCTTAAAGGAGGAGATATTAAAATGTCTTCGTACATTTGATATTGATGTACAGCAACTCTATTCATGTACCAGCGATAATGGCAGTAATGTCATTAAACTATCGGAATTATTAAAAGAGCAGCAGGAAGAGGAAATCGAACATCAAGATGTTGACTACCAAGCGGAAGAAACCATCATTGAAGCAGAAATCGCGGCTGTTTTTTCACTTGTGAGGTGTGCTGCTCATACACTGCAATTAGCCGCGAATGATGTGATAAAAACAGTTGAGACTCAATTAATAGATTGCAGAAGTGCGGTTAAGTTACTCCGTGGCTTTATAAAATCGATAAATATCAATGTTACTTTGCCAACGCTTGATAACTCCACGAGATGGAACTCAACGTACGAGATGGTTAGTTCCTTGCATAAAATGCAGAGTTTTATTGAAAATAATGAAGACGACATTAGTTTTATGGACATTGATTGGCATTTTATTGCACAGTTTGTGATGGCATTTAAACCCTTAAAAGAGTGTACACTTCAGCTCCAAAAAGAGCAGTACGTTTTAGGCGATTTTTATAGAGATTGGCTCACGTGTGAACTGGAGTTGCAAGATGAGCATTTTGCAAACAACAGGTATGCGGCATCTCTCCTTCAGGCTTTGGAAACCCGGAAGAAAAAATTACTGGATAACGATGTGGTTGTGGCTGCGCTTTATTTGGACCCGAGATTTAATTACAACGGATCATCAGTTCTGTCTGAGGAACAAAAGCAGAATGCAGTGGTAAAATTTTTAGTTACACATTCATTTTTGTTTTGTCATACTAACCTTCCGAAAAAATCTTTCAGAATCATTTAATTAAAACCTTTAATGGTATAAAACGATTGGAAGGCATTGCACAGACGGAGGCAGACGAAACATCCGCGGCTGGTTTGGATATATCCTCCGGAAGCCCACTAAATACCCCCGATACATCAGAGTGTGATCGGTACGCCAAGCTTCGCGAAGTACTGGGAAGTCCCATTATATCAAGATCACCCGCCAATAGGAGTTAAAAGCAGAAGCTTTTATTACTTTCTGCAACAAATCAACTGCCGATTGAGAGAAATGTGCTCCAACACTGGAAACACCAAAAACCCGAAGAAGACTTATTAAAACTTATTGAAGTTGTTTTCGCAGTTCCTGCAACCCAAGTTTCTGTCGAAAGAGCATTTAGTGCTCTTTCTACAATATTAACAAAATTACGTTGCCGATTATCAAGCAAAAACCTCGAAAATATTTTGCTGGTGAAATTAAATTTTGATTTGTTACAAAATATTCCATTGGACTTAGCAGAATGATTGTAATACTTTTATAATATAAAGTAATATAATAATTTTTTTATAATATAATTTTAAATGTAAACAATTTTGTGGTTTTTCATTGATCTTATTATAGTTGCAGAAAAAAAATTGTTTCATAAAAATAAAATGAACATGAAATACTCACATAAATTTTAAGAAAGACGTAATATAAAAATTTACTGGAACGAGACTCATTAATTTGTTGTAATTCTTGGTTTATCCCAAAAACATAATCCGAGGTTTACATACAGGACAGAAGTTAATTATTTATTTTTTACCATTCCTGGAACATTCCTGGAGTTCTGCCTTTTCACTTTTTTATTTTTACCTCTCGGGAACATTCCAGGTAGATGATCGGCTTTTACCAAAGCTGCCATTAAATACCTACCACAATTTTATTGTTGTTCCAAGAAATTACATTCATTCTTGTATTACTTGTTTATTATTGCCTTGCGAGAATTTCCTTTGTATTCGAAATGCAAAATAGATAGGAAATCCCATTTTGTCACAAAAAACCAAACTGAGTACTTCTTTAGATTAACTTTAATTTTCTATTGAAAAGACATAAAGTACTTCCCTAATTTTTTCCTATTTATATATAAGTATGTATAATAAAGTTGCAATTGAATTTTGATATTTATCATAAAAAGCGCATAAGAAAAAAGTAAGTGAAGTAAATTGATACATATGTCAAATTCAGATGAATGGGAAATTTGTAAGGAAAACGAAGAATTAAACTATATTCATTTATCCGTGCAAAATATATATTATTCCTTTTTATTCAAATCTTCACCAAAATCAAAAACTAACTAAAGTAAGATATGAAAGTACGTGATTTAAGTTCCCTCAAATATTTACAACAAACAGCCTCAATCGGTATTCCAGAGATTCTTGCTACTATTTTATCATTATTCAGCTTCAATTTTAATTTATTATCCCAAAAGTCTATCAGTGGTCTGGCTTACATAAAAATAACCGCTCAATATCATTGGCATTTCACTGCATTTTTGTTTATTGAAGCTGTACCTTCTGTTGTGTATGGCAGTAGTATTTCGAGTATGAAATTTATTGTTTCACTAATTCTTTTATTTGATGATCTGGCAAATTTTCTCTACAGAACCAGCTTTTGCTGTAACAAAAACCGTAAGAGTGGATTAGACAACAAAAGCACCTTTGTGCAAACTAAAATCCCCCAAAGGTTAATTTTCCCCACAGAACCACCTTTCTCTACCTAAAACCCCTATAGTGGACTTGGCCACAAAACCACCTTTGGCCCAAACTAAAACCGCCAAACACGAATTACTTCCTAGAGAACCAGCTTTTGCCCCAACCAAAACCCCAAAGTGGATTTGGCAATAAAACCACCTTTGCGCAAACTAAAATCCCCAAATTCGAATTATCCCTACAGAACCATTTTCCCTAAAGTGGATTCGCAACCACTTTTTGCCCTAACTAACCCCTCCACAAGCAAATTTTTCCTATAGAACCAGCTCTTGCCCTAATTAAAACTGCAAAGTGGATTTGGCGTACTTCCGCTAAGCTCTGCCAATTCCTTTCATATTAAAATACAGAAAGTTACTCTGCCCCGCGACAAAAAATCTATGAAACCCAAAAATCATAAAAAAAACACGAAAATATATTAATATAAAATAAATTAAAACCCCAAAATGTTAGCTTTTTCAAGGCAACCTGCAAAATTAATAACTAACTAATTCGTCCTAACAAAAAATTGCCGCGAAAAATCACAGCAAAAATTTAGGTCCGACTCACGAGTCGATTAAACAACTCGTATACGCATACGCACCCTCGCGAGCGCGTGCGTTAGAATTTTTTTCAAACGAACGCTCGCGTGCGCACCCGAAATTTTTATACGTCCGCGCACAATGTGCGCGTGCGTTTGAAAATTTCTAAAGCACATCGCACACGAGCGTTCGTATTACATTTGCTCGTAGCCAAACGCACGTGAGCACGTGCGCACGCGAGCGTGCGTTTCCGATCCCTGGTTATTACACAGAGTGTGTTGCGTGTAGCGTGTTGACTCGTGTATCACCTCCGCGCAACAAACTGACAGTGTGTTGCAGAGACACGTTGACTCGTGTATCATCCCACTTACGTGCCGTTTGATATACATACATATATCGCTGTTTTTGGACGTCAGACTCTCAGTCACCCACACTGTCAGAGGCGAATCCTAAGTTGAGTTTCTTCAACGTTAGTGTTCCATGCTGACGGCATTTCCTCAAAAACTCCCGTTGTTCATTGGCAGACGGAAATTTAATCACAAGTAATGAGCTCCTGACTGTCCCAGACTGCAACGGGGTGCCATTTCTCAGTAGCGGGCGGAAGACATTAACATATGGCGAAAGATCATGGCCGATAATGGAGGCAATAGCGCCCACAGTCTGCCTGGGATTTTCGCCATCACTTGACGGGATACCCACCCCGCACGACTAAGTCTTGGAGCCTAGACACTCGACGAAAGTCCTGCAGTTCATTCGAGACTGTGGCTAGGTCATGTTTCACAGTCTCGACCTCATCGCGCAATTTCACAAGCTCTTTATTGACAGTACTGCGCAGCTCGTCGAATTGCGCTGACATGCGAGACTCAAGTTGTTTGATTCTCTCATCGCAAGCAGCGAACTGCTCATCAAACAGACGATTGAAGTGCGACATCAGCCTTTTTTCCAATAGCTCAAAGCTGTGATCAGGGGCAGCTAAAGACGTGGGCCTGGGCGTTTTACTGCTGCTGGTGTCGTTACGTCTGCTTGAAGTACTCTCATAGTCCACTCAAAACGCGGGGGGGGGGGGGGTGTTCCAAAATAACACCGTTAAGAAAATCGAACCCTAAACGTTTTTGGGGTCGCTGATCACGAAAATCGAGGTCCCGCGGTCCTAAAATTAGGGCGTCACCCCTAAAAATGCAAAAAACACCCCTTTTTAGGGGGTTTTCGCGATTATTTCAGTAATAATGAAAACTGATGGGATGAAATGCACTTTTTTTAATATTTATTTGCGAAGGTGGTTGATTTATACAAAATAAAGGCGAACTTAATGGAGAGGGGTATTCCTGAAGGGTTGAAAGTACCCCTAAATTGGTGAAAAGTGGCAAAAATTGTATAAATTTTTTTTTCAAGTTTATGCTTCAAATTCGATTATGGGCGTACTGTCAGGCAAAAATAAAATATTTTCAATCCTTAAGGGGTTAAAACTACCCCTACAATATAGTTCATTGAAAACTAGGGGGGTGTTCCAAAATAACACCGTTAAGAAAATCAAACCCTAAAGGTTTTTGGGGTCGCTGATCAAGAAAATCGAGGTCCCGCGGTCCTAAAACTAGGGCGTCACCCCTAAAAATGCAAAAAACACCCCTTTTTAGGGGGTTTTCGCGATTATTTCAGTAATAATGAAAACTGATGCGATGAAATGCACTTTTTTTAATATTTATTTGCGAAGGTGGTTGATGTATACTAAATTAAGGCGAACTTAATGGTAAGGGGTACTCCTTACTTACTCCTCCTATGACCGCCCCCCCCACCCTACGTGTGCCCCTCCTACGCCTACCCCCTATATCGTTCACCTACATCCCTTCTGCCTCTACCCGCTCTTCGCCGCCTGCACCCTTCCACCATCTGCGCCCATCCGTCATACGCCGAACGACACCACCTCCCTCCACCTGCCCTCCCGCCACATGCCTACCGCGGCACAATCTTTTATGTCCGCCCTACCCGCCGCACGACCGCCACCGCTCGCCCTGGGCCTATATTTGCCATTACAAGTTGAGAATTCTATAATACCCGGGGATTTTACGTAATAACCAGATTTGTCACATCGTAACATACACACATGTACATATATCAATTTATATTTTCTAATAAAACGAATTTTTATTCAAACAATTCATTAAAATTGTAATCTACGAACGGAAAAAAAAATTTTTTTTTTCAATTTACCCCTAAGGTTTAAGTCCTTTAAGAGGGTTAAAAATTTTCCAAATGTTTTAATAATATTTCATCAAATATAAAATTTTAATGCAAAACAATAAATTTCAATTTGTTCCAATTACAATTTTAATGTGGGGGTAGTACCCCCTTAAGAGTTGAAAAAATTAATTTTTTGCTGATAATACCTTTTGAACCAAATTTCAAACAAAAAGCAAAAAAAAATGTTTGCAATTTTTTTATATAAAGTTGTTTTTATTATAGTAGGGGTAGTTTTAACCCCTTAAGGGTTGAAAATAATTTATTTTTGCCTGACAGTACGCCCACAATCGAATTTGAAGCATAAACTTTAAAAAAAAATTGTTTTTACAATTTTTGCCATTTTTCGCCAATTTAGGGGTAGTTTCAACCCTTTAGGACTACCCTTTATCATAAAGTTCGCCTTAGTTTAGTACAAATCAACCACCTTCGCAAATAAACATTAAAAAAAGTGCATTTCATCGCATTAGTTTTCATTATTATTGAAATAAACGCGAAAAACCCCTAAAAAGAGGTGTTTTTTTGCATTTTTAGGGGGGGACGCCCATGTTCTAGGACCGCGGGACCTCGATTTTCGTGATCAGCGACCCCAAAAACGTTTAGGTTTCGATTTTCTTAACGGTGTTATTTTGGAACACCCCCCCCCCTAGTTTTCAATGAACTATATTGTAGGGGTAGTTTTATAATTAAATAATTTATTTTTGCCTGACATTACGCCCACAATCGAATTTGAAGCATAAACTTGAAAAAAAGATTTTATACAATTTTTGCCATTTTTCACCAATTTAGGGGTACTTTCAATCCTTTAGGAATACCCCTCACCGTTAAGTTCGCCTTAATTTTGTATAAATCAACCACCTTCGCAAATAAATATTAAAAAAAGTGCATTACATCGCATTTGTTTTCATTATTACTGAAATAATCGCGAAAACCCCCTCAAAAGGGGTGTTTTTTTGCATTTTTAGGGGTGACGCCCTAATTTTAGGACCGCGGGACCTCGATTTTCGTGATCAGCGACCCCAAAAACGTTTGGGGTTTGATTTTCTTAACGGTGTTATTTTGGAACACCATAACGCGCGTTTTGAATGGACTATCAGGAGTATTGCTCCTAACAGGATTGCTTTCAGCAATTCCTCTAGACGTGGATCGCGTTTGATGAGGGGGATGTGTTTCTGTCGACTTCGGCCAGCGATTTCGATATAATCGCTTTCACAGAAACATGGTTACATAGTGGAATTCTGAATGCCGAACTTTTCGATACCTCCTTCCAAGTTTTTCGGAGGGATAGATATATTGATTCGGGGGCTCGTGGAGGTGGTATACTACTTGCCTGTAGTAACCTTCTCAACTGTTGCTTAATAACGCTTCCTAATTTTTCAAACTCTCTGGACATTGAGATCCTCGCTCTTAAAGTCTCCCTTGTCCAGAACAACCTATTTTGAATTTGCTGTTACATCCCACCAGATATGCTCAGCACTCTTGACGATAGAGGTCAAAACCTCTACGATATTCTAATCTCTTGCACAAATCATGTCCTAGATATGATGGATCCCAAAGAAACTCCTACTCGTAGGCGATTTTAACTTACCCAATGTGAAATAGGTAACTTGCGATAATGACGATAACTACCTTCTTGAAAACAACCTTAATTCTAGGGAATCCAGCTTTCTGGATTCCTTATTTTCTTGCGGTTTGTGCCAAATGAGCGGTGTGAATAATATTTTAGGAAGGCGGTTAGATCTTGTATTCTTTTCCGAGTCAGACAACATTAATGTTGAGCCTAGCTCAATTGTCTTGTCGTCTGTCGATAAGTATCACCCTCCTCTCCTACTGACCTATTGTTCTACTTTTAACAATAAGCTAATCCCAGAGGAGTCAACCCTTACCTTCAACTTTAAAAAAGCCAACCTCGAAGAACTCTCAACCAAGCTCACTTCGGTTGATTTCAACTAGTTGCTCTCGTCTAATGAGTTGGATGTTGATGTAGCAAGATTTTACTCCGTCCTGTATGAAACCGAAACCTTCGCATCCTGTGTACCTATTGAGCCGTTAAAGTCGTCCAGATCAACCCCCCGTGGTACAACAATGAGTTGAGACGTACCAAAAACTTGAAGAATAACCTCTGGAAAACCTACCTAAAAAGGAAAGACACTGTGAGTTTCCATGCATTTCTCAATTGCTATGACCAATTTCATGACCTCTCCGAAGCCCTCTATAAAGAGTACCTCAGGAACATGGAAAATAAAGTGTATGATGATCCTAGGTCATTCTTTCAATTTATCAACACTAAGAAAAAAGTTGATAATTACCCTTACACCATGCAATACGAGAACTCTCTTAGCTCTAATTCATCCGAGATTTGTGACAAATTTGCATCATTCTTCCTTAAATCTTTCTCGTCCCCCGTCTTCCAACAAGATGAAGACAATTTTCGACATATCAATGCAATTCAAACGGCTCAAAGCTTATCCCTGTCTATAACCAGGGAAGATATATCGAAACATATAAATGAACTTCCGCAGGATTTCTCTTCCGGCCCTGACGGAGTTCCTCCTGCTGTTCTAAAATCCTGTGCAGGGGCCCTACTGTCTCCTCTTCTATGTTTATTTCAAAAATCCCTAAATAAAGGGCGCTTCCCAACCTTATGGAAGAACTCTTTTATAATACCTGTCCATAAAAAAGGCTGTAAAAACGAAATATCTAATTATAGGCCAATGGCGAAGTTATCGTCTATACCAAAACTCTTCGAATCTATTATTTATTCTGCTATCGCCCCTATCTGCAAGAGGCTTATCTCAACAAACCAACATGGTTTTCTTGCAGCCCGTTCCACTACTACTAATTTACTGGAGTTCTCTTCTCACACAGTTAGAGGCTTTGTCACTGGCTGCCAAACTGACTGTGTCTACACAGACTTTAGTAAGGCTTTCGACAAGCTCTCCCACTCTATTATAGTTCTTAAACTAAAGAAATTAGGCTTTCCGCATGCCCTTGTGGTATGGTTCCAGTCGTACTTAGCCGATAGAACCTACCAGGTTCTATTCCGCGGAGTCAAATCTAAGAACATCGAAGCGTCCTCTGGAGTCCCGCAAGGTAGTCATCTTGGCCCTCTCCTTTTTATTTTATCAATTGGCGATATTGTTACCCAGCTAAGGCACTGTAATATCCTTATTTACGCTGATGACATCAAACTGTATCGCCACATAAGGAGTATAGAGGATTGCAAACTTCTGCAAACAGATCTAAACACCTCCTATTCTTGGTGTTCCAACAACAACCTTGTGCTTAATATTAGTAAATGCGAGGTCATGACTTTTTGTAGGAAACGTGGTGTTATAACTTATGACTATACTTTCCTGGACAACAAGGTCTCCCGTACTGAATCTATAATCGATCTTGGGGTTAGGTTAGAAAGTAAGTTGGATTTCTCCACCCACATCAATTATATCTCCTCCAAGGGCAATTCAGTCCTGGAATTTATAAAAAGATGGTCCAAAGAGTTCAACAACCCCCTCGTCACTAAACACCTGTACGTATCTTTGGTTAGGCCTTTGCTTGACTACGCTTCCCAGGTATGGTCTCCTTATTACTCCTCCCATGTTAGTATAATCGAATCGGTTCAAAGGAAGTGCGTCCGGTTTGCACTCAGCCACCTATATATAGGTTATATTCGTTCATCGACTGATGAATGACAAGGTGGACTCTGGTTTCTTAAGAAGCTGCGCGTCATTTAGAGTGAATAACTACAACCTGAGAGGTGAACCTCTCTTGCACATTAATTCCTCTAACACCAATTATGGCATGTTCGAACCCGTTAATCGCATGCTTATTAATACTAAACACTACATAAACTCTACAAGCGACCCGGATAGACGTCACCAACTTGAACGGGAGTACTCTCAATTACACCGAGAGGTAAAGAGAAGTGTCCGGCGTGATAAAAGGCAGCAGATAAACGAGCTCGCAGAAAAAGCGGAAAACGCGGCAAACACAGGCAACAATAAAGTGCTGTACCAAATTACTAAAGAGCTCTCGGGAAAGCACTCTACTAAAAAGCATGCCGTTAAGAGTGCGGATGGAAGGCTGCTGTGCAGCGACGAGGAGCAGCTCCAAAGATGGAGAGATTATTTCTTCGCCGCCCTGAATGGCTCACTCACACAGGAACCTCAGGAAAACAGCAACAATGCACAGCCGATAAGAATCAACACCCGGGCCCCATCCAAGACGGAAATAGTAACCGCAATTCATGCGATGGCCAATGGTAAAGCAGCTGGAAAAGATGGCATCCCGCCAGAATTGTTGAAAGCCGACTCAAGCCTCATAGCAGATGCGCTTCAGCCAATCCTCGAATTAGCATGGAACACCTGTACCTTTCCGGAGGATTGGACGGAAGGTATCATAGTCAAAAAACCCAAAAAGGGGGATCTAACAATATGCGACAACTGGAGAGGCATCTGTCTATTATCTACTGTGGGTAAAATCTTGTCCCACACTATACTATCAAGAATAAGAGAGGCAGTAGATCAAACGCTTAGAAGGCAGCAGGCCGGATTCAGGAAGGGCCGTTCATGTATAGATCACATCAACACCTTAAGAATAATAGTGGAACAGTCTACTGAATTCCGATCCCCCCTTTACCTTGCTTTCGTAGATTATGAGAAAGCGTTCGACTCGGTTAATAGGAGCTTTATATGGCAGGCATTACGACGACGTGGACTGCCGGATAAGATAATAGAATTGATAAAAGCCCTATACAACAATTCCAAATGCAGAGTTCTCCATAACGGAAAATTATCCGACAGCTTTGAGGTGAGTTCAGGAGTACGACAAGGATGCTTACTATCCCCATTACTATTTCTTATAGTAATAAATGACATTCTTGTTGGCGCTCTAGATAGTGGAACAGGCGGCATACAGTGGGGTTTGCTAGATCGCCTTAAGGACCTCGACTACGCAGATGATAGCTGTTTGCTGGCCCACAGACATCAGGAGCTAAAAAACATGTTAAACAATTTGGCAACAGAAAGTAGTCTAGCAGGCTTAAGGCTGAATCCGAATAAAACCAAAGAAATGCGGATAAATGCAAACACACTTGAACGAACTGCGCTGAATAACCGTGACGTGGAACTGGTAGATAAATTCTGCTACCTCGGTAGTATTATTACCGAAAATGGTGGTGCAGAAGAAGACGTCAGTTCCAGAATAAATAAAGCACGAAGCGCATATGCATGCTTGTTCCGCATATGGAGATCAACGGAGATCTCAACCAACACCAAATTGCGGCTGTTCAACTCCAACGTTAAGGCAGTTCTTTTATACGGTTGCGAAACATGGAAAGTCACCCAATTCATCACAGGGCGCCTACAAGTCTTCATAAACAGATGCCTACGTCGTATCCTAAAAATCCGCTGGCAAGATAGAATTTCAAAAGAAGAGCTATGGCGCCGTGCCGGCCAAGAAAGGATAGACGACCAAATCAGGCGAAGGAAATGGAATTGGGTTGGCCACACCTTGCGACGCGATAACGAAAATCTAGCCAAACAGGCCCTTGACTGGAACCCGCAAGGATCCCGTCGAGTTGGAAGACCTAGAACAACGTGGAGGAGAACCCTACTAGCAGAGGCCGCAACTACTGGGAGATCCTGGTCAGAGCTAAGAGCTGTCGCGCAAAACAGAGTCCGCTGGAGGGCAACTGTTTCCGCCCTATGTCCCACGAGGGATTAAGGGGCACATAGATAGATAGATAGATATTAATACTAACAACAATAGGAGTGTGTTTAGCTTGCTAACTAGTGAAGTTGTCCTTAAAAAGACCCTTCTCAATGTGGCGTGAGTCTCTGCGTGCCTCACTCCCCTTTTTAGTTTTGCATGCTTCTCTGTTTGATGTTTCTGATCTTTTTATGTTTTTTACTTCTATTTATTTTATATGTTTGCATGTCTCAGCCGAGCCCAGGTGGTCGTGGTAAATGTTTCTTAGCCCAGCTGAGAAGTGCGCCTTCTTCATAAGAAGGGAAACTCTATTATTACTCTATTATGAGATTTCGACATTTTATAAATAAAGATTTAAAGAATATCAGATCGCACTAACACAATATATTCACGGCTTTATAATGTTTTATTAAAAGAAAAGAGGATCGAGAAAACAAATTGAAACAATTTTAAAATGGAAATAAACACTGGAGGTTGATTAAAGATGGAGCTTCGCAAACACGTCTAAGTTTCGTGCATGTTAGAATCAGACTTCTCAGACTTTACCAAAAAAACAAATATTGCGGTAACTACTGGAAATCCCGGGATAAACCGCAATTTCCTGGAAATGTATCATGCGTAGAAAACAATTCCCCGTCAAAAAGTACTGATCCAAGGTTTGTAAAATTCGTGATGTCTGTAAAGGGTAACGAAATTTTTACACGATTTTTAAAGGTTGTCGATTTTGACAAGTGATGTTTTGATGGCAGGCTCTCGCTGTGTAGAACCTAAAAAAGATCACTTCGTTTAGAACATGTCTCATTCCATTGAGTTTATTAGATATTAGCAAAACTTATCTACTTAAGGTCTTTCTGACGCTGAGCTGAAGTTTTTCCATTTAACCAAATAAGGCCCGAGCGAATGTTATGAAATTTTTTTCCGGACTTTTTCGTTAATATTCTGCTCTCGGCCCTCAGAGAAGTCTATGTAGTTTTTGGTTCGCGCGATATCGTGCATGTACAAAATTCTCGAACGTCGTTTAAACAAATAAAAAACGGTTCGACCGAAGTTTATGAAAATCTTTTCAGATCATATTCTGGTTAACACTCTTCGAACCGCAACACAACTAAGTCGATATCTTTTATAGTTCGCGCGATATCGTACAGGTACCAAAATCACTTACGAGGTGTGACAATAAGTAATGAGACTGATTATATTGCCGCGATTGTGGTACCCCTGCGACCTTGAAATTCCCTTTCCCTTCTCTCGGCATCCTTCCCTCTCCATTGATATATTTGCCATCGCTCTAGCTTGTTTAGTTCGCCTGCTCTGTCCTGTTGAGTAAACGTGTGTTCGTGGTGCTCGTTCGTTCCTCTTTTTTCGGGCGGGGGGCGTGCGGATACAACCATTGTGAGCTTTGTCGTTTGGTTTCCGGGTCGTATTGAAAAAACCAGCCTCTCATCGCCTGTAATAACTCGATCAAGCAGCGTAGGATCGTTTTTCCACTTGTTCCAAACAGTCTTCTCGACGGTCATTCGATGTTGCTTTTGCTCTCGGAAAGGTTCCTTGGAACCATCTTCGCGCACAACTTTCTCATCCCTAAATCGTCGGTTAAAATTTGTCTGACTGTTTCACGGTTCATACCCAGTTCCGACTCCACCATTCTAACTGTTTAAACGCCGATCTCACGGATCAGGGCGCGCACACGCTGCGCATTCGTGTCAGTCCGCACCTCGACTGGTATCCCGCTCCGCGCCTCGTCTTCCAAGCGTTCACGCCCCTCCTTAAACTCTTTATGCCATCGAAACACCTGGGCACGACTAAGAGCACTATCACCATGCACTTTTACAATTTTAGCGTACGTTTCCGAAGCTGTTCGTCCAACTAGACGCAAAATTTTATCGCGACGTGTTGATCTTGATTTTGTTTTCCATTTTCGTGACGGGCATCGCACGTTACTCAACACGACAGAGCAGGCGAACTAAACAAGCTAGAGCGATGGCAAATATATCAATGGAGAGGGGAAGGATGCCGAGAGAAGGGAAAAAGAAATTTCAAGGTCGCAGGGTTACCACAATCGCGGCAATGTAATTGTGACTTAATTGTCACACCTCGTATGTCATTTAAATCAAAAACGGCTCCACCGAATATTATACAATTCTTTTCAAATTATATTGTCGCTAATACGCATCGAACGACCCCTCAAGTAAGTCAATATCTTTCGTGGTTCGGGCGATATCGTGCAGGTACAAAAATCACTTACGCCGCTTAAACATAAAAACGGATCGACCGAATTTTTTGAAAATTTGTTCAGATCATAATTCGGTTAATACGCTTCGAACGACACCTCAACGAAGTCGATATCTTTTTTGGTTCGCGCGATATCGTGCAGGAAAAAATGACCACATCCGTACGCACACACACCCACACATACTTCCACCAATTTTTTGCTTAAAATGCTCCTGGGACCTTGAAAGATAAAAATACGTCGAAAATTTCGATTCGATTTTCGACCGATTACAATAACTTCCTATATAGTCTAATCAATCTACGGAATCACCATGTATATTTCCAGACAATTAAAGGCAGGAAAAAAAATATGGGCGTGTAGAACACTTAATTTGAAGAATAATACCGTGTTTTTTTACGGAACTGCATTGGCGAACTTAACCTAAAAAAATTCGCAAAAGTCAAAAAACCGGTTTTAAAACAAAAAGTTGAACTCGGATGCGAAAAAGTAAAATGAGAAAGTTATAGGTATTAAAATTATCTTTCAATTAATGTGGTACAAAATATTGGTTAGTGTCTTATACATGGTGAAAAATGCTAAAACCGTTAAAAATCGCTTCTTTTCATTAATTTTTTGCTTTTATTGATGCGACCTAGAAACTTTTTACTTGGAAAAATTGTTGCTTTTGGCAATCTGAAAGCTTATTATTTTTTTTTGGCTCGAAATTTTGCAAAATATGGGTGAAATTTTGATTTATGTAAAAAAAAGCTTTTTCGTAAAATCCTTCGTCTACAGCTCCTCGACCTCGTAGGACATTTTTTCGAAGCTCTTTTTCTTCGTTAAGAGTTGGACTATCATGCACTATAAGTTAAAATTGGAGTTTTTCAATTTTATGTACAAAAAACTCCACCGCAAAAAAGACAAGTTTTTTGCCGCAAAAAAGTTTATATTCTTTTTAGAGAATAAATAGGTAATTTTGGTTATACATTATATAAATGCATATTGAATCTAATATCTCACCACTTTTTATAGGAATAATTTGTTTTTGGTTGATCTATATGAAAAGTTGTTGAAGAGTTGCATGTTGTATTTTGAAGTGTTGGGGTTTATTTAAATGGATTAACGTTCGTGGTTTTTAGAGAATAAATAGGCAATTTGGTCATACATTATATAAATGAAAATAAAAGTTGGTTTTTTGGCATGGCTTTTCCCAACTATAAACAATTTCTTTCAGTTTTCAATTTACTTTTATTGTCTCGAAAAATGTTGTTATTGCAAACTTCTAGATTTAAATTAAAAAAGCTATAGAAAATGGCCCTCGAATTTCGAGTGCTGGATGCGGCTATTTGCATTAATTTTAAATATTTTAACGTTCATTGTTTTAATAGAATACACAGGCAATTTTGGTCATAGTTCAAATAAATGTATTTTGTATCTTATGACTCCAACTTTTATAGGAATAGTTGGTTTTTCATTATTGGTTGATAAACGTTGAATTTAGAAGTTTTGAATTGATTTTAACATTAGCTGTAACGAGGCGCACCGGGTCCTAGCTATCCAAAATACAGAAAATAAGCAGTTCATTGCGACACTGCATCTGTGTATGAAAATTCATATCTCGGAAAATGATATGTCAATGGATGGTTTTTATTGTCGCGATCAACATGTCAGATCCCTAATAGTTTCACATTTTGTTATTTGGAATCAAAAATACCAAAAAATTGCCTTTTTCAAACTCCCTTAAAGTATATTAAAATGCTTCACCTGATTACTACTATTGGCTTATGGGTGCAGCATAGGCGCCCCGGGTCCCAGCTAGTTTATATAATAAAAATTGATTCGAATAACCAGAAATTACTACAGCGCGAAAAGTTAGAAGTGGCCGCTCACCAAGTAAACATTCTACGTAAAAGATGAAATTGCACATGATCCGTGCTGTTGAGACGTCAACTTGTATGTATGTAGTACAGTAAATATTGAACAACAATATGTCTCAAATTCACAGGTGATCAACAATTCTTTATTTCACAATTTCTCGATTTCAAATTTCCCGATTTCAAATATTCTAATTTCAAAACTTTTAGATTTCAATTCTCAAAGATTTCAAAAGGTTTTACAATATGTTTTACTTTAATTTAAATTTCGCAAGATTTCAATTCGCAAGATTTCAAAAGACAACGATTTCAAAGACTACCAGAACGAGAGTGATTTCACACAAATTTTTCTTCTCCACAAAAATTCTTCACCGGTTTTTACAAAACCGTTTGGTTTTTTATATATTGAAACATGAACATGTATTTCAGTTTTCATTTATTCTCATATTTTAGACTTGCTGTCTCTTTTATGATCAATTCAATAAATATGTTGAATTTGATTGAATGAAAATTGATTGACTCGACTGTCAAATGACAAGTCGAAATTATTGTTTATATAGTACATTGTGAAGTGTTGTGTTTTGTGCAAAGGTAAATATTGTTATTGTTATTATTTGTTGTTAGTGAAATCACTATAGTCATGGTGAGCTTGACTAGACTGGTTACTTATATGATATTAAAATGATTTAATATAAACTAATTTTACTTTTACTACATTTTAGGTTGAGATCGTTGGCCCGCCCTTAAGTCGCAGGTCGCTGCATTTTAGATAAGTATTTTGTCATTTCGCTTAATTCTTTGTGAAATCTCGTTTCGTTTAGGCGCATCATTTCGTCCTGGTGTGAAGGGTCATCAAATACACAACACAGGTATTTAACAAAGGAAAAAGGCTCCGTTATTTAAAAAAATGTCTTCGCTGTTGACGGTCGTACGGTTAATTTATTTTATTTTTAAATTAGTAAAAAGATTATAAACTTTTATTAAATAGTAGTTTAGAGTCGAAAAATAATGAAATAAAAAACTTGCAGTACAAAAACTTGTCTTTTTTGCGGCAAAAGAACTTGTCTTTTTTGCGGTGGAGTTTTTTGTACATAAAATTGAAAAACTCCAATTTTAACTTATAGTGCATTAGTCTAAGATCCGGTATAAGAAATATATACCCTCATCTGTTATTTGATGATGACAATTATTATATGATAGATAATATAAACATTGATAAAACGCACATGGGTTGCCTAGCGAAATCGCGTACCGAAGGTGTTAAATAAAAGATATTGTAATTAACTTTTTTGGGCCAACTACCCTCATTTGTTAATCATAAAATTCGACCATTAACTGACAGAATATGACACAAAGAAGAGGAAAAATAGGGGTTGCCTGATTTCTACCGGGCCCAATTGTGGGGTTGCCGGGTAGAAACAGCTAAGCAAGCGTAGATAATATACCCTCATCTGTTATTTAATCAATTTTTGTATGAAATGAAAGGTTATTTCATTCCCTATCCAACAGTATTGGGTTGCCTCAGCAAAAGTGTGGCACAACGAAGGTTGCCTAGATTTTAGAGTTCTTCTGAAAGAACTCTTTTTCCGATTGTGTGAGCGCAACTGTATTGATCAAATGCTAGATTAAAATTAGATTAAATATTAATAATTATCTTTTTTATTCACACATTAATTTAACAGCAGCAACAACAAAATTATGGAATGCAAACTATATAAAAACTTATTCCGACTCTGACTCGTCAGAAGTGCCTATCTCAAAATCTATTTCCATTTCTTCATCACTCTCATTTTTTTTGAATTTTTTGAGAATATCCTCAACTTGTAAGGGCTTTGGATCACCTACGAACAACGTTGACTTTAAATAGTTAACAAAAAACCTACCGCATTCCTCAGGACGCATTTTGACGAAGTGAAATTAATCAACTAAGGCTCAAGTTGCATTATCATTGTTTCCGTAAGGAATATGGAATCAAGCGATGCTGTTAGTCGTCTATGTATATAGAAGTTTTGCTAAAGCCAGTGTGCGTACAAAACGAAGAAGAGCGGAAAAATGCGAAAACTCTACGGATCACAAAGGACAAAAATTCAAGTTCCCGCTGCGGTCTGGTCCTTCGTCTTTCCACTTCTATATTTTTATAAGTTTTCTTGCCTGTAAGAAGGGAATACCTTGCAGGGCCGTCTTTCATTGCTTGGAGGCCCTGGGCCTTGTTGTGATATTATATAGCAAACACAAAACCTCCTAATCATCCATCCAATATAATGTAAACAAAAACATGAGAACCCGAAACCACCGTCACCATGAAAAGATAATTACGTCAGGGATTCCGCCCGGTTAAAGTAATTAAAACACAACGGGAATCCCATGCGCATGACACGGGCCATGTGTGAAATATAACTTGACCCATGTCACTGCACAAGTGCATTAGCACATATTCTGTTGCTATTATGGTGACTAAGCGACTTGCGTAATTTATTACAGTCGAAATTATTTGAACCATATTTTCTTGACCTTCTTATGTTTTTGCCGAGGAGGAGAAATTGTAAACATAAGCGATGGATATTGGAAAGTGGAAATCCAAAGTCCATCCCTTATGTATTGGAAAGCCCCTCTTAAATTTTAAGAACTTTGTAGTAGAATAAGATTGTATAAAAGAGCAAAGCAATTATCGATCTTAGAGGAATTGCTTTAAGATTGTCGTAAAATAAACTTGGCTTTCAGCCTTAAATTTTATTAATTTCTTTTTAGTAATTCTCCATATTTTGGCATTCATTGCCTTTAAATCTGCAGTGCCCAACTGCTTAGCCAAATTAACTAGGGAACTTATTTTGGCATTTCTGCCTATTAGATTTGCGACCAGACGCTGAGTAATTTTCTGGTAAGTGTTATCAATCACGGATACAATCCGGACACAACAGCCTACTTATAGTGGAGGCCCACTTAAGGAGACGTAATATCTTGAAATTTTTTAAAAAGCACTCTAACATTGATCATTATGAATTTTCTTTAAAATAAATACTATCTGAAGTTTCACTTTTTGTACATCTTGAATTTTTTCTTCTTTCACTATTCTACACGGTAATTTTTTTTACATTCAAAATGGCAGCCAAGATGGCGGACGAAAATTCATTTCATGTAAAAAGGTTCATTTTTTTGAAAATCCGACCGCAGATTCGTAATCAGCGGCCAAAAAAACCCCTTTATACAAGTTTTGGTGAAAATTGATGACGTTTCGAAAAAAATCTAGGTCAAAGGGTTCAATAAATATCGTAAAAAATTAATGATTATAAACAACTACTCATAACTTTCGAAATTTTTAAGATCCCATCGAGATTTTTGATCGGGATGTTAGAGTGACTTCTCCCGAACATTTTGACACCAAAAACGTCCATTTTCGTGATGCAAAGTCCCTGAAAATTTTCAGCCAAAACGGAGGGGGTCGAAAAATTTTGTCCGAATGTTTTTGCGTTCCATTTCAGCGAAAATCTTAAAATTTATTTTAAGATTTTTTCGCGAACAAACTATATATTTTGGATGAAGTGTACCCCCCCCCCCCACTTTTCAACATTACATTTGTTACTAAATAAGATTTTTTTAAAAACACTTTCAAACAAATCGCTAAAATAATTGTAGTATGATAATGATCTTGGGCTTTTTAGATCAGGAATTTTCCCAACTATATATTTGGATCAAACCCTACCCCCACCATTATTAACAATTATATTTTGTACTAAATTATTATTTTTTTAATAACACTTTCAAACTAGTTGGGATGTGGGTTCGACCCTTTCGGTCCACACGATCAACTTCCCAGTATGATGGGGGTTGAATATTATGATTGGATATTTTAATAATAAATGAACAATAGGCAATATAAAACATATGTATAATACCGAGAATTTGTCACAATTGTTTATCAATATTTTCGCTAAAATGTCAAACTAAATGTGCGCACTTACAAAATTAGGTATTAATGTTTTTCGGCACCTCAATGAAGTCGATATAGTTTTTATTGTAGTTCGCGCGGTATCGTGCAGGTACAAAAATCACTTACGCCGCTTAAACAAAAAAACCGCTCGACCGAATTTTATGAAAATCTTTTCAGATCATATTTCGATTAATACACTTCGAACGACACCTCAACGAAGTCGATATCAGTTTTGGTTCGCGCGATATCGTGCAGGAAAAAATGACCACATCCGTACGTACACACACACACATACTTTCTCCCAATTTTTTGCTTAAAATGCTCCTGGGACCTTGAAAGATGAAAATACGTTGAAATTTTCGATTTCGATTTTCGGACCGATTACAATAACTTCCTATACTGGGAAGTTAACAAATCGCTATAACTTCTACAATAATTGTAGTACGATACTGATCTTGGGCTTATTGGATCGGGAATTTTTCCAGCACTACTGTATATATCAGAGGTTTACTTTCATTATAGCGGAAAGAATTTGATGTTCTGTTGCAAAAATTCTTAAAAAACTTATCCAAATAAGACCTATTTTCTATTACTTTTTCTTCAAAAACTATGTTTTGACAGTAAAGTAACCTTTTTTAAAAACTATATAAAAATCTTAACGATTTTCTACGAGGAGGCCCCCCTTTAGCAGGAGGCCCTGGGCCCGGGCCCGGTGTGCCCTGCCTTAAAGACGGCCCTGATACCTTGTCATTCCTTGTCCTTTCTGCTGACGTCACCTGTAAGCACAATAAGAGATTAAGCCATATGCAGTTCAATTACAAAAAGCAGCGTTCTGTCGTGATAGTATTAGATGGAAGCGAGTAGAGTAATCAACCGTATGTTCCCGTTGACAGTTCTTTCATTCTTCTCTGCACTACATTTTCGAATGGAACTTGCTGTTTGTTTGACATGGCTATAGATGGAATAGTCAATAGTACATAGGTTGCTTATCTCTGAGCTCTGCCGTTCTCTATAAAAGAAATCGATACTGAATCGAATACTTCATTCCCATGCTAGTAAAATAATACACGAGCTCTAGTTATAAATACGGAAATGTTTAACTCAACACGATTCTTGTGGGACTACATTAAAATTGCTCTAGAATTACCCTTTGTGCCACTAGTCCGTCATGTATCGCATGCTTCAAAAAAACATATGGAACGATCAAAAACAAAGAATAACAAAATCTTCTTACAGAAGAACTCTAAAATCTAGGCAACCTTCGTTGTGCCACACTTTTGCTGAGGCAACCCAATACTGTTGGATAGGGAATGAAATAACCTTCCATTTCATTCAAAAATTGATTAAATAACAGATGAGGGTATATTATCTACGCTTGCTTACCTGTTTCTACCCGGCAACCCCACAATTGGGCCCGGTAGAAATCAGGCAACCCCTATTTTTCCTCTTCTTTGTGTCATATTCTGTCAGTTAATGGTCGAATTTTATGATTAACAAATGAGGGTAGTTGGCCCAAAAAAGTTAATTACAATATCTTTTATTTAACACCTTCGGTACGCGATTTCGCTAGGCAACCCATGTGCGTTTTAT